>CM059838.1:1707121-2118538 GCA_030444775.1 Atalantia buxifolia | reverse complement strand
CAGTATACTTCGTTACGTATTACTAATTAAATGTTTAAATTCTGAGGCGTCAACTTACTTTCAGTGTTTAAGAATGAAAAACATTTTATAAGCGACAAAGCACAAACAGATATTGTTACAAATGTTGCCACAATGGCAGCCTAACCATATTTACATTGAAAATGCAAACGGTCTTTTTATTATTTTAAATATCTTTTTATTCTTTCAAGTTGACGTAAGGAAAGATGCTAGATTTAATTAAGAGACTCGTATCACGGAGATAAGAATTTAGCAAAGCTCGGGGTGAGTGACGCTTGCGGCTGGCTGTCTTGCTGGGATTATGACATTGCAATGGTCCCCAAATGTCGCGATTTGCACGAGTCAAATGTGCAATTAATGTTCCAAGTCCAAAAGAGCAAATTTTGATTTCCGTAACCACTGCCTCCAAACAATGTTCCATCTCTTCTTATTACATTATTATTTGTTGATTGGCTTTTTCAGTTGTCCTTTCACACACATTATTATCCATCCATACCTAATTAAAAGTCATTGATAGGCTTCAATTGAACCCATACAAATGATTGGCATTTCATTTATGTACATTCATGCATTAATTTCCACTTGTTTATTGGCATATACTAAAGGATGATTATGTTCCACGAGAAAACTCTGTCTCTCTTAAGTGGTCAATTTTCGAAATAAAGCATTATTTGTTCGCCCGTGCATTGCTCCAAGTCCTTTATGATTATTTCTGGTCTCAATCTTAATAAGTAATACCTACCATGATGACTCATTTCATATTCTCCGTAATCTTTTCAAAATTTTAATAGGATCCAACCACTTTACCACGTGGGAAGGTACCTGAGTTTTTGTTCATATTCCTGGAACAGCAGTTAGATTTAATTTATTGAAATTATTACTGTAGTTTTAAACGAGAATTTAATTTAATTCTGGGCCTACCATCTTTGCCGGATACGGCGGAGATTCAATGCCAGTGATGGTTATATTAACAAACTAATAGATAAATCTATATATTTTATGAAGAAAGTGATAATTTCATCATCTTTGCTTGGTTATAAATACTGCTCAAATCCTCTCCCTTTAAACTACTGTATTTTGCTCATTACATGGCTTGCTTTTAGCAGCACCGTCTCTTTGTACAGAAATTAACAAGTGCGTCATTTTCATTTCTTTCTTTCTTTTATCTGTAAATTTCTTGTTGATTAATGGTTATTAAAGAAAATGGGGATCCCTCGTTCCGTTAGGTTCCTTAAATATATATATATATAGATATATATATATGTATATATATATATATATATATACATATATATATATATATATATATATACATATGTATACATATATATATATATACATTATTTATTTATTTATTATTTATTTATTTATTTATTTATTTATTTATTTATGGAAATGTCTCATAAATTAGAAGCTGCTTATTTCGGTGAAAGAAGAAGCGTCTTTAATGGAGATTGATCTGGGAATTATGTCTTAAGATAGCTCTAAATCATCCAAAATATACCTGAAGAAATTTTACCGATAGCAACTCAATATTGATTATAGGGAGTATTATTGCTCATTGCATTCATAAGAGCAGTTGAGGTGAGGAGAAAAAGAAAAAGATAGTAAAAACTAATTTTTTATTTTTAAATAACCGTCGAAAATAATTGGGGTTCATTGAAAAGTAGGAGTTAGTAAATTGAAGGTTAATCAGATTCGTAAACGTTCTTACGGAAAAATCCTTATGTGAACTCATGTTTTATTGAGCATGTTATCCCATCTTTAAATTAATTTATTCTATAACAATAAATGATATTTACAATCTGAGTTTCAACAAAAGAAATTTTTAACCATTTATAACTACGGGCGAATTGACCGTGTTATCGCATTTTTAAATTAGTTTATTTTGTAACATCAAATAGTTTCACAATTTGAGTTTCAATGAAAGAAATTTATAGTTGTTTATAATTATGGGTGAACAATGGGAATTGAACAACAGATGGTGAATTCACAATCCACTTCCTTGGTCCACTTGGCTACATCCCCTCCTCCGCCATTTACAATAAATATCAGTACTCAGGGATGAGGTTCATAAAAATGAATGGGAAGACTTATCGTTAACTTTATATATGGTGTATTTGCTTATTAGCAACCAGAATAAAAATTCTGAAATTGGAATCAACGATGCATTTACTTTCAAAATTAAAATAATGAAGGGCCCACAGATTTGGGAACTATTACCATGATTCTGATATCCAAGGAGGAATAAGAATCTACTTCTTCGAACTACCCATTTTTTCCCAATTGAATTTTCATAATCGCCCTCAATTAAATTCTTTATTCCTTACATTTTGGTCCTTACAGAATTTATGAAAATACCTAAAAGCTTTATGTTATTTACAAATATGTCCTCCATTATTTATATTAGTTATTATTATTATATTTTAATTTTTATTATTATTACTGTCATTAATATCATTAGTAGTGTAATAATAATAATAATAATAATAATAATAATAATAATAATAATAATAATAATAATAATAATGTTAAAATTTATTAATTTTATTGTTTTAGTTAATATTATTGTCATTATGATTACTACGTTAAGTTTTATTATTATTTTTATTCTTATTATGGTATTATTATTATAGCTACAAACAATAGTAAGAACAACAATTAATAAAGAGCATTAGTAACAAATAATAAAGTAAACTCATCAATAGAATTACAGTTCATTTCGATTTTAATTGCTACAGTTAAAATAAACAGTTTATTCTAATTCTCATTTCTGATTCCAATTCTTACCCGTTGCAATTCATTTCAATTTAGCTCATTTCACTTAGTGATTAGTAATCACACCATCATTGTTTGTCTAAAGAGTTATTGGCAACTTTTGTTTTTTTTATTATTTTAATTGTACATTGTTACTGTTCTAAAATAGCGACCATTTTCCAATTGCTATTTTGACGGCTTTGGTATTATTGTTAAGTAACACATTAATCAACACTAATTCATTGTCAAAAATATAATTAATAATGGACCATTAACAATCTCCTTAAAGCAGATCACAAATTTCGTATCATAACTACGAGATTTTAAGGATATATGTGCAGGGATTTAACATTAACTTAATGTTTCTCTAGAATTTTCTCTATCGTCTTACCGGTTTGGTTTAAATTCATATCACAATAATGACTCATTTGCTATGATGAAGACCTTGAAAATGTTTACAAACAAGTTGATTACCATATCAATCTATATAAATTTATACTGTTAAAAATTATTAAAAGAACCAAACGTTTTGCGCTTAGCAGCGACGCAGGTAGGTAATTAGGAAGAGTTTCTGTTCGATCCCACTAAACACACCATTTGGGAAGGGTAAGAAACTTTAATTGTCTTCACTCAATCCCAGATTAGTCGGGCCCAATGTGGTTGCGGGAAACCGGATGGTTTAAACCAAAAAAAAATTTATTAAAAGATCTATAATAATCTCCTTAAAAATAGATAAAAGACTTTTTTGACAATTATGGTAAATGACTAATCTTTTCATTATAAGCGACTAGCTTTTTTTTTCTTTTTTTTAATGTCATGCACATATGAGAACAATGGTTTAATTTACCTATACATAGTAAAGAACTTGATTATTCGTGAATATTCAATACATTATTTTATAAAATTATATATAAATTTTAATTTGCAACCTTTACTTATATACAATAAATATTTGTATATTCTTACACAATAATAATGTCAAGGACAAAAATATGGGATGCACGGTACCACAGTTTTGTCTTTAATTTTTTGACCCCCTACTTTTTTTATAATTTTTATAATTATTATGATAATTTAATTCTCCATTCTCTTTTCCTCTCCTCCATATTAAGGTAATATGTCCCTTATTCTTCATTTAAATAATTAATCAACCGTTAGTTAGCAATTCCTTTCAAATAAAAATATAATTAATCAACAATTATCTCAATCATTTTTCATATCACAACCAGGACAAAACTTAAACTTTTTTTTTTTGACAAAATGTAGTAATTTGAATTGAATATTTAGATGACAATTGTAAGGCCGTGGCAATTAAATAAATTAAAAATAAATTAAATCTATCAGGTAGAAATAATTAGTGTCATATTAGTTTAGGTTTATCGACCAAATTAAAGTTTTTGTTTACAGTAACCATTAACTTTTGACATTAAATTGTATTGTAATTATTTTCTATTTAAAGTCTAGCCTTCACATATTTTAAAATAGCAACCAAAGTGTAAAGAAAGAAAATCAAGTATGATAATTTTTATACTTATTTATTTAATATTTATTTTAGTAATGTCATGTTAGTTTATTTTTCAAGTTAATTTATTAATTATATTTTAATGTCAAGTCATTACATATATTACTCCTTAGGTTAAAGAAAATAAAAGGCTAGATGTTAATATTAGTTTTAAGTCAAATCTTTAAGTTGGGACAACTCACCCATTTTTTAATTGTTTTAAATTATTTATAAATTTGAAATAATTTAGGTTTTATGTCAAAATTTTGAAACATTTATTTTTAAAATTTTAATATACAATAGGAGTGTTGTGTTAATTACGAAACTACAGCATTCAACCATTGAAACTACGGACCTTGGACATTACATGATGGTGAAAGTATAAGAAGACAAAATAGGAATAGAGGGTACCGTGCAACAGTTGCACGGTAGCTGAGTAGCTGGACCCATCAATCAATTACATATTTGAAAATAGATGACCAATCGACTTCGTTTCTGAAACTCGATGAATCATCTGGACGCGTGTCCAGATGGCTCCATTATTAACTCCACATCATTCTGACACGTGTATCCAGTTTCCGACATGCCGTCGAATAATGAGTGCAGTACGCTTTTTTACCACAACTTCCAATTTTTCTGATTCCTGAAGAGGACAAGTCTGACGAAGAGCTTGTCGCCTCGTGTGCCAACTCTTGCTTTGCAGCCTTTTGCTTATCACACGTGAAAGGTGAAACACAGCTTGTCATTTTCTTTTCTTTTTTTCTTAATTAGACTTTGTTTTTGCTCTACTCTCACAGTATTAACACAAATACACAAAACATAAGCAAAATAAATAAATAGAGTGTTTGGGATTCTTTTTCAAACAACTATTTATGTACAAAAAGAATTAGCAAAAATATTTACAAAGCATAACGAAACCATGATTTTTTTAAAATATCGAATATACTTAAATTGTCCTTAATTTGAAATGCTTTAATTGGGATAACATTTTATTTTTTCTTATGAATATCTAAATTTTTTTTTCCTAATTTATATATAGCTATAATCAGTATGATAACGTTTATGTACATTGGAATAACTAGGCTGGTTTGTGAATGCACTTGGTGTCTATAGTTCAAGTTAAAATAATAATAATAATAATAATAATAATAATAATAATAATAATAATAATAATAATAATAATAATAATAATAACGTTTGTAAATTCTAAATTCTTACCATCACGATTGCAGATAACAATCTGATTTTGAAAATCAATGTTATACTTAATATAATTTCATACATATCCAAATATATGATAAAAATCTAAAATTATCTTTATTCAATTAAAAAATAAAATTATTAAATTTAAAGAGATTATTATTATTGTCAATTATAATAACATAACAAACTAAAATAAATAAAATAGAAATAATATTTTCAATTTTCAATTATTTTATGTATACAAAAAAATATATGTACATGTTATAAATGTGTAAATTAATTTTTATTTAAGATTTTGTTTATTTCAATCATTTATATTACAGCAGTTTAATAATTAAATTTATTAAATATATGCTACTTTTAAACTCATAACACTTTTTAAAATAAATTTTACTAAATTTTTAATTAATTATTTTTATATCTGATTATTTTTATTGCATAATTGACAATAATTATTCAATTAATTTAATTAAAGCTAAGCTATTGAGTAGGGAACCAAACAAACAAACAAACAAATACCTCTTAAGTCCTAAGCCAGTCGGCAGTTGCATATTACACCAGGACAATAATTGCTCAAAAAGTGATGTGACTAGTACAGTAAGGCTTGATGAAAAGAGTATATAATATGAATCCATCGAATAATTAATAAACTAATTTTAAAATAAGGTGAGTCTATTTTAATTTTATTTTTTACTTAAATTTTTTACATAAATTTCTATCCAATAATCTTATAAATTCAAAATCAGTAAGTATCATTTAATATTATCAATTCATCCACCCTCTTTACCATTGGACTTGATGAGAATGATTATAAATTTGTGCCATAATTTTAAGTTAAAAGAAATAGTTTAACCCCTTGAAAAGATAATTTAGGAATAGATTAAAAAACTTTAGTAACTGTTGTATAATTTTGTTAAACTTTCCTGAATAAATGAGTCATCCGTTAGAATGAGATATAAGACATAAAACTATCTGCATTCAATAAATTAGTCCACTCTTAACTTTCTTTAGTTATAACCTAATTATAATCTATTCTCTCTTATCCAATGGAGCATAGTTCAGATCCAAATTTCTTATTAGGAGATTTTAATCACTGAATAAATTTGAACCATTGAACAGTTGCCCATAGTAAATTAATGTATGGTTGAGTATTAAGAAAGTTGAATGCTGGAAGAGTTCTTATATTTAAGGTTAACCACCCATTTAATCTTATATATTTTAAAAATACCTCAAGACATTCTTGTCTTAGATATCACGACATTTTTAGCCTTATTTTTTTTCTATCCTTTTATAATATTACTCTTATTATAATTTTGGAGACATTAATTAATAAATTTGTGAAAAAGTTACTTAATAAATTAACCAACAATTATTTGTTAGGAGATTGACCAATAATTATCAGTCTAATGAACAGGTAGTTTTTATACCCTTACTTGTTTTTATTTAAAATAAATTAATACTAACTAACTAAATGTAATGTTTAATACCCTTATAATTATAAAGCTAGTAATTATTTATAAAAATTAATTTGTCAAATTAATCTTAAAAGTAAAGTGAAAATAAAGTACCTTTATTTTCACTTTACTTTAAGGTTAATTTATTAATTAATTTTATTTTATTGTTAAATTAATTAACATCTTCAAGAATATGATTGTAAGAATATTGTTATAAAATTAAGAAAAAAAAGTGAGAATATAAGTGTAATATATTTAATAATAAGAATTTTTTAAAATATAAAAAATTAAATAAATAATAGGGATTAAATGTGCTTTAACCTTTGCATTGATTCAAAAAGTAGTATCATTTAAGTTTCAAGTCTCCTTATTCCTGCACATTGATTAATGCAAAAACAAAAAGAAAAAGGGTCAAGTGTGGCGGCGGCGGCCAACAGAGTCGGCACCGCCCCAATGTTCCACAGCAAAGTTCGGCAATTGCATACTTTCGGTGACGATTGTGCACGTGAAACATGTTCTTACGGGGCTTCGCTCGTTGTGATATCTTCGAAACCAAACAATTTTGTCGCTTGTTTCTATGCACCGGAGTGGGCCGCCCGCCCAAAAAATGCCTCGCATCACCAACCTCGCTTCCTCTTTGGTTTTTTTTTGTTCATTATTATAATATATTATCACTTTCATCCAACTTCGGCTTCTTTCTCTTTTTTTTCTTTTTTCTTTTTTCTTTATCTTCACACTAATATAAAATTCAATTCAACTTTAATTTGTGAATTCTATTATCTTTTTTTTAACCTTCTTAACATAAATATAAATTTTATTAAAAGATCACAACAATACAATGGCAGATGTATCAACATGCACATAAAGATCAAATATAGAAATTTGTTACAATACACAGTTGGTCATGCCGTTTTAAAAATACAGCCGAGTGAGGAAAAGATTACACTTAAGATTAATGATGGATATAGATATTTCATTCGGAGGAGCTATATCTAATAACACTAATTATATATATCCCCTCTCTAGGAAGGATATCATTACTTTTTTTTTAAGTGAGAATATCACTATAACATTTAAAAATATATATATTTCAATACATTGAAGATTATTCTTTTATCTATTAGTGGCATTCTTACTTAACAAGGTGAAGATATATATTTATAAAATTATTCTCTCATGTGGGCAACCTCTTTTTTTTTTTAAATACAGATACACTGTTAAATTGTACGGTTTAATAGAATTAGTGCATACATGTTATTAAAAAGCTCGGTTTAACCGCGAGCCCACATTAAATAATAAAAATAAAAGCGTATGTATTAGAGAATGATTGCACACACACCCATACACACACATGCGCATACAAACACATACATATACATACATGAGCTATTATTTTTCCTTTTAAATATACCCCTTTAGGAAAAGGCAACATAAAAAATTTGGCCACATATAAATTCAACATAATGTAGTTTAGTAGCAAAAATTCTATTTCAAAATTTTGGAGATCTTAGTTCAAATCTCTACAACCAAAGATATTTATGCACATTTCCTTTGTTTTTATTAATGTACTTTTTAAAATTAAAAATAAAAGAATAAAATCTGAATACAGATTGTTTATTTATTTATTACTATTACTTTTTAAATTAAAAAATAAAATAAATCTGAGTTAAGTGAACTAAGCCCCCCCCCCCCCCAAAAAAAACCGAACTCGTTGGGTTCGTCACTTATAAATATATAGTGAAGTAGTGGTATTAATATTTACTCGAAAGATTTAATATGGAGAGTGAAAAATTTTATTTAAAAAGTCAAATGAAAAATAAAATAAAGAGTACGGGTTGCTAACTTTTTTTTCCCCAACTAAGTTAATGATTATTAAGGTAAATTTTATGGGGCTTACCACAAACGAATTTTCTTATTAAACTCAAAAGACAAAAGAAATAAAAAAATCATGGGGTCACAATTGGCATTTTACTAAAAATAAAATTTACGAGGACTGGCAGGAAAATTTCCTTTCCACCAAATCTTGCATGCACCAAACTGAGTTGAACTGAGCTTAGTTAGATTCTCTTTAAATAAAAGTTGAACTTAACTAAATAAAAAGACATAACTAAATGGTCGGGCTTCTTTCCCTATTTTTTTGGGTTTTTCTAGCCTTTATTTAATTTATTTAATTTTTTTTTTTGTTTAGTTTTGTGTTCAATAAACTGAGCCGAAAATTGAACCTCATAATTCAATTTTTTTAACCCTATTCTAAAATTGAATCGAATTAGCAATTCAGCTTAATTTTTACAAATTCTTTTTTTCTTGTCCAATCCTATTTAGGGTGTGTTTGAGATTGAAAATCTATTATATCTTTAATAATTTTATCAAAATTATTATTTAAAATTTATATATATTATATATTATTAATATTTATTTCATAATCATAATTTTTTTTATAATTATAATACCTTAATTTCAAAGACATCCTTAAAATATCAAGCAGCATTATCATTCTAAAAAAGATACCGCGTAACAAAATTTTGCTACGCCATATGCACTCTTATATATAACTCTCCGCATCTTAACTCGCCACCACCAAATTTTCAAAGTAACAAAATTTCTACACAGATCCCATAATTATGGCCAGTAAATTCCAAATCTAAAACACGGGCAAAAAATTGTGATGCCATGCGGCATGATCTGAAGTACACTCTAGGTCGGTTCAGGGCAGGTGTACAATGAAATCGCCTCAGTATAGGGTGGCTCTCTACCAGCTACTAGAGAAAAGTGACGTAAAGGTCACTAAAGCTACTTGGGCTCACAGGTCGAGAGCATCGGGAGTGAGACTGAAGGCAAATGGAAATTCAGTATTTTAATCAGTTGGCTTGTATTATGCGTGACAAAATTATTAAAAATAATTCCGGAACTTCTGAAACACTTCGATGGCTGAACCAAAGGAACTCCTTCAGGCCACAGCTCATGGCTCATGAGTCATGCCTTCATCATCCCTTATACTATACATCGGCTCCGTCATCACCAAATGGGCCCCCCACTCCAATTATGTGCAGTAGCTATGGTAGTCCGCGTCATACCCTAACCTCCCTCAACTCACGCCTTCTCAGTTCTGCCCTTAGTGGTCCCACAAGTTTGAAGATGAGAACTTGGCCGCTTGGGAGTCAAGTTCAAACTTCTGTAACACGGTATCAGGTAAAAGATCAATCAATCAGTGATATTGATCAGTTTCCTCATTTATTGAGGCAAGGGGCCCAGTGGACAAACTTTAAACCAATATTTTTGTTTGGATTTACGTATGTTATAAGTAATGTAAGATACACATTCAATCACAATCACATAATTATATGGGATTATATGGGTTTTATAATTTGTATGGTTGTAATTGAGTGTGTATGTTAGATTACGCAGGGGCTCCTTTCTTTTTTTGTTATAAGGGGAAAATTATTGTTGATTTGTTACAATACGGTCTATCGACGTGATTAGGAATGTAGACGGGTAAAACGGGTAGCTGTAGGGCACAAGCATGGTACAACTTTCATACGACTCGTACTGAATCATTGAGCTGACGTCATAAACTTATAGACGCTCATCTCCGAAAATGGGTACAAATGAATAAATAATTATTTAACCTCTTTCTTTTAATAATTGGAAAGTTGTTGAGTAATATTATATTACAACCAATTTGAAATTTTGTTTAGTAAAGAAAAATTAAGTAACAACCAATTGAAGATAGGGAAAGAAAAGAAAAAAAAAGATCTGAAAATATTATGACACGGTACAAATAATATAGGGCTAAACAGTGAACGTATTAAAAATCAAACATAACATAAAATTAAAACAAAATACAAACAGTAATGTTATAGTTATTTAGTTAAGATATTTGGTTTCTAACCCAATAAATGTATTACTAATTATTTAAGTCATTTTATTAGATTAACTTATGGAAAAACTTAGGAAAGAATTAAACTTACTTTTCTATCGTCAGATCAAAATATAACAAATAATTTTTTTATCTCCACAAGGGTGGTTGTATAGAATTAATTGCCTTATTAGTACTACTCCTTTTCCTTTAAAGTTTTTTTTTTCAAGTAATGATTACTAAGAGTATTATAGTGCATTTACTTGTTAAGTGAGGAGTATAGATTCTTTTTACTTAGTGTTTACTTTCACATTTACAAAAAGTCCTGTTTAGGGGTGAATCTTAATGGAAATTAGAGTGGGCTATGACTACTGTAAAACTTTTAATTTTCTTTTTTTAAATATATATGTATCCCCTTAATTATAATTGAAATTAAAAAATATCTCTAAACTGTATATACATTATTCACGTCAGCTCTTATAACCAAAGTTTCTAGTTTTCGCCCTTAGACAGACTCCTCATTTTTTGAGTGAAAAGTAGGATTCTCACTCTCATGGGAGGCGGTGAGGGTGAGAATCCATTCTCTACTCTTCTTTTTTTATCACTCATTTATTAAATATAATATAATTATATTATTAAAATAAAATAATATTACATTTACTTCAAAATACTCACATCATATTTATTTAAATAATATTATTTATTTAATAATATTATATTTATTAAAAATAATAATATTAAAATTATTTAAATATAATATTATTATATTTAGTTAAAAATAATAATTTACATTGATTCTAAGTTAAAATTACTTAAAAATAATGTAATTATATTCATAGAAAATTAATAATATTACTATATAGTATCTTTATTTGAAAATATAATATTATTATATTTATTTCATATTAATAATTAATAATAATAAATAGTTTATTATAAGAAAATACTAATTTTGTACTATATTATTAATAATAATGTTTCATTTGTGTTGCTCTTATCAATAATTTTTAATTTACATAATTAAAATTAAAATTAATAAAAATATGATTTACATAATTAATAATATTGATAATTACTAATTTATGTAATTAAAATTAATAATCAAATCAATAATTTATTTTACAAATATATTTTTTCACTTTGTAATTAAAACCTACAATTCTTTAAATATGGTAAAATTGTAATTTAAAAAATTAACTCCAATTCAAGACAAAGTACCCAATTTTAACAAAAAATAAACGCATAAATAGAATTCTAATTCTTATTTCATACTTCTATTCCAATGTAAGTAACAGTCTACTAAACTACTAGGCTTTAGCCTAGTGGTTAGAACCCAAATCTAACAATTGTGAGGTCATGGGTTTAAACCCCCACAATGTATTGTGAGGGTTTAATTTCATTCCTCAATTTCAATGAAAACAATTTTCTCCATTTCGAAATCTGAATAAAATAGACGTACCTCGAATATTAGATGTTTAAAAATCTTAGCTGAACTTCATAAGAATTGATGTAAAATAATCCGAGTAATAGTCTAATTTATAAATATCAATCTCATATAAAATGAGTTGTAATCTTGAGCAATAATCTTATGTAATTAAAAAAAAAGTAAACATTCTACTATCAATCTCACTCTACACTCTAAATCTTAGTCAGAATTCCCACCTTAATCTAAAAAATAAATGCTATCTTATTAGATTTTGCAATATAATGTTGACAAATAATTCAAATTATAAACCTAACAGATACATGATTTTATAAAGAAATTTATGCTATATCATTATGATTTACTAATATCATTTTTTTAAGTTTTATGTTACAATATACTAATATTACAATCATGACTCTTATAGGATGGTAAATCGATAAAATTATAACTTAGTTCAAGTATTTGTTAAGCATAGTTAAAAAATTTTTATAGTTAATATAGACAAAATCTACTATAAAATCTTAATTAAAAAAAAAAGAAGATTATATATTTTTATTGGCTGATCTAGCATGAGAAATTTTTTTTGGCACACGCCTTGACGGCTGGACCATTAAAGATCTGCTAACGGCAACTCACCATTAAATGCAATAGGCTCGTTCAAAGCCTCCCTATATAAGTTTCTCTCTTTAACTATCAACATTTATTATTTATAATAGTAAACCATAAAATATATTTTTTAAATAAATTAACCCCTCTAACTTTATGAATTTGATATTTTACTTTTAATTATAATTTTTTTAGGAACTTTTAGTTATGATTTATTACCCCCGAAAGTTCATCAATTTGGCAAGTTTGACGGGTCCTTAAGAGAAGACTCACATACTTAACGGTTAATGCAATAATACATGGGCAAATCACCTTAAAATAAAATTTTTCCTAAATCATGAACATTTATTATCTATGACATTAAACCATATAATATATATTTTTAATAAATTAATCCCTGTAACTTATGAAAATCACTATTTTTACTTTTAATTATATATATATATATATATATATATATATATATATATATTTGTAGGAACGTTTAACCGTGATCTATTGCCTTTAAAAGTTTATCACTTTAAAATACCAAGTTCAAAAACTAGTATTATCACGTAGCCGTGTATGATAATGATGGTGGTTTTACAAATAAATTTTTTTTTCTTTTTTGGCATCTCATAAAAATATCAATTTGCTCTTGGCCTCTCATGGTCTCTCATGCATGCTTCGCATCTGCTTTATTTTCAGCCTAAACTACGATGTCTCTATCACATCCCATCAGAGTAGACTGCCACATCATCAAGGCGAACCTTACAGCCTGGCAAACCTTCTTCACATTTTCCAACTAATAAGATATTTCCACGTGTCACTCCTAAATGTTGACGCCTTCCCTCTTCTACAGCTGTCTTCCTATAAACCCCTAGGATAAATACCACCTCAACCTCACGTTCCCCTCTCGGCCTCTCCAGACGCTCCTATTCCTGTCAGCCTCGTTATCAACTTCTTTGCCCGGAGTCATGGCTCCTATTTACAGTTTTGCCATCTTCTTCCTATTCTGTTCTACTTTTGTCTCTCCCACTCTTTCCACTACGAGAAAACTCAACGCTTTAGTTCAAGAACAACCACTCGTCCTGAAATACCACAACGGCGCTCTTCTAAAAGGCAACGTCACCGTTAATCTCATCTGGTACGGCAAGTTCACTCCCATCCAACGCTCCATAATCGTCGACTTCATCCACTCCCTAAACTCCAACAGGGTCCCACAGCCCTCCACGTCATCGTGGTGGAAAACAACTGAAAATTACAAGGAGGTGCGTCTAACCTTGTTGTACGGCATCAAGTCCTCTTGGAAAACTACTCCCTTGGCAAAGCACTGAAAAAGGTTCACTTGCTCGCTTTGTCCAAGAAAGTAGCGAACACTCTCCCCACGTCCATTAACGTCGTTTTGACGGCGAAGGACGTGGCCGTTGACGGCTTCTGCATGAACAGATGTGGGACCCACGGGTCTGCACTGCCGGTTCGCGGGTTGGCCACCCGTGGAACCTATATCTGGGTTGGAAACTCCGAGACTCAGTGCCCTGGCTACTGTGCCTGGCCTTTCCACCAGCCCATTTACGGCCCTCAAACTCCGCCATTAGTTGCGCCTAACGGAGACGTCGGCGTTGATGGAATGATTATCAATTTAGCTACCCTTTTGGCCAACACCGTTACTAACCCGTTCAATAACGGGTATTTCCAAGGCCCGCCAACGGCGCCGATTGAGGCGGCCACGGCATGTACTGGTGTGTTTGGGTCAGGTTCTTATCCGGGATATCCGGGTCGGGTCTTGGTGGATAAGGTAAGTGGAGCGAGCTACAACGCTCACGGGATTAATGGGCGCAAGTACTTGGTGCCGGCGATGTGGGACCCCCAGACATCGGGATGTAAGACCATGGTTTGATGGATGGGATGAAATGTTCACGAGCAACAAAACCTACGTGGAGCTATGGGCACAAGTGGCCACCAAAGTGTATGTACGTAGATAGTTATGAATATGGTTTTGTCGTTTTGTGTGATGTGTAAATTAAGTTCCAAAAAAGAGGAAAAGTTCAAAAAAAATGAAAATATAGTTTATATAAAGCTAAGTTGTGGGGCAAGTGTTCTTTAGCGTGTTTGTTTATGGGTAATGATGAGAATAAAGGTTAAATTTTAGAGGTGCTGCGCGGGGCCTGGTAAACCAGAGACCATCATTGCTTTGGATTGGAATAGAGAAATATTGGATGCATCTGACCACCATTACAAGAACTGTCACCGTTGATTTCAGAACCTTTTACTAATAAACTTAAAATTGTATGAAGACGCGTGAAGTCACACAGGGAGATTTGTCGCTGATGAAAAATAAATCAAGTTTTATTTACGTACAGTACTTAAGTTTCTACCAATATTTTTAATAATGATTTTAGTACAAAGAAAAAGAAAATTTGAAGAAAGAGGCGTCGATCAATTTAACTAAGAGTTGCTACAAGTAATTTTTAAATTTTATTGGAGGTGTTAAAATTTTTAATTTCAAGAAAACCATAACGCAACATTATTATAAATGGGGCAACATGGGGCCGCATCCATAGTTCCATGGTTGTCGAGAGTTGATATTTTGTTGGTGAGATTGATGGAAAAATATGGATGAGGATGCGATATCAAAATAACGACAACGAGAGATACAGGTATACAACCGGACAAGATCTTTTAAATTATTTTGTGTATTTTCTTTTTATGTTTTTCAAATTTCCTGACTTAATAGTGAGATCGTTTTTCTATTTGTTATAAAATGTAAGTACCAAACTTCCAATAGTCAACTTCCACTTGTCTTTGGCAATTACAAAAAGAAATGTTGCACTATGAAAATCTATCTCTAAATTGAATGTAATGCACAATATCAAATATATCACCTTTAATAAATGATAACTATCCAGGTATAAGAGCTTATCTGCTTAATATAAATTAAAGGATAAATTTTATTATGCCTCCTACTAGAGTGGCTATCTTCAAAATATGTCTAAGGGTACGAATATCACTCTGCCCTCAATTGCCGTGTTCTCGCAGTTAAAGTTTTTCGACAAATTTTGTAAATAGCGTATAATATAATAAATTATTTTCATTTTTTTAAAGAAAAAAATATGTAAGTGTTAAATGTAAAAACAACAAAGGATTCTTTTCTCTTAATGCAAACCATCGTCTTGTACTCTTGTTGACAGTGTAGAGATAGAAATTTTGAATCAGGGCATCAAAATATTGTCCATATTGACAGTGTAGAGAGAGAGAGATTTTGAAACAGAGCATTAAAATATTGTCCATAAACAACACAATTCCATTTGAAAACAATACAAAAAAAAGTGACAATTGGAGAGTGGTAAGTAGTTGTTGGTAACAACAACCAAACAATGGTAGAAGTAAAGAATTTTTTTCATTTAGTTATTTACATTAAAATGAGTTTAGCAATATTTTTTTTAAATGTAGGACAATATTAAGTAAAAAAATTGTCTATACATATGAAAAATTTGTGCGATTGCTGTTATTATTTGAAGAAAAATAGGTTTAAATCCTAGTTCTTAGTGAATTGGGGCTTTTTGTTTTCATTGTACAATTAACAACATTTATAGCATTTTCTTTAGAAATGAGTTGCTGGAGACAAAAAAAACACAAACATTTGTACAATTTATTGATATTTATTGACTTGAGTGGTTGTTTAGCAAACGTAACTAAGAAACTGTGTTATTGATTTATACCTTGAATGTTTTGGTAATGGATATTTTGGTTTTATTTTTCATTTTATGATATCATTCCTTTGTTGGTATTATTATTGATATTTGTTACAAATGCTTTTGTTATGGAAGGGGAACTTAGGGATAAAAGGCTGTCAACTTTCTTGGTGAAACTTTTAAGGTTGGCCTCGTTGACCATGACTCTCTAAGTATAGTTGTTCTGATCACTGTTACAATGAAAAGAATAGTTGAGAAAAATAATTATAGAGATGAGAGATTTATCATTAAAGTTACACTGCCATAGAATGGAAAAAAGGGTACAATAGATAATGATTATGAGTTATATCAGATATAACACTTATACAATGAGAAGAAGTATACAGAGATTGTGTTCAACATGAGCATTGTAGCTCCTAATGTGATTAAAAGGAGATTGTTTGAGAATGATATAGAAGATGTTGTTAATGGGCCTGGTGCTGAACCTCAGAGTGCGTTATTTGTGTTTTACAGGCAACCAACTGACAATGTTCAAGCACAACAACAGGTACATGCAACTACCACTAAAAAAAAGGTGTTAAATGGAAGTCGATGGTAAGAAAGAGATCAAGAATTTCAGAGACCAAATTTCCTAGCCTATCTATTTCATAACCAGAGTCCACAACTAATGAGCCCACCACTTCAGTAGAAGATGATCTTCAAACCAAACCACAAAGCTAAACCTGAAACATAAACCATAACTCAACCCCCTACCACAATAGAACCTGAAGTTGAAATACAAACCATAACTCAACCCACCACTATAGCAGAACATGAACTTGAAACACAAACCATAACTTAAACCACCATCTTCAAGTCCAGACCACATCCCGATCCTACACATGAACCCCACTTAAAGTTGAACTTGATATTCAAACTACAAAAAAGGTACTAGAGAAGTTAGAAGTCACATGTTAGTAATAATATACAACCTAGTGTGTTTGATCCTTTTGTCACACCTACAAAAAGGGCTATAAATAAAACATTCCCAAATTTTGAAGCAATCACAATAGAACTATCACCGCAATTTGACCCAACCCAATACCAACAACAACACCATCACTACGGTTTAACAAAACCCTATTACCAAATCTACATTTGACCATCCTTCAGGTGATGGTGGTCCAAGAAAGGGTTCTGATGATCGTGAGATTGACTTTTCACACCTTTTAGAGAATAGTGATCGCTTATCTGATTTTCATGCTGCTAATGAGTTGTATAAGTTTGTAATAAAAGTTGATGAGAAAGATGTAGAGGCTGTCGATCCACCACTATTCCAATTCTTGAATAGTAATCCATCCTATAGGTCCAGAAGGTCAATGGCTGCATATTCTTAACTGGAGGTATCAAATGAAGAAACATAAGATGTTGTGCCTACTGAGAATTTACCATCAGAGGTTGCACAAATTGAACCTTCTAAAAGAAAGGAGAAAAATTTCAACAGGTCACCTGTTACTATCACCTCTTCATATAGGCAAGTTAAGAAGAGAAAGGCTGTTGGTGTTCAATTTAGAGCTTATCAAACGATTGCAAGTCAAAAGAAGCCTCATTATATGGATGTAAATGCTCATGAGAGGACAATAAAGAAGAAAAGATTTGTGGATTTTGAGCAAATCATGAGTAAACCCAAGCCAAGTAAGAAGAGTAAATCAATTAGGAATGATGATGGTGCTGGTCCATCAAGAGATGCAGAAGAAGATGATAAAATGGTGTATGGCACAATTTTTAAAAGCTGTTTATTTTGTAAGAATATTCACCTTGATAGATGCATTTAGAAGTAGATAAAGGGGGATTGGTAAAATTTTTAAATACTGTTTAGAAGCTTTTAAAAGTGGATAGAGGGGAATAAGTAGTTTACTAAATAAGCCGCTACATCTTTTTAAAGTTTCTATTATTACTTTAGTATTTTAAAGTTATTTTTTCAAAGAATAACATTAAAAATTCTAATATCTGAATCTTAACTAATGTGATACTCATCTAGTGGATGGTAATACAGAGTAATTAGTAATTTTACATTTATCATGAAATAGATGAGAGACACATAGTAATAAGATTTAAGTCGAGACACAAATATTGGGATCTCTAGTATTATTGAAAAATCCTAATGAAAATAAAAGAGCAATATTTAAACTTAAATATGTTTTGGTTATTCTGTAATTGACAATTTTTTTAACAACATTTGCCAAATGCATGTACACTACTTTTCAAACTCATAATAACAACAATAATTAATTAATTAATATTAATATTTTCAATACTTTAATCTTTTTTTGCCAGAAGAAAATGGTATTAAATTTGCTACTTATATAATGTAATATAATTAAGACCTTAGATCTCTTGGAATGTAAAAGATACCCTTCAGCAGCAATTTTTTTTTTAAGAATAAATCTTTGTTTAGATAAATTTCTAGATGGTGCGCTGACAAAAAGTATGTAGATGATTGATGGACAATTATATGATATTCAATATCAAAATTTATTGTAATTAAATAATCAAACTTATTTTGTTTAAAATGCTTTTCTTCCTTTTAAAAAAATTATTTTCCTTTCTTTTTGTGTTATATGTATAAAATTTAGATTTTACAAAATATTGTTTGTGTTTTAAATTCAAAATTTAACACAAAGTCGTTTACACTGGACTCCTTGCTGGGACTTGGACAAAGTTCCAAGAGCAAGCAAAAGGATGAAATAAAAAATAAGATACGGGTTTGATCAAATATAATATTATAATAATTTAGCAAAATTTCAATATGCCAATAAAATACTATCAGAATATATTTTCAAGGTAGCCACGCAACAACAGGATCATTTATTATCGTCGTGGAACCGATCAACAACGGCGGGATTAGGGACGACTGCCGACGATTTTAGTCCTTATTTTTTGAATATTCGACCTAATAGAAAATAATTTTTGTACTTTAAAAGTATTTTATGAAATTAATTTTCATAAGAAATTAATCTATCTTATATTTAAAAAAACCTCAAATATTATTATTATAAACATAAAATCATTAGCTTTAAGTAAAGCATCTTTACACTTGAAATATATTTAGAGGAGAAGGCAGTGATACATGAGAGAGTTCAAATGAATTAATTTTGGATTTTTATTCTTCTTCTTATTATCATTATTTTATAAAATTCAAATAGAAGAATTGGTCTAACATATGGTTTAACCATAGAGATATGAGGGTTTTATACAGTTTAATGTATGGTGTTTGCAAATTGGATATCAATTCATATTCAATCCATCATTTTGCAGATTGTAAATTTTCAATAATTCATGGATTGGTGAATTAAATACAGATCCAATCTATATATCTGCAAATTGGATACCGATTTGATTTCAATCCATATCCAATCCATCATTTTTGCGAATTAATTTACGGATTAAAAATTTTTAATGCTGTTCATTCTACGAACTAATTAAATAAAAATATAATATAAAAATAATTTTACTGATGATCAAATTCAAAATTAAATAAGATTTAAATAAATTAATTGTTTAAATAAAGTTAGAATAATACATTCAAAATTTCAAAACATAATACAATGAAAAATAATCTCATTCATTTAAATCAATACATGAAAATTAACTAAAATTATAAAAATTAACTGTTTAGAAAACTATATTTTTTTATTTAATTATTCAATTATTTAATTATGTTTATTATACATTATTATCGAATAAGATATATATGGTGTTAATGTAACTATATTTTAACTTATTTATTTATTAGTAATTAGTAATGCCACACTTACAAGTTTTATTTTTTAGTTAAATACATATATGTTTTTATTTTTTTATAGATTCACGGATTTTTGCGGATTTACAAAAGTAAATTCATATCCAATTCACTGACTGTAGATTTTTAAATTTTCAATCAAATCCAATCCAATCCACCAATTCAGAAATCAAATTTTTACAGATTAGACGGATTGAGCAAATTGCATTAGATTCTGAGCTCCCCTAGTTTAATGTTT
The DNA here is from genome assembly GCA_030444775.1 of Atalantia buxifolia. NCBI lineage: Eukaryota > Viridiplantae > Streptophyta > Magnoliopsida > Sapindales > Rutaceae > Atalantia > Atalantia buxifolia. Next base: position 2,098,024 of record CM059838.1, on the reverse strand, counting down.
AACCATCATGTCAAGTAAGGTGACATCATTTGTATTTTATTTTCTTGACACAATTAATTAATGCAACATTTACTTGTCAGTGATCAGAATGAGCTATAATCTGAACAGGTTGGACTCAGAATGAGCTGGAATAGAAATGGAGAATGTGAATCAGAATAAGTTATTTACTTGAGCTATAAGAATCGAATAGAAATCGGCTGAAATAGGGATGTCAAATACATCCGGATCTGAATTTTTACGGATCTGGATCCAGATGCAAGTACATTCAGAAAACTGGATATTCGGATCCGGATAAATTTTATTTTAGATTAAAAATTAAATTAAAACTTACATTAAAAATTAAAAAATAAATTTTATTTGTGGATTTATGATGTTGTTGTATATTATTCATGTTGACTTATTAATTGTTGGATTATGATTGAATTTTATTTGATATTTTAGGTAAATTATTGAATTTTTTTAATTAAAATTTCAATTAAAAATATATATTAAAAATTGAAAATTAAATTTTATTTGTGGATTTATGATTTTGTTGTGTCTTATTCATGTTGAATTATTAATTTTGGATTATGATTGAATTTTATTTGATATGATTAGGTACATTATTGAATTTTATTTTAAAGTAAAAATTAAATTAAACAGATATATTAAAAATGAAATAAAAAATAAAAAATTAAATTTTATTTGTAGATTTATGAGATCATTGTGTGTTATTCATGTTGAATTATTAATTGTTGAATTATTTTTGGATTTTATTTGTAGATTTATGATAAGTGCATATTTTCCATATATTTTGCTATTTATTTTTCCATCTTTTTCTTGTTTTGGGTCTTAAATATTCTAGTTATTTTAGTTAATTTTTAATTTAGTAAATTATATTTTTATTGTGTTACTTTTTATCTTAGTTTTTTTATTTTGTTATTTTAGGTATATTATGGGATTAAAGAAAAATTAAATCGGAGTATTTAAGAAGAAATATACTTGAAGAGATTAGAAAAAGAAATAACTAAAGATTTTTGGAAGCCAATTAATAAATTGATATGCATTTGGAAGCATATAGGATTTCATGGAGATTAATAAAAACTTTGGGAACAAGCATGCATAAAATGGAAACTTGTTTAATGTGCAAGATTCACCTGACCAATTTAAAAAGATTGCATGTATATCTTGCAAAAGCTTAAGTTCACGTGCATGGGATTTAATCTGTAATTGTCTTGATATTTTAACCATTAGTAGCAGGTTGGAATCAGTGATTTCGATTGGAGAACATACCCTATGTTAAATAATCCAAGCTTGTGTGTTTATTGCCTTGATCAACCTAATATCTTTCTCTGCTTAATACTTACATTACCTTAAATTTAAAGAGCTTGTTTTAAATTATTTAATGGTTAAAGATTAGGTCAAAAGCTTGTTTTGCCTAACGACATATTAAGGAAAGATTGAGATTAACAGAGTTTATTGTTGTCTACGGTTGATAATTTCAATAGAAATTGATGATAAAATTGACAAATTATGTGCATGTTTGGTGATGGCGAATGATTCTTTAACCAAAGTTTTCATCATTATTATTTCTTTCTCCTTTAATTAGAGTTTTTATTAAATTATTGTTTTTGTAGTTTTAATTTCTTTATTTCTTGCTATTTAGTTAAAAATTCAAAAACCCCCATTTTTCTATTTTTAGTTGGCATTTTCTTTAGTTAGATTAATTTATATCATTATTCTTATTCTTGTTTTATTTTAAGTCCTGCTTTAAAGTTGATAATAAATACAACTAGCATAGTCTCTGTGGAATCGATCCTTACTTACTCTGTACTAATTATTTATACTAGTAGTAAGATTTTAAATTTGGTGCACCCTAATGACACTACCAATTTATGAGATCATTGTATGTTATTCATGTTGAATTATTATGAAAATTATTGAAATTTTAAATGATTGAAGTTTAATTTTTGCGGATCCAGATATCCGAAATATTTGCCCACATCCGTTGCAGATATTACCCGCATCCAGATCCGCATCTTTTTTTTCGGATCTGGATTTAGAAACTTACATTTGGATCTGGATCCGGATTTTGCCAACCCTAGGCTGGAATCTTATTAATGTGTTTATTTTATTTTGGAATCAGAATCAGAATAAGTTGAATTATTTCAAGTTACTAAAATGCCCTTAATTAATTATAATAATAACCATTATCATCAACATTTTTTATTTTTATAATAATAATAATAATAATAATAATAATAATAATAATAATAATAATAATTATTATTATTATTATTTTTCATTTTTCAATTTATATTCAAGAATTATAATTATTAATATATTATTCACAATAATATATTAATTAATTATAAATGATGACAAAGAGGGTATTTTAATTTTGGGGGAGGGCAAAATAATCAATCCATGAAATAGGAGACTCATTCTCAATCCCCCTAGTAACGAGTCTCCCATTCCTCATTCCCAGATTGTGGTGGACCCTATGATTTCGATTATAATTCCCAACTCTATTTTGCAAAGTAAACATTGTCGATAATTTAGATTCTGGATTCCGATTCCCTGTCTGCAAGTAAACGCAAAATAAGTGAGTAATGTATATATTGATTAAACTTTTTTATGTCCGTGTTTAACCGGATGGATAGATGAAGACATTAAGCTTAGGTAGTTCTCTGTTTGAAACTTGAATAGATTTGAATTTGATTGAAATCTAAATGAGTCCGAATACAAATGTTTATTGACATATTGACATGTTTGTTTTCTATTTTTAATATCTAAATATAAGTCATATTTTTTTGAGTAAATTAAAAAATATCTTAAACATTATTATGTAACATTTAGGTCCCTCCAAGTCAAAACAAAAAAGAGAATTATGTTTTACAATAAATAAGTATATTGAGTAGAGACACTTTTGGAATATAAAAAATTTATTTTTCATTTAGATAAAAGTCACAAAAGTTCACCTTCTTTTTTTAAATTCACATGTAAATGTTTGAAAATCAAATATAAATGATAGAAATAAACAAACAAATTAAAAAAAGCAAGTCTAAAATTAATAAAATTTTAAAATTTAGACGTTTAATAAAAAGCCCTCAATGTTTGTTTACCTTTTCATTTGAATCTTGAAAATGTATGAATTTAACCGAAACTCCAATAAATCTAAATAATATATTTATTTTACCTATTTCATATCCTACATTTCTTTATTTATTATGGGTGAGGATATATGTTGGAAAAAAATAGCATGTTATTAAGCTATTTTAAGGGCACATTTTGAGTGGGTCCCACTTAATGAAAGTGGAAAATTTTGAGATGTACGGATTATACTCCGTAAATACTTAAAGAATATATATTTGTTTACTCAAAATGGTGCATGGGTGAATGAGAAATTGTCTCACAAAGTGCACCCATGATGTTGAAAATTTAAAGGGAATGAGCTTATCCCACATGAGAAAAATAAGACTAAGAGTTTGTGTTTATATGTAAACACTCAACCATGCATGAGCAAGAATATTAAGGATAAAGGCTCTCTTCACACGCGCGTGCGCAGGGGGGGTGCGAATCCAAGACCGATTCGGTTGAACTCGTGTGCGCCCGGCGTCCTGCGTACGCGAATGTCAGCCCAAAATCGTCCAAGCTTGCATGGCATGTTTTTAATTCCTTTTTAAATTTTTTTTAATGATTTCGTGAGATTTGTAATGACTTCATCAATTAAATTGTTCTTTGTTATTTCATTTAAATTTTGAAATCAAAACAGCAATTGAATTGAAATTGGTCTTTATTCTGACAAAGAATTGAATTGGTCTTTATTCTGACAATTGAATTCGGATATTGAATTCCGAAATTCAATTCATGCTATTTCTTTATTACACATCTTTCCCCTATAAAAAGGCAGCTCCTCTTCTGTTTTTGTTACACTGAAATCACAAGCAAATAGCACGATTTCTTCCTTCCTTCTCCTTCTTCCTCTTTCTAGTTTTTCTGGTCGAGTTTTGAACTGTTGTGGTTCGCCGGAACAAACTGTTCGTCTGCTATGATTTGTTCGTACCCGTTGTATCCTGGGAAACAGAAACCAACAAACCTAAAGCATTCCAGTAGATGGTTAATCTGTTTTAAGGACACTGGTTTGACAGGCCTCGGGTTTCTTTGTCGATTTTATTTATTTTTGCTATTTTCGTTGCTATTTACGCTTCTTTATTCTGCTGTGTCATTTAAGTTCTTTATTCTTCTTTGTTTTAAGTTCTTCTTTATTCTTTGTTTAGCATCATTTCATTTTTTTTGATTTCAATTTCAACTTATTTGTGATTACTGGTTTTGTTGCTAATAGACAACTAACCAAGTTTATTCATTTTGTGATAACAATCTTAAAACAGATTAAGTCGTTGAGATGGAAACTGAAACCAATGATCAAGTTCAATATGTCCATGTTTCAGTTCTGCTGCTGGACAAACCGTTGTCAAGGAACCAGCTTCTGTGCCAATTCCTGTTAACCATGCGGAGAGGCCTGAAAAATTCAATGGCCAGAATTTTAAAAGGTGGCAGCAAAAGATGTTCTTTTACTTGACCACATTGAACCTTGCGAGGTTCTTGACGGAGGAGGCTCCTAAACCCAATGAGGGTGAAACGGATGTTCAAGTTGCAAGTGCAATTGATGCATGGCATCATTCTGATTTTTTGTGTAAAAATTATGTAATGAATGGCCTTAGTGATTCCTTGTATAATGTTTACATAGGAAAGAAAATAGCCAAGGAACTCTGGGATTCCTTAGACCGGAAATATAAATCTGAGGATGCGGGTACTAAAAAATTTGTTGTTGGCCGCTTCCTAGACTATAAAATGGTGGATTCCAAAACAGTAATGAGTCAAGTACAAGAACTTCATATCATATTATCTGAAATCCTTGCAGAAGGGATGATGCTAAGTGAAACTTTCCAAGTGGCTGCATTTATTGAGAAATTACCTCCTGCTTGGAAAGATTTCAAGAGCTACTTGAAGCATAAGCGCAATGAAATGAATATTGAAGGGCTGGTGGTTAAGCTTCGAATTGAGGAAGATAACCGGAATGCAGAAAGGAGAGGGGCTATTTCTGTGCCGAAGGCAAATGTTGTTGAACATAGACCTAAAAATGTGAAGAATAAAAAGTTGGGTCCAAAAGGAGGAATTTCCAAGAAGCAAATAAAGTTTCAAGGAAAATGCTTTAATTGTGATAAAATGGGTCACAAGGCTTCAGATTGCAGGTTGCCTAAAAAGAAGCGAGAGGCAAACGTGGTGGAAAGCATCACTCAACATGTTTCAGACATAAACCTCTCTGCCGTGGTTTCAGAAGTGAATCTGGTTGGCTCTAATCTAAGAGAATGGTGGATTGATACGGGAGCAACCAGACATGTTTGCTCAGACAAAGGGTTGTTCACTTCATTCGAAGCGATTAGCAATGGGGAAAAGCTATTTATAGGGAATTCTGCTACATCTGAGATTGAGGGTCAAGGGAAGGTGATTTTGAAGATGACTTCTGGAAAAGAGCTGACTCTGAACAATGTGCTTTATGTGCCAGAAATTCGGAAGGATTTGGTGTCTGGATCGCTGTTGAACAAACATGGCTTCCGAATGGTGTTTGAGTCAGATAGGGTAGTTTTGTCAAAGAATGGGATGTATGTGGGAAAGGGTTATGTTAATAATGGGCTCTTTAAGCTCAATGTAATGGTTGTGAAACCAATAATTAATAATGAAGCTAGTACTTCTGCTTATTTGCTTGAGTCTTCTAATCTTTGGCATAGTAGATTAGGACATGTTAATTTTAATTCATTGCGTAAATTAATTAACATGAAGCATATTCCCAATTTCCAAATTGATTTAAAACATAAGTGTAAAACTTGTGTTGAGGCAAAACTAACCAGGTCATCTTTTCAAACAATAAAAAGAAACACCGAACCACTTGATTTAATACATAGTGATATTTGTGATTTTAAATCTATTCAAACAAGAGGTGGTAATAAATATTTTATTACTTTTATAGATGATTGCACAAAATATTGCTATGTATATTTGCTGAAAAGTAAAGATGAAGCTTTAGAAAAGTTTATTTTTTATAAAAATGAAGTTGAGAATCAACTTAATAGAAAAATCAAAGAATTAAGAAGTGACCGTGGTGGTGAGTATGTTGTTCCGTTTGAAACACTATGTGAACAAAGTGGAATCATACATCAAGTCACGGCTCCATATTCACCTCAATCTAATGGGATTGCAGAACGGAAAAATAGAACTTTAAAAGAAATGATGAATGCGATGTTGATAAGTTCTGGATTACCTCAGAATATGTGGGGAGAAGCTGTTTTGTCAGCTAATTATTTATTGAATAAAATACCCCGAAAGCAAGAAGATAAAATCCCGTATGAGCTGTGGAAAGGAAGAACACCTTCCTATAAATACTTACGAGTGTGGGGGTGCCTTGCTAAGGTAATGGTTCCTTTAAACAAAAAGGTGAAAATAGGACCGAAAACTGTTGATTGCATTTTCATTGGTTATGCACAAAACAGTAGTGCTTACCGATTTCTGGTGCGTGAGTCAAAAGTTCCAGATGTCCACAAAAATACGATAATAGAATCAAGAAATGCATCGTTTTTTGAACATGTGTTTCCTTACAATTCTAGAGTGGAATCCAGTGAACTACGACAATTTCATAATGAAGAGAACGATGAAGTTCTAGAAGAAGAAGAAGAGGAACAAGAAATTGAGGTCAGACGTAGCAAAAGAGCTAGAATAGAAAAGTCTTTTGGTCCAGACTTTCTGACATTTTTGCTAGAAAAAGAACCTCAAAGCTTCAAGGAAGCTGTAACTTCACCGGAAGGCGCTTTATGGAAAGAAGCCATTAATAGTGAAGTTGAATCCATTTTACAAAATCATACCTGGGAGCTAGTAGATCTTCCTCCAGAATGTAAACCTTTAGGGTATAAATGGATTTTCAAAAGGAAATTGAAAGCCGATGGATCAATCGATAAGTACAAGGCTAGGCTTGTAATTAAAGGTTATAGGCAACGAGAAGGCCTTGATTACTTTGATACCTATTCTCCTGTTACGAGAATAAATTCCATTAGGATGATAATAGCGATTGCAGCTTTGCGAAATCTCGAGATACATCAAATGGATGTAAAGACTGCTTTTCTAAATGGAGATTTAGATGAAGAAATCTACATGGAGCAACCTGAAGGCTTTATAGCTCCAGGACAAGAAAAGAAAGTCTGTAAATTGGTAAAGTCATTATATGGTTTAAAACAAGCACCAAAACAGTGGCATGAAAAATTTGATCATACGATGATCACAAGTGGCTTTAAAATCAACGAATGTGACAAATGTGTTTATGTCAAAGAAACAGAAAATGACTATATCATTTTATGTTTATATGTTGATGACATGCTCATTGTTGGGATTGATAATGACATGATTAAATCTACCAAGAATATGTTGAAGTCTAAGTTTGACATGAAAGACATGGGTCTTGCTGATGTCATTTTGGGGATTAAAATCTCAAGGGCTTCTAATGAACTTATTCTAAGTCAATCTCATTATGTAGATAAAATTCTTGGGAAATTTAATAAAGATGATAATACCGTGTCTAAAACTCCATTAGATACGAGTATACATCTGTCAAAAAATAGAGGAGAAGGTATTTCTCAAGTGGAATATGCTAGAATAATAGGCAGTCTAATGTACTTAACAAATTGTACTAGACCAGATCTAGCGTATACAGTAAGTAAACTGAGTAGGTATACGAGTAATCCAGGAACTGATCACTGGAAAGCTATCGTAAGAGTACTAAGGTATCTTCGATACACTCGTAGCTATGAGCTGCATTATACAAGGTATCCAGAAGTTTTAGAAGGATATAGTGATGCTAACTCGATTTCTGATGTAAAAGACTCAAAATCCACTAGTGGCTACGTGTTTACACTAGCAGGCGCAGCTGTATCATGGAGGTCTTCTAAACAAACAGTAATTGCCAGGTCTACAATGGAATCTGAATTCATTGCTTTAGATAAATGTGGTGAAGAAGCAGAATGGCTACGCAACTTTTTAGAAAGTATTCCGAAGTGGCCAAAGCCTGTGCCTACAATTTGTATACATTGCGATAGTCAATCAGCTATCGGTAGGGCACAGAGCAATATGTATAATGGTAAGTCTAGACACATACGTCGTAGGCATAATACCATTAGACAACTTATTTCTACTGGAGTTATTTCTATTGACTATGTGAGGTCAAAGGATAACATTGCGGATCCGCTAACCAAAGGGTTAAATAGAGAGCTGGTAGAAAAATCATCAAGGGGAATGAGATTGAATCCCTTAGAATAATTAGTTATTAACAAAGGAAAACCCAACTTAGTTGACTGGAGATCCCAAGATCTAGGTTCAATGGGACAACCTAATTGTTAAAGACTAAAGTTGAGTCACTGTGGAGGGTCGTTCTCTTGAGAGGATTACCTCATTGACCATTCCTATGATGAAACAGTGATGCCCGTGAGAGATAAAGGTTGAGCTAGACTCTTAATGATTCTTATGCGTCGGAAATCCGAGCGGAGTAATGCGGGTTACTCTTAATTAAGATATCACCTATGTGAGAGAGAAGTAGGGCCGCTTCAAAGGGAGTTGATAGGGGTTCCGCTCTTAGAAACTCTTGCAGAACCAGGTAGATGTTCAAGGCCAAAATGAACATAACCATGAGAACTCAACAGTGTTAGGAGAGATATTTGTGTGTGGTATATGATTATTTACACTAATGGCAGAATAGTTCAAAGACATCGCGTCTACTGATCAGCCAGTAAATTAAATATACTATCACAAGGAAAGGTTCAAAGGATAAGACCTACCTATCCTATGCAATGTATCAATCCAATAAATTCGATCATTAACGTCAAAAATGATTTTGATGTCAAAATTTAGCGGTTTTCTGTTTTACTGCCAATTTTCATTCATGTGGGGGATTGTTGGAAAAAAATAGCATGTTATTAAGCTATTTTAAGGGCACATTTTTAGTGGGTCCCACTTATCGAAAGTGAAAAATTTTGAGATGTACGGATTATACTCCGTAAATACTTAAAGAATATATATTTGTTTACTCAAAATGGTGCATGGGTGAATGAGAAATTGTCTCACAAAGTGCACCCATGATGTTGAAAATTTAAAGGGAATGAGCTTATCCCACATGAGAAAAATAAGACTAAGAGTTTGTGTTTATATGTAAACACTCAACCATGCATGAGTAAGAATATTAAGGATAAAGGCTCTCTTCACACGCGCGTGCGCAGGGGGGGTGCGAATCCAAGACCGATTCGGTTGAACTCGTGTGCGCCCGGCGTCCTGCGTACGCGAATGTCAGCCCAAAATCGTCCAAGCTTGCATGGCATGTTTTTAATTCCTTTTTAAATTTTTTGTAACAGTTTCGTGAGATTTGTAACAGCTTCATCAATTAAATTGGCTGCTGTTATTTCATTTAAATTTTGAAATCAAAACAGCAATTGAATTGGCTCTTTTTGAATTAAAGAATTGAATTGGTTCTTTATTCTGACAATTGAATTCGGATATTGAATTCCGAAATTCAATTCATGCAAGCTGCTGTTACACATCTTTCCCCTATAAAAAGGCAGCTCCTCTTCTGTTTTTGTTACACTGAAATCACAAGCAAATAACACGATTTCTTCCTTCCTTCTCCTTCTTCCTCTTTCTAGTTTTTCTGGTCGAGTTTTGAACTGTTGTGGTTCGCCGGAACAAACTGTTCGTGCTTAACAGATTTGTTCGTACCCGTTGTATCCTGGGAAACAGAAACTAACAAACCTAAAGCATTCCAGTAGGTGGTTAATCTGTTTTAAGGACACTGGTTTGACAGGCCTCGGGTTTGCTGCAGTTTCTGCTTTATTTTCCGCCGCTTCGCCATTTACGCTGCTTTATTCGCTTGCCTTTATTCTTTCTTCTTTCAGCATTCTTTTGTTAAGTTCTTTATTCTTTCTGATTTAAGTTCTTCTTTATTCTTTGTTTAGCATCATTTCATTTTCTGTTTCAGTTTCAATTTCAACTTATTTGTGATTACTGGTTTTGTTGCTAATAGATAACTAACCAAGTTTATTCATTTTGTGATAACAATATATTGGGTTGAATCGGGTTTGTCAAAACCCAATCCAACCCATTATTGATTAATTTGAGAAAAAAATTAACCCAATCCAACTAAATAAACATTTATATCTCAAACCAATCCTGCCCTTATATTATTGGATTGGATTGAGGTTTTACAATTGACTTTTAATATTACTTTTTCTATGATTTTGATTATTCGTGGGTTAGGTTAACTTATTAGGATTCTTATTAATGAATTCAGCCAAATTCAGTCATTAATTGAGTTGGATTAGATAGGATTAGGTATGTTAGGTTGGATGGGTTTGCCATCCCTCGGTATCCATCCTCATGATTTAATTGGGGGTGATAATATTTGATCTCTTATTATAGTAGAACTTCCAAATATGAATACTATATATAAGAATAATTTCTTCATAGTAATAAAAATTTGTGGTCTCAATTTGAGACCAGTTATAATTACCAATAAACTCCACATTGTAATAAATTATATTTTTTGTAGGTTTTGTCTTAAATGACTTACCTCCACATAGTAATAATATTTCAAAAATATATGCCATGTTACATTAAATAGTTAAGATAGAACAAAATATATTTTTAAAGTTGCTTGTGACAATGATATATTTTTTAAAGATGTAACCACATCTTTCAACTTGCGGGTATGTATTAATTGGTCAGCATAGACACTTAATAATTGGTCAACAAAATAATTAATTTATTAATATCTATACATTGAATTTGACTCACTTATTAATTTATTAATATATGACATAATTTATCTCTATATCACTTCCATTAGGGATAATTGAGCAAAGACAATAATTTTTGTATATCTCACCAGCAATATGAAAATAAAATTTTTCAAATTTTTTCTATCCCAACAATATGACTCTATAGAGGTTTTACTGTATATCTCACCAGTCCCTATTTTTCAGTTAACCCCATTAAAAATTTTAAACTAAACTTTAGTTCTCAACATACCTCACCTAATCCTGAATTTAACTTTATTGTAATTTTTATCTTTTTTCTCCAAGCACCCATTATATAAAACTTATAAAATATATTTTAAAAAGAAAAAAACTCTTATAATTACCATAATCTCTCTCTTTCTTTTTAAAGGTTATATTTATTGTTGTCATAATCATAAAAAAGATTTAATATTTCTTTATCATCCTCTATTGAGTATTGTAAATTAATTTCTTTCATAATTACAAAAGTACAGTATAATATTTGAGAAGAAATAATAATTTAAAAAGTTAAGTGAAATAAGGGTTTAAGAAATTAGATTAGCTAAATTAGATATTGATAGAAATTATCAGTGGATGCTCTTAAAAGCTATTAACCATTTTAAGTTATTTTATATAAGAATAAAATAGATATTAATATAAAAGTGATTAGTGAAGGCTTGTGAGATTTAATGAGGGGGTCAAATATCACAATTCTTTAATTGGCTAGGAAAATTAAGGTTTTAGTAAGTTAGAAAAATAATGGTTTACTACAAAAATATATTTTACATTAATGCAAATTAAGCAATAAGTTAATATTTTTCAACTTAATCGTATTGAAACTCATTTGAATAAATTTTTAAAGTTGAATTAAAAAATGCCTAGAACAATTTAATGTTTGAAATTGAATAATTTTTAGTTAAAAAAAAGGTTCTAACATTGCCAACACTTTTGTTATATGCAATAAATTGTATTGTACGTAAATAGTTAACAATAAGCTACCAATGGGTCATGTTTAAACAATTTTGTATCGTGTTAGTATCTTGCCGTGCTAAATTACACATACTCGAACCCACCTATTAACTTAATGGGTGAAAAACTGAGAACCTAAACTCATTTATTATCATTATTGTGATAACTAAAACAATCCATTTAACCTGCTACTCTTGTATTATATATATCTTTAGTTTAAAATGAAAATAATAATTTATAAACCAAAGCTCTTTAAGAATATAATACTAAACAAAAGATAATATTAATATTTTTTATATTTAACATCATCAAATAATGTACAAAAAATCAACTATCTAAAGAGAACTACATTATATGCGAAGATGCAAATGTATACTGATATGTATAAATTTTATAATAAGTACTTAAGAAATTTAGAGTTTATCATAATTTTACATAAGTAGTCAATTTAGTTTTTCTTTAAATTAAAGTTTAAGTTATAGAATTTAATAAATTATTAATACTAAACGCCAATGTCTAATGATGAAACGAGTTTTTGATATTAAACCTGAAATCTACTCTTTAGGAATGGTTTCAAGGCTAGTTTTGTAATACTTCTACTTTTAAATAATCGTTTTTAGTTTGCTATAGAAATAATTGAAAGTAACTAGAAACAATTAAATGTTTGGTAAAAATTATTTATAAAAGTGTTGCAAAATTTAAAAGCAGTGTTATACATTTAATAAATCTTACTATTAAATTGTTATAAAAATGTAAATACTAAATTAGGGATAATACTAAATAAAATTTATTTACATATTTATAAACAAATATATAAAATATTTTTTATTGCAATTGTGTAATAACTGATAATTAAAATGAATATTTTAATATTTTAAATTTTGTTATCTCAATATAATTATCAATGCTAACAATCTCTTTAAATTTAATAATTTTATTTCTTAATTAATAAAAAAATTTTTGAATTTATATATATATATATATTTATTTATAAAGTATAATATTAATTCTCAAAACTAAATCTTAAAAAACTACTCTTTTCTTATTTTTTAAAATTTATTGTAAAATAAAATGACTTTGTCAAAAATAATTTCTAAAAATTGTATCAAACTCTAAAATTAATTTTTAACATTTTAAATTTACTTTTAAACCTCTTAAAACTAATTTCCAACGAATTTTAATAAATTGACCCATTAAAAATCCGGCCCAATAAAAATCAACCTGACAATTATTTTTATCATGCAATTTCATTTCGTGTTCATGCGGCATAAAAACTTCTGACAGGCGGGCTAAGATCTCTCCAATTGTTGTACATTGCAGCCCCAATGAAGGGACCAGAGAGGACCGCTGGCGAAGGGACTTAAAAAAAAAAAAAGATATATCTAGCAAGAATCTGACAAGCACATTTTACTTCAGCAAACTAACTCAAAAGAGGCAACAATGACATGAACAATAAAAAACATTTGTAAAACTGTCCCGGCTAAAAACATGGTATGCCACCTAGAAAAATCAACTTGTAAACTGCTCATAACGACGATCTTCAGCTCAGCCCAGATCAAGTAAACAGAAGTTCTATTACAAACAACCAATAAAAGAAGCATTACCATTCTTCTCAAACATACAAAAACGACTTCTGGTATGTGTGTATAAATAAATAAATAAATAAATAAATAAATAAATATATATATATATATATATAGAGAGAGAGAGAGAGAGAAAGAGAGAGAGATACCATCAACCATTCTGTAGTAACTAGAGTTGTATCTTCCACATTTTCTCAGACTACTACAACTGCAACTAAAAGCACAATATTTTTCTATCATTCCAACGCGGATATTTTGCAGACACATAAATGCTTCGACCATTTCCTTGGACCATCTATATGCATAGCACTCTAGAAATGGGGAAAGCTTTCTACTCCAACCGAGGCCAAGGACTTTTCTGAATGGAGCCTCCTTTTTCTTAACCGCTCGGCAATAATGAAGGCAAGCTCTAGAGACTGAGAAGCATTGAGTCTTGGGTCACAGTGGGTGTGGTAGCGTGAGCTCAAATCATCATATGTTATTGTTCGAGAGCCTCCTACGCACTCTGTCACGTTCTGCCCTGTCATCTCCAAATGAACTCCTGCAGGGTAGCTTCCTTCTTGATCATGCACATCAAAGAAGGCTCTCACCTCAGCCTATCAACACAGACAATAAGGAAGCCATCAATATTACTGCTTCATTTAAGAAGAATAACCAAGGAAGAGTTCAGATGAAACATATTTAGAAGCAACTAATTCAGTCCCAAGTCTGGATGGAGAAACACAACTACCGGTCTCCAAGTTGTTCCATAGTGAAGACAACTTGATCCAGGGATCAAATTTTGCATGACACTGACTCACCCTACCAAATTAACCATTAAGCAATAAGTGGTTGTGGCCCTACTCAGACGTGCCATCGTAGTAGAGTCATAAACGAGGCAGCTAAAAGATCACATGAATCCAGGGAGCCAAATACACAATGATTTATCAAAGACCTCTCAAGAGACACTTCAAGGTTCACATTGATATCCAAAATGAAACTCAGCCAGTTGATCTGGGAGACATGCATGGAGTACAAGCAGTAATTATGATTTGTATCATGAGCATTAGGCACTCCTGCAGGATTTTCAAAATTCAATGGCAAAGCACCAGCCAACCAAGTTTGTAAAGCAAGTGTAGAAAAGTCAGATTATATAAGAAAACATACCCTTATTGCATCGAAGGAGCGGGTTTTGAGTCCAGAAGGGGCCTTGATGGTGTTGCCGTGCATGGGGTCACTAACCCAAGTGACAATTTGGCCAGCATTACGGACTGCCCTGATCAGATGGGGAAGCTTAACCCTCATGTTCTCAGCTCCCATTCTTACAATCACCGTTATTCTGCCAGGCTTGTTCTTGGGGTTTAGGATATCTATGAGTCTAACTAGCTCTTTTGGATCCATCTTATTGCTTACCTGCATCACAATATAATGGTTTAATCATAAAACGTAGACAATTACTAACCAAGTTAATTTCATAATAAAAACGCACGTAGATGCACACAAATGCGATATACAATCACTTGGAAATAATACAGACAACCCAGTTCAGAAAATATTGCAAAACAAAATAGCTAAAAATTACTTAGCTTAGTTCACATGACCAGGCTAAATGAAAATTGCAAGAGAAAAAAACATAATAATTATCAGAAAGATAAACAGTACCTTGATGCCAAGAGGATTTGCAACTCCTCTCAAGAACTCAACATGAGCACCATCGAGTTGGCGGGTGCGTTCCCCAACCCAAACCATGTGAGCAGAGCAGTCATAGTAAAGCCCAGAAGTTGAGTCCTCCCTAGTGAGAGCTTGTTCATAAGGCAGGAGCAAACACTCATGGGATGTCCAAAACTCTGTTGAAGTCATGATTGGGTGGTTGGCTGTGAGTCCTGCAGCAGCCATAAATCCAATGGCCTCATCAACTCGATTAGCCAGTTCCTGGTACCTATTCAACCACACCAACCAAAAAAACCAAAAAAAAAGAAAAAAAGAAGGTCAAACCAATTAGAATACAAGCATTACAACAAAAATTATACAGTTCAACCTTCTCTAGATTGTCAAAATATTTCCATTTCTAAAAAAGACTTTTGAATTCTGAAAAAGGAAAAAAGGAAGAGTTTTTAAAGGCAAAGCAGCCTGACTAAACATTTGTTTGTACTTATGCTTCTCATAAGCATAACATAATGATGAAACATGATAACTGTTCAAAGGATGAAAATAGAATCTCACATATGAGTATGGCTGGTCAAAAGGAAGAGACACGATAGATACGGGAGATGGAAAAGAAATGATAAACTAGGGTTGTTTGTTCGCTATTTGAGAGAGATGAAGGAAAAATGAAAGATGGAACTCAGTGCTTTTCTCCTCAGGCCAACTAAAATTAATAATCCAGTATGTGTGATTGGAGGAAACCACTTGAAAAGTGTAAACTAGTGATACCAATTTTGCGTTCTATATTTGCTTCTCTTCCCTCCCTACAGAAAGTACAAGGAGGGACAGAAAATAACTCCTCTCTTCAAATCTTTAATGGTCCCAAAAAGAAATAAAATATCTATCAAGTATCAAATTTTAGTGGCCAAACTGAACTTTGATAATGATGGTCCTTAGAAATGAATTTCAGTACGATGTTATACAATAAATATTTAATTAATTTAAAAAAAAGAATCAATTAAAAAGCAGGGGGAGTTGAATTAGGAGATGCAAGTAAAATAATTCCATTTTGTTTTCGGTGCTCTCTCTCTTTTTAATAACTTAACAAAGGAGCCACTGAAATATTAAACTGAATGTGTGTTTGTTCTCCTTTCAGAATTTCAATGTCTATGGTTTGAAAAGTTGGTTGTAAAAAAAAAAAAAAGAAAATTGCCTCTCAAATAATTTACAACGAAGCAGATTGCATGGACTCAATTTATCGTCCTCCTAAAAAGTACAAATCAAAACTTTTACCACAATTCATACAATGTTACCACTTGTCAAATATATATCAGCTGCAGATGTGATTAGATTCCTCAATTCAAGGTTTATGATGAACATACTAATCCAGATGCAGGAAAAGAGAATCAAATTATTAAAACTTGATAAACTAAGCCTATATACAAAGGACATTCTTAATAAATAGAATTTCTAAGAAGGTAAAGACATACCTATCCCCTTGTTCGCTGTGATCTGTGAAATCAAGATTCCAATGGGCCACTCTCTGCATAGCTGCATAACCTCCTGTGGCAAATGCCCTTAAGAGATTCAAAGTTGCCACAGATTGGCTATAGGCTCTAATCATCCTGTGGGGGTCTGGAGTTCTTGATTGTAGATCAAATGCATCACCATTCACATTATCACCTCTGTAACTCAGCAGCTTCACTCCATTTTTCTCTTCAAATGGATCTGACCTCGGCTTTGCAAATTGACCAGCCATTCTCCCCACCTATATACTCACACCCACATCATAAAATTACTAAGAATTCCACCTTTATATTCATATACTGTCTACACAATAACAGTAGAACATAACAATAGTGCTTGGATGAAAACACCGGATGACCAGCATGATTTATTAAAGAGTTTGATCTCTCTCATCATCTGAATTTCCACCTTCGAATTTGTATACTCTCTTTTATTCAAAAAAATTAGACAATGACAGAGGAACAAATACATTCTTTTAATTGCATAGTTTTGCTTGTTTAAAAAAGAGTAAAGTCAACGTCACAAAATCTTTGTACAAATTGAAGCATCATAACAATATCAGTCAGATGAAACAACTTAATTAAAGATTTTGTTCTCAATTATTATTGTTAAACAAACAAACAAACAAACAAAAGTGCATAAATTTGTTATCACAATATCATTAAAATTTCCACCTTCAAATTCATATACTGTCTTATATCCATAAATTACACAATAACAGTACAAAAAATGCAATTCTTTTGCTGGCATTATTTTACTCAAACAAGATTAATGCTAAGGTAACTAAATCTTTATACAAACTGAAGTGACATAACGAACACCAGATTTATTAAAGAGTTTGTTCTGTATCATTATTGTTAAACAAACAAACAAACAAACCGAAATAATAAAATAAATCATTTAATTAAAAACTTTATAAGAAGATTTATCACCTTGATAACAGGCATTTGGCCGCCAAACATGAGGACGACACTCATCTGAAGAAGAACACGAAAGGTGTCACGAATGTTGTTGGCATTGAATTCTTTGAAACTCTCAGCACAATCTCCACCCATAAGCAAGAAAGCGTTTCCAAGGGCGGCCTGTCCGAGTCTGTCTTCAAGTTTTCTTGACTCTCCAGCGAACACAATCGGAGGGAAACTCGAGAGAGTGTCGAGGACAGAGTCCAGTTCGGCCTTGTTTGGATATTCCGGAAGCTGAAGAGCTTTCTTGTTCCTCCAGCTATCGGGGGTCCATTTTGTTGAGACTGTTTTTGTATTTGCAGGATCCGTTGAATGAACGGCTGAGATGGGTTTGAGGGCTGTGGCTGATCTGCCGGATGATGGCAGCAGAGAGCGCTGATGGTGCATCAAAGATTTTGAAGAGAGAAGAGACGAGGTGGTCGTGGCCAGAGCCATTTCTTGCGACGGCGGAGAAGAGACAAAATATCCCAAGTAACTGAACAAACAAATTGTCAGGACTAGAGTGCGTATATTCACAATATATCACAATTATAAAAAAAAGGGGGGGCTACATCCAGTGTTTGCTGTTGGGTAACTAAACACTGATTAAACCCGACAAAGGTGAGTTTGAAAAAAAAAATTGTAAATAAAGGAAAGTATGGAAAATAAATGAAGGCAGGTTTATAAATTTGAACAAAAAAATCAAAGCTTATAAAAATAAATTGAATGAATATGTTTTTAGGTATATTATTATTTCTTGTTAAAAGCAACGGATGCAACATTCACAAAATGAGCTTGTCTGTTTATGGCCATGGTCTACCGACCACTTAATGTGTAACAGGTGGAATATCAGAACTACAGGTCATAACTGAACTGTCTGTTGCATGACACGGGTTTGTAATTCATTTTTAATAAAATAATTACGCAATAAATAATAAATAATAAAGTTTTTTTTGGGGGGGGAGAGAAAATAATTTTAACACTCCTTCAATGCTTCACCATAATGGTATTTAATCTTTGTTAGAAAAAACTGAATGGGATAAAAACCCAAGCAAAAGAAACAAAATTTAATCAATCACAAAATAGTGTTGGACGTGCTTTAAAACTACCTTATTAAAAACTTTTGCAAAAGAGTACAATACGCATACATCTAATTTAGCTGTAGAAATTCTTCTTTTGGAAGATTGCACTCCCCCTGATGAGTGCCCCCAGTGGGTGCTTCCCTGATGATTAATTTGCTAACCTATTCAAATAGCGTATTGCCGATGCCATAAACTATTTTCTCAAATCTTGATGTGTGTAGAGCTTTAGGGACTGTATTCGCAAAATTATCTATAGAGCATATTTGTTTGATGTCAAAATATATTTTGTTATATCTTTTTTGATATATCCTCCTCTGAGTTAAGTAATGCAAACAACATTTTTTTCATATATTACAATTGGAAAGTTCATATTTTGGAGATAATTTTTATGTGTTCTAAATGTGATGAACGATAGATAGCAACCATACTCATTCTCAATTTGCTGCATGTAGTGCAATGATTTTAGAGTAATTTGAGGATGTAGCTACAAGAGTCTGCTTCAAAGATTTTCAAGAAATTACTGTACCAGTGTAAGTAAAAATATATTTCGTTTATGAACGAGCTTTATGAAGATTTGATAAATAACTTGCATTAACATAATCAACAAGAACTGGATTTTTCATTAGTTATTATAATAAAATAAATGTAAATCAATAGTTCCACAAAGATAATAAAAAATATGCTTGACACAATTCTAATGTTGTCTAGTTGGTTCAGAACTAAATTTTGCTAACAAGTTTATTGAAAAAGCTATATTCACTCTAGTACATTGGGCTAAATACATCAAAGCACCGATGATATTCAAATATGGTACATCAGGACTGAGCACCTGATCATCATCCTCTTTAGGATAAAAAGGATTAGAATCAAGAGATTGGACAATTGGGTATCCATATTAAAACATTTCCAAAATGGATTTGCTATTACCACAATCTATGTTGATGATATGAATTTAATTAGAAGTCCAAAAGACATAAAAAATATCGCTAATTATTTGAAAAGAGATTTTGAAATGAAAGACTTGGGGAAAACTAGATACTGTCTCTAGTTGTAGATCGAGCCAAATCTAATGGTATCTTTATGCATCAATCAAATTATATTAAAAAAATAAGCTATGATGTGGTGACTGAGATACTTTAATCATTTTGAATCCTTTAGGGATTTTCATAAATATATTAGTATCCAATGATCCTTACAAATAAGCTGTCATCAGATCCGTATGATGCATATCAAGCCTCTCAAACATAGCGAAACTAATCAAGAATTGGAATGCAACTATACACATTACTAGTGAATATGTCTCCCCATAGTCAATACTATGTCTTTGTGAGAAACTTGTACAATGATTTGTGCTTTATATCTAATGACCTTGTTATTTTATTTATGTTTCCAAACAAATACCCATTTATATCCAACATGCTTCTTCTTATTTGGGCTAATCTTATCTCAGCCGACCTTTATCAATGGATTGCGGTTCAATATCATCATTTATTAAATTAGTGGGTACTGTAAATGCAAAGACAAAATCAATGTTTGTTTCTTTGCAATTATATACTTCCTATATATGAGCAAGATTTGTGGATCTTTCCTTACTTTTAGACACATAAAGGGCTTGACTCGTATATAGGATATTTGCATCTTCAGTAGGCTCTGTCACTGCAAAAACATAAGTCTCACCAGTGACCTTTTGCTCTAAAGGAGCACTTTCACTTACAGCTTGATCATTCACAATAACAAGATCTTGACTTTTCATTTTTCTTTTCAGTGGAATCTTATCTTTCAAATTAAGTGGTTTACCATGCTTTAGGCATGTCGTAGATAATTAATAAGTTATCTTTTGTTTTTCTAATCAAAATGTTCAATGAGAACAATTACCCAACCAAGTACATTTGTAGCTATAATATATGATTTGGTTACTTTAGATGCATTTGTAAATGCACCTGCAAGTAATTTGTAATTTGTTGTGAGTGAATTATTCTCCACACTTTGTTTTCACTTTGAGTGGTATGGGAATTTAGATGAGAAAATTTGGTTATTTTCTATAAAATCTCACAGTTATCATCACGTGTGGCTTTTTCTCTTCCAATGGAGGAAATTTTGTGACTTCAAAATGATAATATACAAAATTTGCAGTAAACAAATCACCATTTATAGGCTTAAGATATCTGATAATAATAGATGATGAGTTAAAGCCCACATAAATCCCTAAAAGTTGTTGGAGTCTAATTTTAGTGCATTAGGGAGGTGCAACAATCAATTGAACTATAAAAGCAAAAATCCACATATCGAATATATTAGGTTGATGCGCTGGTGCCGATTGTAATTGGGGATACTAGTGATAGTCAGTAGGCCTCAAGTTGGTCAATATTGTATCATGCAGAATAGCTTGTCCCCATGTAGAAGTAGGTAATTGAGATTATAATAACAAAGTTCTTGTAAGGCATTTTATATCAATCCTGCTAATCCATTTTGAGTATGTACATATGATATTGAGTTTTTTATATCAGTCCTGACTAAAATGCAATAGTCATTAAAAACTTTAGAAATGAACTCACCAACATTATCTAGTCGTAATCTAAAAATTGTGCATGCAACCTGATAATATGTGCAAAAATATAGCAAGTACAACAATACGTGTAAATAGCAAACAAATATGTGACCATTGCATAGATGCATCAATCAAAACCATAAAATAATTAAATAGACCACGAGGTGGGTAAATAGGTTCACATATATTTCTTTGAATTCTTTATAATGATGATGAAGATTCAAGACCAATATTAGAAAGAGATGGTTTGACCATTAATTTGCCTTGGGAACGAGTAATGAAACTTATTACAAGCAATGAAGTTCTTTTACTCTCATTGGATAAAAGAATTTTTAACAATTCTACGCATCATTATTGATCTATAGTTATTGGTTCATGCCAAAGCATAAAGGCTTTTGGATCACATATTTATTGGTTCATGACTACGTAGCTTTCAATTGCTTGTATTGTCGTATAATATAAGTTAGATGAAAAAGCTAAAAGCTTTTTCATTATATGTTTCTAGCCCAAGACATTACAATTAATATAGAGATATTATGTGCTATTCTCATTTATTATCTCCATATGAAACTTATTATGTCAAATATCTTTGAAGATAAAAAAATTTCTTCTAGACTTGGTGATGGAGTGGGGCAGCGGAAGCAGAATTGATAGGGTAGAAAAACTAGATATCATTCTAGTACTGGACTAAGTCAACACGATTAGGTTATTCTCTAATTGAAGCGTGATTAGATCTCGTTCTAATCCAATGGCTCAATGAGATTTTAATAATGCTTAAAGCGAGATTAGATGACGCTCTAATCCAAATAACTTTATAAGAGAGATTTTAATAGATAGTACCCTGATGGAATTAAAAAAAAGGTTTTATTGAATAATTGAATCTGAAATTCTGAAAATAATTACAAGACCTCTCCATTTATAATAGAATAAACCCACTTCCCTAAGTTAATTTAAAAAGGAAAACTAAATCACAATTATAGTGGAAATAAAAGATTTTTTTTAAGTTAATTAAATCTAATACCTTAATTGACTCTAATGAAAATAAAAAGTCTTAAAATAATAAAATACCATAATTGACTCTAATTAAAATAGAAAGTCCTAAAATAATAAAATTCTAGAATCTTAAAATTTCTAAATTAACCTAAATTAACTTCCTACATCATTCTCCTTCTTTTAAAAGAAACTCGTCCTCGAGTTTGAATACAATCTGGAGGATGAAACTTATAGTTTAGAAGCAAATCATCTTGAGATTCGAACTTATTATCCTTTTCATCAATCTTTCTTGAAACTTTGAAGAATCCATATTTCATCAACTTCCTTTGCTTGTACACTCTTCAAGGCGATGACAACTTCCAAGAGCGAATAATGATCAAATAACTTTTGCTCTCACCAATTGTCGCTCAATGTGCTATCTAATAGGTTTCACCTTTTCAATCAAATCTTCTTCAACCACAATCTTCATGTCTTCAATGTGAATGGGTAGATCCATATCAATCACTTTAGTTTCTTCAACTTGATTTTGCTGCACATTCTCGATCGTACTGTTAGGCTCAATGTAGAAATCAAGGGTAGGTTGTTATTCTTTGTCAAAAATTCCAGAGAGATAAAAAATCTCATCATCTTCAACACTTGTCTTGTCCTCCAAGGAAACATCATGCAAATTCTCGCTTTTGTCCTCCAAGGAAACATCATGCACATTCTCTCACAAATTGTCAGATTGAAACCTTAAATCAATAATAAATTATACTTTTTCTACTGCAACATTAGGCACAAACTTCTTTCATCTGTATATTTTTTACTTTAGGCTGCTGGCTTGTGATAGGATTAGGGATCTCAAATTGGTGTCGAGGATGAGGTTGTCTTGATTGCTTCAATGCTTGGCTTCTTTTTCTTTTGATTTGTAATACAATTTGTGATTCAATTTGCTTCGCTACAAGAAGGTGTATATAGTGTATGCAGACATCCGTTCTTGAATATGTAAATCAAGCCCTTTTATAAATCTTATAACTATATTCTCTTCAGGCTTATAATAATAATTGCATCCATAAAATTGTTCAAACTAATAAGTATAAGCAAAAACGGATCTCGTACCTTGTTGTACCAAACAATAACCAAGAGGGATGAACTCAGATCACAAAATGCACTTTATACAGTTCCATGGTCAAACTTTACATTTGCCTTCGTCAAGTCGAGAAATTTGCAACTTATACCACCATTTTGAAGCACTTATACTTAATCTACTAGCAGCAAATGATACTTACTCTTTTTTGGGAGTGCGCCAAAATAGAAACCAGTGCTCAACGTTGTCTAACGAATCAAGAAATTTGTTTGGACGAGTGTATGCAAATAATTTCAATACATGATAATTAGGAGGACAATGATGGTAGTTCGCCATTTATTGTCGAGCTTCCACACACAAAACTATAAATAATGCTTTAACTCTTGGGTCGGATGTGGCCGTGATTCAGAGTGAAGATGGTAAGAGAGGGTGGTTTTAAAAGAATTGGGACTAAACTGAAAATTGAATAAAATTACTGGGTGAAACGATAATTAAGCAAAAGTTTAGGTTTCCAGTGATGGTGGTGGGAAATTGGTCAAGGATAGGTGGATCTAGAAGATTTGAGATCGTTGAGTGCAATGATAGCGGCGATTTGGCTCAATTTGTCTTAGATTAATTGGAAAATTGAATTAAAGTGGTGGTGGTTGATGGTTGATCTTGGCGGTTTATGGTTGGCGTTCAGGGGCAAAGGACAGTCGGGTTTTGGTCGGTAGAGGATGGGGATGCTTTTACTGGTGGTGGTCGACGTGGGGGCAGCAATATTGATAGTGGTGCGCGTGTGGAGCTGCGAGTTTTATGTGGCTATTAGGGCGATTTAAGGCGGCCATTGTCAATGGGTTTGGCCATAGTGATGTGGCTATGGCTGCTGAGTTTGGTGGTTGTTGTGGCTGATAGTGATGTGGCCCAATTGTGGAGGAGCAACGGTAGGGCATGGTGGCTAGGGTTTCAAAATTTGGTTTTTTTGTGTGATGGATTTGGTAGGAATGGATGTTGGTATCCAGGAAAGCTGTGTGATTCACACAGAATCGCTCTGATACCAATTGATGGAGCTAGGGTTGGGCATTTGGTTCGGTTCAGACTGAATCGAACAGAACCGAACCATATTATAGCAATTTAGTTTAGTTTGGTTCAGAGGCAAAAACCAAATGGTCCAGAAATTCTAAACCATTTGGTTTTTTATTTGGTTCGGTTCAAAACCGAACCAAATGGTTCAAGAAAAAATTAAAATTAAAATTAAAAAATAGTTCATAATTTATCTTTTTTTTTCTATTTGCTAGTTAATACATGATATTATATATATTATAGCATACACTTTATTTTATTGTTGAACTTTATTATTTTAATTTATTATTGTTAGGTTTTATTATATTGGTTATTATTTATGGATTTCTAGATTATGTTTGGAATTTATTATGTTAATTTACTATTGTTAGAGTTTATTTTGTTGTTTATTGTTTGATAATTTATAGACTCAAGATTATTGTTGTATTAATAGTGTATTATTATATTATATATTTTTTTATTATATTAAACCGAACCGAACCGAACCTAACCAAATTATAAAACCAAAATGAACCGAACCGAACCGAGCCAAACCAAATTAATTTAGTTCGGTTCGGTTTGGTTCTATAATTTGGTTCGCATTTGGTTCATAAATTCATGAACCATTTGGTTTCAGTTTGGTTCGGTTCAGAGGCTGAACCTAACCAAACTGTTAAGTGGCCATCCTTAGATGGAGCGGGGCAGCAGAAGCAGAATTAATAGAGTAGAAAAGCTAGATATCGTTCTAATGCTGGACCAAGCCAATGCGATTCGGTTACACTCTAATCGAAGTGTGATTAGATCTCGTTCTAATCTAATGACTCAATGAGTTTTAATAACGTTTAAAGTGAGATTAGATGATGCTCTAATCCAAACAACTCTACAAGAGAGATTTTGATAGATAATACTTAGAGGGAATTAAAAAAAAGAGGTTTCATTGAATAATTGATTATAATGTTATGAAAATAATTACAAGACCTCTCTATTTATAATATAGTAAACCCACTTCCCTAAGTTAATTTTAAAACGGAAACTAAATCACAATTATAATTGAAATAAAAAGTACTTTCCTAAGTTAACTAAATCTCATACCGTAATTGACTATAATGAAAATGAAAAGTCCTAAAATAATAAAATACCATAATTGACTCTAATTAAAATACAAAATACTAAAATGATAAAATTCTAGAAACTTAAGATTCCTAAATTAACCTAAATTAACTTCCTACATCACTTGGGTTAATACAAAGCTTCATAGATACATAATTTTGTACCATTCGTTAATGTGAACATGGCTCTTCCAGAGACCTTAATCAAGTTTGTAAGGCTTGAGATGACATTCAACTTAGCTTCAATTAATGAGAAGCTCATGAAATATTTCTTATTGCAAGGGATAATATGTGTAGTTGCTTTATTAGCTAAATATATCTCTTCATTATGCGATTTCTATGCAAATCTATATCGTTCCATAAAAGAAAAAAAAATTCATTAGATACCATTATATTACAAAACAAAAGAAAATAAATATGAATATATTATCAAAGTTTAAAAATGTTAAGAGTGTAATTTCATTAGTATGGTTACTCCATCATTGAATCAAGTCACTTTTCTTTTCAATATTGGCTTCAATGAAGTCGAAAATATCCAAATATGTATTATCATTAGGGGCATTCTCGTACTTTACTAAGTCAACATCAGTTAGCTCTTAAAGAATTTAAAAATCTTTAAAAAAATTATTTATTACCTCTATTTTAATTAGTAAAACTAATATAATAAATAAAAGTTTCATTTGCAATATCAATATAATCAAAATTAAACAATCAAATCAGAAGTATAAAGAAACGGAAGCATGAGCTTGTGGCCTTCAAACTTGATATTAGCAAAGCATATGATAGAATTGAGTGGTGCTTTTCAGGAGGTGTTATGCACAAGATGGATTTCTCTAACAAATGGGTGAATCTTATTATAAGATGCATCACATCACCAACCTTCTCTTTCTTCATCAATGGCAAAGTCAAAGGTGTGATTAAGCCTCAAAGATGTTTGTGAAAAGGGTGTCCCCTTTCTATGTATCCTTTTATTTTATGTGCTGAATCTTTAACTTCTCTTTTATCCCATGCTGAAAATAATTATTATCTCCATGGTATCTCCTTTGGCAGGAATGGTCTTAAAATATCTCATTTATTTTAGCTGATGAAAACTTGATTTTTTGAAGAGCTGAAACAGTACAATGCAATCACTTAATGCAAATATTTGAGACAAACAAAAGCTTCAGGCAATTATTTAATTTGGAACAGCCATCATTGTTGTCTATTCTAAACACTCCAACAACTGTCAGGCAGAATCAATTTGTAGATTGTCTCATATCTTGAGTGCTATGGGTCTCCCTTCCTGTTGGACAGGAAAAAATATTTATTTTTTAATTCATTAAAATAGAGAGTGCTAAAAAAATTAAAAAATGCCAGGAAAAGCTATTCCTAATTGAGAGGAAAGAAATTCTAATCGAAGCAATGGCCTAAGCATTCCCGACGTACGGAATGAAAACTTTAGATGTTGTTTTTGTTGGTTTAAAAGTATTTTTCAGCGGAAATATTTGAATCGCAATTCTCATACAATATATAAAATTACCATAATTTAGAAATTGTACCTTTGTTTTTTCGCTGAAGTAATCTAGGCTCCCAGATCACGATCCGTCACCAATGATCTTCTAGGTTATGATTCAAGTTTGATCTGCACTTGACGTGTGGACGCCTTTATCACCACTGAAAGCTACTAGCAAGAGAAAATATTCCTCTCAAAATTAGAGAGAAAAACTCTTTTTCTGACCTCTATATTGTGGCTTCTATCTTCTTTTAGAGAAAACAAGCCCTTTTATATCTCTATTTGGTGGAAACACTAGGTTCCATATTTATATATTTTTTAATTCTATTAAATCAAATTTGATTTAAATTAAAAAATAATAAAACCAAAAATGGCGTTATTTGTTCTTGTTATAGGGGCCACCTTATAAAATAACACAAGTCCCTTTACACACAAGCATATTAAATGGAGTCTCCCACTAAATAATATATTTAGGCTTTTAATCCAAATAGCTAGTTATCTTACTTCTTAATCCAGTAGCGGCGCAGTCAATTAAATAAGCAAACCCGGGGATTATATGGATACATACAATAGTGGCTACAATAATTAGGCTTGTAATTAAACTGGCCCTATTATTTAATTCCAAATCTACTCTACTAAAAGATTGCAATTGACCTCCATAATTGTATGCTATCTAGGATAGTGTTCTCGAATAATAATTCGACTCATGCCACATTGATTTCTTTACTGAATAATCCTTTGTACCATATCTCAATTATTCAATCAATTTAATTACATCTTGCTCCTTAACACTTACTGGTTTTCTCTAATGATCATTTTCAACACACTAATTATGTTGACATACTCTGGCCAAAGAATTCTATGATTAAGTGCCAAAAACCCATTAAGAGATGTGTTGTATAAATTCTATATTGTTAATTTATAATTTCAATGCTCATAATTGCTTCCACTAAGATACTGGGTAATCTTAACTACAAATGTATGTCGCGCCCATTAGTAAATCAAATGAAATGACAATAAAAAACATGAAACGATAATTAACTTAAGATTAAGATGCGATAGAATCAATACCTATGAGACTTAATAAGTTTGACAGTCATTTTAAGGTTAATTAAATCTCATATGTGATCCAGTTCAATGTAGTTAAACTACATCAGTAAATTTATCTATGATTAAGACAAATCATTCAATGAATTTACTACAGTCTAAACATAAATAGAGCGCTAAACTCTATTTATTAAATGCGAACTTAATTTATTTAATCATAAGATAACTTGTATTTATATTTTCTGTGAATTCGTATGATAATCACATAAATACATATAATATGATTAAACATACCTTATTCAAAATATTTATGCAATTGAAAATATTTCAAATATTTTATTAATCAGAAAATAATCCTAATAGTTTTTAAGGTTCTAGTGGAGCTCAAATTCAAACTAAAGGGGACATCACTAGCTCTCAAGGCAAAAAATGTGTAGATATAAAAGAGAAGGTCGTCTTGGTTTTAAGGACCTGAGCTATTTCAATAGAGCTTTTATTGCAAAGCGATGTTGGCAGATCATCTCATCACCAAATTCCATTGTTCTAGGCTTTTAGAGAATCTCCAAAAGGCTCTATAAATTTTACTTTTCAAATATTTATTTGCTTACCTATGTGGCAAATAGAAGAGTGAAAAAATATATTATTCTCCAAAAGACTTTTCAAATAGAAATGAGTTAATATTATTATATTAAATAACTATTTTTTTAAAGGAAAAGTCAATAGTAATTAAAGCACCTCTCTCTCTTTCTTCAACAAAAAATAATAAAATATAAATTGAAGAATGAGAAAGCAACTCTCTAAATTTGAAGAGAGATGATCATTTCTTATTTGAAGAATCTTAATTGGAGTGTCTTTTAGAGCCTTAAATGATGATATGGCTCTTCAAATAAGTAATAAAATCTTATTTGAAGAGTCTTTTGGTGATGCTCTTTAGGGTAAATATTATTCTAGTAACAGTCTCATGGAGAAAAAATTAGGTAGTAATCCATCTTTTATTTGAAGGGGTTTATTATGGGGTAGAGAATTAATTATTGTAGGAGCGCGGTGGCGAGTCAAAATTGGTAAGGATATTTTCATTTATCATGATTAATGGCTTCCTTGTCCTAGCACATTTAAGTCATTCTCCCCTCCATCATCACCTCTACAATCACGGGTGGCTGACCTGATTCATGAAAATAAAAATTGGAAGGAATAACTCATTCAAGAGCACTTCATGGAGGAGGATGTTGCTTGTGTTCTAAAAATTCCTTGGCTAAAAATTCTTGCCAAAGATCAACGCATGTGGAGTTATGACAAATGAGGCAACTACGAAGTCAAAAGTGGCTATTATGTTACACTAAATTTTAAGTACTTAATATTCCTTCAAGTTTGTAGCCAAGTATAGGATGCTATAAATTCCTCAGCCAATTGTTTTTCCCATCTAAGATAAAAATCTTCTTTTGGAGAGCATAAAACAATATTCTATCCACATTTGCTGATTTCTTTAAAAAAAAATCACAGACAATGTTACTTGTTTCCATTGCAGCTTTGAGTATAAGGATACTTAGCATGCCTTGGTTTTTTGTAAGTATGCTAGAAAGGTATGGAATTAGTCTGAAGCCCCCTTTGGTTTCAGCAATGTGACTTCCTTAGAATTTTCCAGCCTTTCTAATTTTATAGCATCAGTTATAATGAAGAAGGAATTTGATAGATGGATGGTCCTTTGATGGTCCATCTGGTTTGTTAA
Organism: Atalantia buxifolia; assembly: GCA_030444775.1. Taxonomy (NCBI): domain Eukaryota; kingdom Viridiplantae; phylum Streptophyta; class Magnoliopsida; order Sapindales; family Rutaceae; genus Atalantia; species Atalantia buxifolia. Next base: position 2,068,433 of record CM059838.1, on the reverse strand, counting down.
AAACAACCTTTATCCTAATTGATTCTCTCTTTGTCCCCAAGAAGTGGTAAATAAAGCGGCAATTTTTTTTCATCTTATTCAAAGCAGTTGCCACCCATCAAAAGCAAGATTATCTTTCAAGGAATCGAGCAGATATCAAGTGAAAACCTTCACCCCAATTTTTGTAATACATAAAAGTCGATGCTACCACTGGTTTCAGGGAAGGACTTACCAAAATTGGAGTGTTGATCAAGAATGCCAGAGGTAAAGAAGGGGCAGCATATGCTTATGGAATCATGTCCAAATGATGTGGAATTTATGGAGGTTGGCGCAGTAAAGAAGGGAATTGAACTTGCCATTGACACGAGGTTACTGCCAATAATTCTTGAATCAGATACTATAGATGTTTTGAAGCTTATTTATAAAAACAAAACTAGCAAATGTGAGGTTGTGTGGGTTATCAATGTTAGAAATATATGTAACTTTATAAGTTCAATAAAATTGTAAACAACAACCAGCAACAACGTAGCTGAATAATAAAGATAAATTGTAGCAAATATGGAAAAGGTAATTATCAGAAACCTCCCCTGAGGTTTAGCGTATTCTCAGTTTGATAGATTGTATCAACGTATTCTCAATTACCTCCCCTGACGTCTATAAACCGTTTGTTTGTCCGTTTGTTGCTTAATAAAATGACCAAAATACCCCTATGCTGAAAAAAAAAATTACATTGTTTACACATATTAAAGAATTGCTGGTAAGTAATTCTGGGTCTGTTTTGGGGCCAAATCAAAGTGATTGCATTGAAAATGTCTTTAATGTTCTCTCACAACTTCTTCAAAGTGTATTGCTCAGAGATTTTAAACCCAACTTTAAGCATTTCTCCATCAACCACAGCCTCAATGTCCATGTAAATAAGGTTGAAAAATGGTTCAATGAGAAGGAATTGGTAAATGTTCAAAACATGTAAGATTAGGTTCTGAACAAATTAATTAATATAATCTCCAGATTGTAACAAAAAAAAAAAATCACATTTGGCCACTTTGACAGCAAACAAACTATACACTTCAAGCTATCCTCAGCATGTAATTCCATCTTTAATATAACTACAATAAAAATGAGCTCAAAACAATTTCTATGCCACTAATCAAACTACTTCTTCGCATTCGATAACCATTACAACCTTAATTTAAAGCATCTTCATTGTTGAAGCTTATTTGCTTGAATTATAAAGATAAACAACTACAACAAAGGAATGACTCCAAACCCTATTGTCTAAGCTCAATGCTTCAGTGCGAGAGAATGCAAAAATCCATGACATTTTTTCAACCCAAGACATATCCATACCATGATTAAGATAAAAACCAAAATCAATTATCCCAACAAGTTGTCTCCAATATTCAATTACATCTGTAATTTAACAAAAACTACCATAAATCCCTGTTCAACAATTAGTGGCAGTAGCTTCAACAATTAACAAATTTTTCATACCCATTTTCATTCATACACAAGGTAGCATAAAAAATCACAAGCCATATTCAATCAAAATGAAGTAAACATACATTGATAGCAACCATTATCTACAACTAACACCAATTGATAGAAAAAAAATCAAAGCAACAAAAATAATCCCAAAAAAATTTTGAGACCCATTATTTATATTTTACCGAATTGACTGAATCCATCTAATAAAACTAACATGCACCGTAATAAGCCATTTTCATACCTCATTCGCGGCTCGAGCAAATTGAGGTTGTCAGTGGGTCGACGGCGAAACTCACTACTGGTCTGCATCTTTGCACCTGACGGTCGTGATTCAGCTGTCTATGATGTTGGCATCTTCGACTTCGTCATCATTATCTCCAAATCGTGGCACAATTTTTCTGTTAAAGCATTGCAGAGAAGACAAAAGAGGATTTGCTTGTCGTAGATTGGTTGGAGAAAGAAGGTGTCCATTTTCGTTTTCTTTTTTCTTTTTTAATTTTTTGTGATAATGTCTGTTGGTTAAACTCTTGCTTCCAATTTTACACAATGGATATTAAAAAATTTCACATCAATTCCAAAACCCAACGTGATATCTTCACTTTTGTTTGAATTTTCTTATCATTAAAGAATTCTATTACCATATTGCCCTTATTCCAATGTGATATTTTCACTTTTGTTTGAACTTTTTTATATTAAAGAGTTCTATTACCATTTTTCCCTCACCAAATAAACTTATACGAAACGGTCTACAAACATGAGGGGAGGTGGTTGAGAATACATTGATACAATGTATTAAACTGAGAATATGCTAAACCTCAGGGGAGGTTTCTGATAATTACCCATATACAAATTATACAGAAACTATGAACATAATAAAAATTACAGAAATAACCTAAGGACTGTAGTAGATAGTTTTCTTAAAACAGATTTGTCACCTACTATCGGTTGTTTTAAATTTGAACGGCAACCGTTTCTTAGGATACAATGAGAATGAAACAATTTAAGTACATTTCTAAATTGTTTCTAAGCAAACTTCCAACATGCTTGAACTCTTCGGCACAGATAAACATCAAAGCAGAGGGAGGAAAACTCTATACACTTTTTTTTTGTGTGTAACACTATTGTGTTTTTAAAATAAATTGAAATCACAAATTTATAGGAATTCACGTGAGAGTAACATTGTCCATAGTTAATTGCACTCAAATCTATTATGGTCACTTTCAATTAAAAGTTCTTGAATTTAAATTCAAATTTAATTTCACAATTTAGTCAACTAATTAAATCACAAAATCTATAACTAATTTATTTATTCCAAAAATTTATTAGCTGATATAAAACCTTATGGTCTTAAAATTCTCGTAATTAATCATCCAAAAGAATTAAAGAAAATGGTAAAAAAGAGCTAAGATGGCCTGGCATGATTTGGGCCAGCATTCATGTACGCTGAATGTGGGTGCACACAAGTCAAGCTAATTGGGGTAAGATTTGCAGCGCCCTCTTGGGGAACACACAAGAGAGAGCCTTTATGATTATATTCTTACCTATATAAACATGAGTATTCATATATAAATCTTTAATGCCTTAACTTTCTTTCCTGTGTATTATGAGTAACAATTTCTTATTCACCCGAACATCATTTTGAGCATATAAATATGCCATTTCAAAGTACTCATTGAAGTATCTGAATCACTCGTGGCAATCATTCTCCAAAATAGCCACTTGTGCACTATTTTTCTAACAATCCCCTAATTTTGACCTTGATAGCGTTTAGTAAATCAAACTTACATAGGATAGGTAGTTCCCTTATTAAAACTACATAGGATAGGTAGACTCGACGTCTTTGAACTATTCAACCATTCATATAAATGCTGATATATCCCACATAAGAATCTTTTCATAAAACATTTGAGTTCTCATGGATATGTTCATTTTGGTTATAAACATTTGCTTGATTTTGCAAGAGTTTCTAAGAATTGAGCCGTTACAATTCCTTTCGAAGCAGCCCCCACTTCTCTCTCATATAAGTATTTTTTAATTAAGAGTGCCCTTGTTACTTGCTAGGATTTTCTAATGCATAAGAATCATTGAGAGCATAGCTCATCCTTTTGCTCCTTACAACATTACTGTTTCATCATAGGAATGAACAAGAGGATAACCCCCATAGTGATCTAGCTAGTTACTACAAGTTTGGTTGTCCCTCTAAACCAATATATTGGGATTTCTAGTCAGTTATGTTTGGTTTTCCTTCATAAACACCTTCAATTTTATGGGTTTTTAGTCCTAGTCCCCTCAATAGACATAACTTTAGTTGAGATTAGTAGTATAATGTTATTATGCCTGGACTTACCATTTTATCTAAAGTTGTGTGCGTTAAATTGCTTATTGACAATAGCAAAAGCTTTGTGGAGAGGTGTGTTCCCCTCCTTTCTATTTATACTAATATAAGATTAATCCACACCACACAAATAAATAAAACTAATTACATCTTAGCTTTACATTTGTCCCACTAACAAAATATAAACTTAACTTAATCCACTCAAGCACATCCAATACATTCCACTAACAATTACAATACCTAACATAGTAAAAACTTATAATTACACAATTACCACATTTACCGTGGTAAAAACTTATAAATTTACAACAAAAGTCTCGGATCCTCCTCAACAATGACATAATTTCTCAGATTTCCAGAATCTAAATTTGACATCCGTACATTTGTTTGGAGTCTCAAATTATGTGAAATTATTGTTTTTACCTAATAAACAAAAATTATATTATCGAATATTTAGAAAAATAATTAAAAATTCATAATGTGTTACATAATTACAAATGTAAATTATATTATAAGCACAAAATAACATTTTTACTCCTTAGTAAACATACAATTTTTAACAATAATCACACCCCCAACCAGCTTATTGCTAGCCCCTAACAATTAAAGTGTCATATTAAATTAAGTTTTACAAAATTCATATGCAAGTTGATAGTTGTCATCTATCCTCTAAACTACCAAATAAATAAACTCTTATAAAATTTTCTAACTCTTTATCATTCACTCATAAACATTCTTTTGTGCTCAAGTAATTAACACAATATTTATGGGGCTTCAGTAAAAGGAAACAACATTTTTGTTCTAAAACTCATTAGAAATTCTATCTTCAGGCAGCAGATTATTCAAACATTTTTTAAAAAAATTACATTTTTAACCCATGTAGCAAGCTTTGCGCCAGTGACTCCTAGACCAGTTGGCCTTAGGGCACTAGGTATTGAAACACCCCTGTGGACTTAATTACTTGGGTTCTAGATAAATAAACAAACAATATATCTATAACACATTTAACGAGCTTTAGGCCAGTGACTCCCACACCAGTTGCTCTTAGGGCACTAGGTGTTGAAACACCCCTACGGATTTAATTACTTGGATCTTTAATAAATAAATAAACAATATATCTATAACACATGTAGCGAGTTTTAGGCCAGTTATTCTTTGACTAGTTGGCCTTAGGGTACTAAGTCTTGAAATACCTCTGCGGACTTAATTAGTCGGGTTCTAGGTATAACAAAATTAAACACATTCAATTTTTTCTTTTTTTCTTTTTTTTGAAAATTAAAACAAAAACTTTCTACTACCTTACACAGCCATCCTAGACACAATTTTTTTTGTTGCTTTTGGGGTTTTTTTTAAAAATAAATAAACAAACCAATTTACAATTTACGTCAACTACCCCTTCCCCCACCCTAATATAAACATTATTCATAATTTGAAGATATGCATTTAAAAAGACAAAAAAGATAAAGAAAACATAAATAGGAAAGATCACACGTGAATAGTTCGCTGAATATGCGTTTCTAGAGCCTCTACACCCCATATTCAGCCATTTTAGACATAAATATTACTAGGATTTGACACATTCCACATTTGTCAACTATTCCCTCCCTCTAACCTGAACAAGACATTGTCCTTAATGGCTTAAAGGAAAGAAACAGAGTTTAGAAGACATTACCTAATCGCTCCAAGAAGATAATTACAACCGAAGAGTTAAGTCCAACTTGTACTTCTTTCTAGGACTAGGGTTACCATCATTAGTCAACCATTCCAATGCCGAGGTCCTAGGATCTGGCTCTGGTTGGTAAGCTTGTAAAAGATCAAGTAACTCATTAGCAGTTGAAGTACAAATAAAGAGTTTTTTGCGGAGATTAGAATAAAATGAATCTTAATTACATGGTTAATAAATGTGAGCAAGCCATCATAAAAATTATTAACATTTAGTAAACTGATGGTTTTTTTATGGTGTTCAAATGGGCTCAAGATGCAAGTGTAATCAGTGCCTCTAAAGTTGCAAGATCTCCTGGCAAGAAAATGAAAGCGCATGATTTAACATCTTGGATATTCGCTCTTGCATACTTGAGACAACTAACTGTTCTTCAATTGGTGGGTCGGACTGACATCCTAGAGGTTTTAAGACTTGTGGAATGATACCTAGCACCTGGTTTCCTCTAATAAAAACAGCTTCCGAGACAAGTTTTGATAACCCACGGTCACCTCCTCCTTATACAAGGTGTAATTTCCTCTCAGCTATAACATGACTAAGATCTACAACTGCCTGAACAAACTCTTTGTATTTTCCATTATGAAATCCAGAGAGCACACAAATGTTTTTGAATTGTCTACTCGAAGATGCTGCCGTTAGAATAATCTTTAAAACAAGTTATAAGTGGTTGAAAAAAGAGCTCATATTTAAAAATCTTAGTGACAAACAAAATGAGAAACAACTGTAAATGTGTTGGTGTATTTGTTAGATGACATGTAAAGCTCATGTCTCAATAATTCAAAAGCAAACAATAAAAGAAAAAGTAAACAGTGATTAGAAAAAGCAAACAACAAAAGAAAACAGAAATGATTAAATGCAAAATCACACCACTAAATGCAATAATCGAAATGATACAAAAACAACAAAATAAAAGGATATTTATTGGTAGTTGAGATTGTGCCTTATATTTTCTCCTAGTTTTACATCCAGTAACGGCTTAAACAGAGTCTTTTGGAGATTGTGCCTTATATTTTCTCCTAGTTTTACATCCAGTAACGGCTTGAACAGAGTCTTTTTGAGATTGTGCCTTATATTTTCTCCTAGTTTTACATCCAGTAAATGCAATAGGCTTTCTATTTGTTTTCTTATAAACTAGCAAACATAATCTTTTTGAGTCAGATTCCCAAGACTAAACTATGTACTTTCTTGTTAGAATAGTCTTTATAACCTATGAATCTCATATTGTACATGTCCGCTTCGATTTGTCTTAATAGGTCGTAAGATATCATCTAACGATTCTTTACTCAAGCCATCTTTAACGAATTTAATTTTATCTTCTCGATTATCAGAAACCATTCCTAAACATTTACAAATTTCTCGTTTGCAACTAAGTCGTAAATAGTTATGACATTCTGAGCCAAGTCTTTTAGCTTTCCGTTTTTTAACAAACCAAAACCAGGAATGTAAGAAATAAATGGATTAGCAAACTTACCAACTAATCAGACCTTTGCTTCAATTAACCAACAAATATCATGAGGTATTCCATTGATCATTAACAAACATAGTCGTTCACAACGAGTTTTGTAAATTTTCCTGAGGGCATTCTGAGGGAGAGAAGGAAAACGCTTATGCAATTGATGTTTTGTTTCTTCCATGCTTGATTTTGAGATCTCATTTATTGTGGGAAACTAAGTATACCAACTTAAGAAGTCATGGAGTACCGTTATTCGCCATTTATACAGGAAAATAAATTAAAACACACTAAAATGAAGAAAATCAAATCTGTAAAATCAAATCAAACAGGAAAGCGAAAAAGAGAAAAAAGAAACACACAATGTAAATAAAGAAAATGAACCCACATTCGTCCTTTTATTGAGTTAAACTTAAGTTCCAATTGGAGGTCATATATACCACCCTCTATTTCTCTGAGTTGTCTTTCTAGATCCTTAATGTAGGACACTAATGTTGGTGGTTGTAGTTCCCAAATTGGATGTGATTTACAGCTTTGTATCTGGCCTCTCAAGTGAAATTTCACTCGCAAAAGTTTGAACAGAATCTTCCTTATTGAGGTGTTTATGATGTATAATGACGAAAAAAAAAATTATCAAACTCACTTATGCAAGAAACATGATAATGCGTATCATTTAAGACAGTCAAACAATTCAATCTGTAAAATAACAGTGAAAAGTTAAATCACTTATTAAAAACTTAATCAAGATTTGGTGGGTCACTCAAATTTATTTCGGTGCTTTTTTCATATGACTGGTATTCCAGATATAGTTTTAATCTTTCTCCATTAACTTTAAATGTGACACTATTCTTTAGATTCTAAATTCTCGTTTCTGGCCCATTCTTCTCATAATTGCAATTTGTCTACAATAATATTTTTCAGTTGTCGAATAATTCATTTAAGTACTATCCAAAGTCTTGCATAATAAATCATAAACGGCTTACCATCCATTCTTTGTCCTAAAACAACAGCAACAACAAAGTCACTTGCATCACACATTAATTCAAAATGCAAAGACCAATTCGGAGATTGCATAATAGGTGTGTTCAAATTAAACATTTTGAAAAAATATTTTTGGTTTAAAAATTTTGTTGTCATGTTTTTGAGTTTAAACACCCCAATATAGACAAGTTGTGGAAATGATATTTAATGGTGAATTTAGAGATAAAAATTCTGAAGATGCACTAGATTATCTTGACCAATTTGCTAAAAATGCACAACATTGGAATCCTGTTGGCACTTTTGAATTGACAAATAAACCACAACCATCTCCATCTAGTGGAGGAATCTATAACCTTAGGGAAGATCATGGTTTACAAGAAAAATTTGTATCCCTAGTTAGGAAGTTTGAAGCTTTGGAGAAACAAAAAACAGTGATAAAGTAAAATCTGTTAAAGAAATTACATGTGATGTTTGTAGTTCTAATGGTCATTTCACTCAAGATTGTCCCACTTTGCCTGCATTTAAAGAATGTTTGTATGTCAAGCTAATACCATTAACACTTTTAATAAGCCAAACTCATATTCACAGGCTTATAATATTGGTTGGAGAAATCATCCAAATTTTAGTTGGAGGAATAATAATAATGCACAATCTTCGCAAGCACCACCTCTACAAAATTTTCAAAATGCTCAACTTTATGCACCATATGCTCCACCACTATGGAAATATTTAGAAGATACGATGCATTCATTCATTAGGAAGCAAGATGCTATTAACAATCAAAATGCACAAACCTTTTCTGATTTGAAAGATACTCTTGATAAAATTGCTGCTGCACTCACGATTCAAGAAAAAGGAAAATTTCCAGCTCAATCACAACCAAATCCTAAGATTCTACAAAATTCACCTATGGACCAAATCAAGTCAGTTATAACTCTTCGTAGTGGTAGAGTTATTGATAAATCTATTCTTGAACCTTATGAAGATAAAGACAATGAAAATTCAAAGGGTAAGGTGTTAGTCTATATGGCTATAAAATGTTGATTTTGATGATAACAAACTACATGTTTTAGATAAACAAAGAATTACATATTATGCTTTATAAAAAGAAAATGATTTCATAAAATTATTTATTTTTCAAGATGTGGACTAAAATGAAAAAGTTTTTATCATCTTTGATTTTAATAAGTATTGTTTTGAATTCTGAATTTGGACCTATTTGCAAATATTTAAAACGGTTTGGGCCATACTATAATTTTTATAAATTACAGACTTTGTTATAATTTTAACAAGTTTTGGGAATGACAAGCATTATTTAGAAATTTTAAAATTGGATTTTTTTGTAAAGTTTTATGCCATTTTGGGCCATAATATATTTTTATAAAGGTTTGGGACAAAATTATAATTTTAAAAAATAGTTGTTTTACTGTATCAAAGCGGCTAACCGGATTCAGAAAGCAGCAAACCGATTATGGACAGAAACTCTCTTGAATGAAAGCAGCTAACCAGATTTCAAAAGCAGCAAACCTGATATGCAAAAATTTAAATTTTTTAATATAACGGTAACATAAAACGGCAAGCCGGATTCACAAAGTGGAAGCCGGTTATTACCAGAAAGTCAATAACAGCTAGTTTTCTTCTTCAACTATAAATTGGCTCAAATCAAATTCATTTCAAGTGATGCAACCATTGTTATTATTGAGAATTTCTCTACAAATCTAAAGCATAAACTTTGTTTATTCAATTCATTTATTCATACATATTGGGCTTTCATTTGTATTCAAACACATTGTATGAGAGAAAGTTTTGTAATCATTTTTGTAAAATCAAATTGAGAGGTTGTAAGTGTTAGGATACACTTGGGTTAAGAGATTGGAGATAATCTCTTGTTGTAAAGGTCCATTGACACCTTGGAAGTCAATTGTAAACGTTTGAAGCCTTGGGAGGCTTAGATAGTGAAATCCTCAAGGCCGGTGTGCTTAGAGGCATGGACATAGGTGGGGATTGCCGAACCATGTAAAAATTCATGTGTTTTTTTTTCTCTTCCCTTACTCTTTTATTATGGTGATTTATTGAATTTATTGTTTTAGATTCCATTAAGGCATTAGATTGAATTGTTGTGTGGTTTGCTTAGCTTAAGTTTTAAAATCCTAATTCACCCCCACTCTTGGGTTGTATAACTTGTATTTCATAAGGAAGTACTAAATAAACGGACACCTAGTGAAGAAATAACTATTGTTCCATCTGAACCACCATTTCCGCATGCATTGAATAACCTAAGGAAATCAAACCACTCTTCTGAAGTTGATGAAATCTTTAAGCAAGTGAAAGTTAACTTTCCTCTATTAGATGCAATCAAGTAGGTAAGTACCACTTTTGTACTAATAATAAGTTGAACTATAAAGATCTTGGTTGTCCTACTATTTCTTCTATTATTGGAGATCATAAAATTGAGCATGCTTTGTTAGACCTTGGTGCTAGTGTTAATTTGTTTCCATATTCAGTTTATCTTCAACTTAATCTTGGTGAATTAAAATCAACTTCAACTACACTTTTGCTTACAAATAGATCAATTAAAGTACTAAAAAGAATAGTGGAAGATGTTTTAGTCCAAGTTGATAAATTTATATACCTTGTGGATTGTATTGTCTTAGAAACTGAACCTGCTGTGAATAATTATAAACCAATTCCTGTAATTTTGGGTAGACCATTTTTAGCAACTGCTAATGCTTTGATTAATTGTAGGAATGGTTTAATGAATTTTTTGTTTGGAAATATGACTCTGGAATTGAATGTTTTCAACATATGTAGAAAACTAATAAAGAAAATGAGAATGAAGATGAAATTGATGAACAAAAGGAATTGCTTGAATCTTGTATAAAGGAGAATATTCAAAAAGGGAATTTTTCTGAACTTAGTGATATTTGTTTGGTTAATTCAATTGAATCAAATAAGCAACTTGAATATGATGCTTCTAATATAAATTTGTTGCTTGATTCTTGTCAGACTTTACAAAATCATGATGGGAAACCAAAATTTGACGAGTTTGGAATCATTGAAAAGGCTAAACAACAAGAAGAACCTAAATTGGAATTGAAACTTTCGCCAGAGGGATTGAAGTATACTTATCTTGGAGAAGAACAAACTTTTGATTTCTTCTGCTCTATCAAGCGACCAAGAAGGTAAGTTATTATCTGCTCTTAAAAAAATATAAAAATGTAATTGAATGGACTTTAAATGATATTAAACGTATTAATCCTTTAATTTGCACACATATAATCAAATTGGAAGAAAATGCTAAAACATGTCAACAACCTCAAAGAAGATTAAATCCACAAATGAAAGAAGTAGTAAAAACAGAAGTTCTTAAATTACTTGATGCAAGAATTATTTAACTTATCTCTGATAGTAAGTGAGTAAGTCCTACACAAGTAGTACCTAAAAAATCCGAATTACTATTGTTAAAAATGAAAAAGATGAATTAATTCTAATATGAATTATATCTAGTTGGCGCATGTGTATTGATTATAGAAAGTTAAATGAAGCCACTAGAAAAAATCATTTTCCATTATCATTTTTTGACCAAATCTTTGAAAGAGCAGTTGGACATCCTTACTACTGCTTTATAGATGGATATTCAGGTTATTATAAAATTTCTATAGCACTTGATGACCAAGAAAAAACCACATTTACATGTCCCTTTGGAATATTTGCATTTAAAAAAATGTCATTTAGACTTTTTAATGCTCCTGCAACATTTCAAATATGCATGCTAAGTATTTTTAGTGATAAAGTTGAACATTGTTTAGAGGTCTTTATGGATGATTTGACTGTGTTTGGGAATTCTTTTGGTGATTGCCTTGATAATTTGGAAAAAAAAGTTTTAAAAAGATGTGTTGAAAAAAAAACTCATGTTAAATTGGGAAAAATGTCATTACATAGTTACTTCTAGAATTGTTTTAGGTTATATCTAAATTGCCACAACCAAAAACAGTTAGAGATGTGTGATCCCTTTTAGGACATGTAGGATTTTATAGGAGGTTTATAAAAAACTTTAGTGTGATATCTAAACCACTTTGTAACCTCTTATTAAAAGATGTACCATTTGAATGGACTAATGATTATAAAAAATCTTTTGAGAAAATAATTTGTCTTTTGACATCTGCACCTATTATGCAATATCCCGATTGGTCTTTGCCTTTCGAATTAGTATGTGATGCAAGTGACTTTGTTATTAGTGCTATTTTAGGATAAAGAAGGGATGGTGAGCCGTTTGTGATTTATTATGCAAGTAAGACTTTAGATAATACTCAAATAATTTATTCGACAACTGAAAAAGAATTACTTGCTGTGGTGTTTGCATTAAACAAATTTCGTTCATATTTGCTTGGTTCTAAAACTATTGTTTTTGTAGACCACGCTGTTGTGAGATATTTGATGACTAAACAAGATGCTAAACCAAGACTAATTCATTGGATTTTGTTATTTCAAAAATTTGACCTCACCATCAAAGATAAAAAGGGTTTCAAAAATGTCGTTGTTGATCATTTATCAAGACTCACATTTGAATTCTGCACTGATATAACACCCATCAATGACTCCTTCCTAGATGAATTTTTATTTTCTATTACTTCAATGCGATGGTATGCTAACGTTGTTAATTTCCTTATTGTAGGTAGAATCCCTTTACAATGTAATACTCAAGAGAGAAGAAATTTTTAGTTGAAGTAAAGAAATTTTATTGGGACGATTCTTACTTATTCAAATATTGTCCTGATCAGATTTTTTGGTGATGCATTAATGATAATGAAGTAAGTAGTGTCATTAATTTTTGTCATTTTGAAGCGTGTGGTGGACACTTTTGTTCAAGAAAAACTATAGCTAAAATTTGACAATGTGGATTTTATGGGCCTACCATATTCAAAGACACAAACGAATTTTGCAAAACTTGTGAAAATTGTCAAAAATTGGGATAAATTATTAAAAGAAACATGATGCCCTTAAATTCCATACTTGAGATTGAAATATTTGACTGTTGGGGAATTGATTTCATGGGTTCGTTTCCACTATCTTTTGGATTTGTGTACATAGTAGCTGTAGTTGATTATGTCTCAAAATGGATTGAAACAATTTCTTATCAAAATAACGATAGCAAAACTATGGTTAAATTTTTAAAAGAAAATATTTTAAGTCGATGGAGGAAAGCATTTTTGTAATAGGTCATTTGAGTCTTTGATGAAAAAATATGAAATTACTCATAAAATTCCCACCCCTTATCATCCTCAAATAAATGGTCAAGCTGAATTAGCAAATAGGAAGATAAAACAAATTTTAGAAAAGATGATTAACCCAAACCACAAAGATTGGTATCTTCGGCTGACTGATGCACTTTGGGCCTACCGTACTGCACTGAAGACGTCTTTAGGAATGTCACCCTATCGGTTAGTTTATGGTAAACCGTGTCAATTACCTGTTGAACTTGAGCATAAATCATTTTGGGCTATTAAAGCTTTTAATTCAAATTTGAATGATGCTGGTAATGTGTGAAAATTACAATTGAATAAACTTGAGGAATTAAGGAATGATGCATATAAAAATTCAAGAATTATTAAGTCAAGAACAAAAACTTTTCATATAAAAGAATTTTTCGAAAAACATTTGAGATTGGTCAAAAAGTGTTGCTTTATAATTCTCGTCTTTATTTGTTTCTAGGAAGGTTAAAGTCAAAGTGGAGTGGCCTATTTGTTATAAAAAAATGTATATCTGTATGGGGTCATAAAAATTGAGAATCTAAAGAATAGTGTCGCGTTTAAAGTTAATAGACAAAGATTAAAACCATATCTAGAATACCAACTACGTGAAGAAAGTACCGAAATAAATTTGAGTGACCCACTAAATCTTGATTAAGTTTCTAATAAGTGATTTAACTTTTCAATGTTGCTTTCCCGTTTGAATTTTTTGACTGTCTTGAATGATACGCGTTATCATGTTTCTTGCTTAAGTGTGTTTGATAATTGTATTTTTTTTTTGTCATTATACATAATGAGCACCTCAATAAGGAAGATTCTGTTCATACATCTTAAAAATGTTTTGCGAGTGAAATTTCACTTGAGAGGCCAGATACAAAGCTGTGAATCACATCCAATTTGGGAACTACAACCACCAACATTAGTGTCCTACGTTGAGGATCTAGAAAGACAGCTCAGAGAAATAAAGGGTGGTATATATGACCTCCAATTTGAGCTCGAGGTTAACGCAATAAGAGGACGAATGTGAATTCATTTTCCTTTTTACATTGTGTTTCTCTTTTTGTTGTTCGCTTTCACGTTTGATTTGATTTTCTTCATTTTGGTGTGTTTTGATTTATTTTCTTGTAGAAATGGCAAATAACGGTACTCCATGAGTTCTTAAGTCGATATCCTCAGTTTCCCACAATAACTGAGATCCCAAAATCAAGCAAGGAAGAAATACAACATAAATTGCATAAGCATTTTTCTTCTCTCCCTCAAAATGCACTAAAAAAAATTTACAAAGTTCGTTGTGAAAGATTGGGTTTTTAATGATTAATGAAATTCTTCCTGATATTGATTGGTTAATTGAAGTAAAGGTCTGATTAGCTGGTGATTTTCTTGATCCATTTATTTCTTACATGCTTAGATTTTGGTAAAAGCACATTTATTAAAAAAAAGAGAGCTAAAAGACTTGGCTTAAAGTGTCATAACTATGTATGACTTAGTTGCAAACGAGAAATTTATAAATCTTTAGGAATAGTTTCTGATAATCAAGAAGATAAAATTAAATTCGTTACAGATGACCTGAGTAAAAAATTGTTGGATAATATCTTACAATCTCTTGAGACGCATCAAAGCGGACATGTGCAATATGAGATTCATAGGTTATAGAGACTATTCCAATAAGAAAGTACACAATTTAGTCTTGGGAATCTGACTCAAAAAGATCCTATTTGCTAATTTATAAAAAACTGGATGGAAAGCCTATCCTCGACCCCTAGAGGGCGTTCAAGCCGTTACTAGACGTAAAACCAGAGGAAGATGTAAGCCACAATTACAACTACCAATAAATATCATTTTCTTTTGCTGTTATTTTATCAATTGCATTATTCCGTTTAGTGGTGTGATTTTGTATTTAATTATTATTTGTTTTCTTTTATTTTTTCTTTTCACTGTTTACTTTTGAATTATTGAGACATGAGCTTTACGCGTCATTTGACAAATACACCCACCCATTTACAACTGTTTCTCATTTTATCTGTCACTATGATATTTAAATATGAGCTCTTTTTTCAACCACTCATAACTTGTTTTTGAAGATTATTCCAATGGCAGCATCTTTGAGTAGACAATTCAAAAACATTTGTGTGCTTTCTGGATTTTCTTATGGAAAATATAAGAAGTTCGTACAAGCAGCTATATATCTTATTCGTGTTATAACAGAGAGGAAACTACACCTTGTATATGGAGAAGGTGACCACAAATTATCAAAACTTGTTTTAGAAGCTACTTTTATTAGAGGAAACCAGGTGCTAGGTATCATTCTACAAGCCTTAAAACTTTGGGATGCTAGTCCGACCCACCAATTAGAGAACAATTAGTTGTCTCAAGCATGCAAGAGCGAATATCTGAGATGTTCAATCATGGTGACGCTTTCATTTTTATTTTCCAGGAGATCTTACAACTTTAAAGGCACTGATTACATTTGCATCTTGGGCCCATTTGAACATCCATAAAAAACTATCGGTTTACTGAATGTTAATAATTTTTATGATAGCTTGTTCACATTCATTAACCATGCAATTAAGAATCATTTATCCCAATCTCCGCGAAAAAACTCTTTATTTGTACTTCTACTGCTAATGACTTATCTTTTTCAAGCTTACAAACCAGAGCCAGATCCTAGTGTTGAGTGTTAGAAAGTGTATAACCAGATACTAGTGTTGAGTGTTAGAAAGTGTATATTTATAAAGGAGAAAATTGTCATTTTGTATTTCAAGTTTTACTAACATTCCTACTTTTATATATTTAAATTCTTGTGATTTAATTATGTGTGTCTTATTTTAATTAAGTATTTTATGTATTTTAGGGGCATCGTGGTTATTTTATAATGAACGAGAGATCAAACGGCAAAAAGGATATCACTTTTGAACTCAGGGCAGTCGAAAACCTTAGGAGGAGCATAAAAGGAAAAATGTCACTATTCACATGTACGGTACTATTCACATTTACAGTACTGTCCATGTTACTGTTCATGACACTATTCTACAATAGATTCGTGCGCTTGCGAGTTCAATAAAATTTGCACAGTAAGTTTTTGGCTCCGTTGCCAGGGAGGTAAGTTATTTTAATTTGTAGAATTATTTTAATTTGTAGAATTATTTTTTGTAAATAATTTCTTTAAGTTATTTTATTGTAATTTCTTTTATTAAAAAAAAAATGAATCTGCATTTTAAGATTAGAACTTCATTTCTTTTTCTCTTCTTTAAATTTCTGTAACTTAATTTTCAAGGTATTTTTCTTTGTAATTTTTTTTATCTTGTTAATTTATTTTTATTTTATTTATTTTATTTTACGTATTTTTTTGTGTGTTTTCATAGTAAGATTGTGACAGTGTAACAAGGTTAGTATCGTAATTTCTCTCTCTTTTTTATTTTTATTAAGTTTTGTTTTCATTCTTTTTGTATTCTTTGCATGCATGGTCGAATGTCATTATTACCCAATCTTGAGCCTATAGACTTTGAAATAGAAAAAACACTTCGCACACACAAACGCCTTGCACTTAAAGATAAAATTAAAATGGATTTGCAACAACAAGCACCACCACAAGAGAGGCCATTTAAGGACTACTCAGTCCTTTAGCTAATTTGAGCACATCATGCATAAGATACCCAAATGTAGCTGATAAAAGTTTTGAACAAAAACCTAGTGTGCTAAATTGTCTTCCAACATTCTATGACTTAGAAAATGAGGATCTATATAATCATCTGAATGATTTTCATAGTATTTGTTAAATTTTTACATTCGAGAATTTTTCAGAAGATGATGTTAAAAGTAGATTATTCTCATTTTCTTTAAAGGATAGAGTTCGTTCATGGTTCAATACATTGTCTGCTAATAGCATTACAACATGTGAACAAATGGTAACAAAATTTTTGAATAAATATTTCCTAGTGCATAAAACCAATGCTATTTGCAGGAAAATTTCAGAGTTTACCCAGAGAGAAGGCTAGCAGTTTTTTGAAGCATGAGAGCGATTCAATAGGCTACTTTTGAAGTGTCCACATCATGGGTACGAGAAATGGCACCAATGCCAATACATTTTGGAGGGATTATTGACACAAGTGCAAGAATGACTAATGGCAACAAGTGGAAGAGAGCTAATGTCAAAAAGTACATCAGAGATTTGGGAATTCTTCCAGCGACAAACGGATAATTCCCAACAACAGAGTTGATCACTCAGGAATACTAAAAGAATTAAAGGAGTAAATGAGGTTCACATTGAGGAGTCTAGTTCAAGAATTGAAGAAGTCAAAAAGATGGTTGAAAGTCTTTCTTAACAAATAGCATCGTTGACGATTGCTAAATCAACAGAGCCACATGACCATGACTCATACTCAAATCAAGACAATGTCATCGGTGTCATGAAAAGGCCATCAAATTACAACCCATACTCCAACGCATATAACCCTAGATGGAGAGATCATCCCAATTTTTCATGGTCTCAGGGATTCTAACAGAATGGACCAACAGCTCCAACTCCACCAATGCAACCAATTGCTCAAATTCCTCAAGCCTTTCAGCCACCATTTAGACCATCAGAGAAGAAACTCAGCCCATCATCTGAATCACCATCGAAACTTGAGCTCAAACTATTACCCAACACTTTAGAATATGCGTTCTTACCATCGATGAGATTAGTTGTTAGATGACAAATTACTCCAATTCTAGCCCCTATTAAACACAAGGGTCAGCCTAGTGAACCCTTAAAGTCTCTCATGTTTGTCAGCTTATTATTATCATTATCATCATTATTTTCTTTTACATTTTCAGTTCTTGTTTGATTGCCTTTGTATTAGTACACTGATGCACTGTAGTTTGATATTATTTTACCTTTGGAAATTGTTACTGCTCTACTCATATTTGCTTTGTTGTTTTTTATCCCCTAAAACCAGTTGGTTTTAAGTTGGGTGCAATTTGTTGTGTTATTTGCTAAAAGGACATTTTACTTAAAAGCCAAAGCATAAGTTAACAAAAGTTCTTTCTCTAGTAGCATAATGAACAAACTTACTATAATTTGTAAAGGACCAATTTTCTCTAGTAGAAATTAAAATGTTGAAACTTGTCAATGTGATTTTAGTTTGTTTCCTACTTTGGGTTTGATGCTCAAGCTAAATAAACAAAGTAGAATTCTGAAAGCTTCTATAATAACCATTTTATCTTTATTTATCTAGTTACTTTTTGATTTTTTTTGCTTATAGTAAATAATAAACAGGACAAGGTTATTTGATAATTTTTCATATATTAAAAATGATGAGACTCAAATCCTTATTTTTTCACCTAATGCTATCAGGACATTAATTAATATCCTAACTTAATATTTGAAATAATTACTACTTAAGTCAGCTTAGCAAATCTTATTCTTGCATGTGGTTATTATTTTGGTGGCACTCGTGCCTCACGATGTTCTTATCTTATTATCCAAAGAAGCTAATGGGCTGCTGAGCTACTTTACTTCATCCACAAGGGTTTTATTCATCCTTTCAGATAATTCATTCTGTTGAGGTGTCAATCTTGTTGTCCTTTGTCTGACAATTCCTTCATTTGCAGGATAACTATCACATACTTGATTAGAAAGTTCTAAGCTATTATTCTTCAGCTTTTTCAACCTCTTTACAGTTTGATTTTCAACCAACTAGTTCCATTCTATAAACATTTCAAAACACATGGTCTTTACTTTTTAAAACATATAGCTAGACTTTTCTAGAAACGTCATCAATAATGGACAATAAATACTTGTTACTACCTAAAAATAATTCTTTCGTAGGCTCCCATAAATCAAAATGAACATAATCCAACTTTTCATTTGATTTCTTAATAGATCTTTTAAAATGGTAGTTCTTTGTTGACTTCCCTAGAACATGCTCCTTAAAAAAACACCAGACTTCTAATCTTATCATCATAAAAAAAACATGCTGTTTTTCTAGTTCCTTTAGACCCTTCTCACTCATGTATCCTAATCTTTGATGCTACAACTGGTTTTATCTTTAATAAAGTTCATAGATATAGCAAATTTACCAGTGAGTACCTACGATCTAAGACTTATATACCATTCTTCTTAGTTCCTTTCACAACCAAATTAGAACTATTTTAGACACTTAATTGACTAGATTCAATCCTAATGCTACATCCCATTTGATGCAACATTCTTAGAGAGATCAAATATTTGCCTGACTTGCTTAACTTCTCTAATAGTGCCATCACGTAGCTTAAGAATTACAATTCCAATTCCTATAAGAATTACAATTGTTTCCCATTATCAGTTTCCCAATATCACTTTATCACCATCAAACTCATGGTACTCGATAAAGTAGTTCTTAAATGGACATATATGAAAGGTACTTCTAAACTCTAGAACCCATTTACCTCTTTGCCTATTTTATGTTGCCATACACACACACATCAGTAGATTCATAAACTTCATCTTCCACCATAGCAACAACTCCACTTTGCTTTATTGATTCTTTATGCTTGTTTTTTCTTTATAGATAATCTTTTTTAAAATGACGTTCTTTATGACATTAAAAACATTTATAATTGTTGGTTTTACTATTTGGTTTTCGTTGTTTCTTCTTCTTATCAATCTTTCCTTTTACTGCTAACCCTTCACTCTACCACCCTCTAGATGACCTTACTTTTCTTGGTGTTCTCTTGTGGTAAATGTTGACTTTACGTCATCAAAGGTCAAGGTTTCCATACATCAAGGCGTCAACTAAATTCTCATAAGACTTTGGTAAGGAGTTGATTAACAAGAGAGCCTTTCCCTCATCATCCAACCATTCATCGATAGTTTCTAAAGTCACATACACGTTGTTGAACTCAACAATGTATTCCTCAGGGGATGATCTTTCTACCATTTTTAAAATAAACATCCATTTTTTAATAAATAGTTTGTCTACAAGAGACTTGGTGATGTAAAGGCTTTCAAGTTCAGCCATAAACCAGCTACTGTCTTCTATTTTGCCATTTCGTTGATGACAAAATCATGAAGACTCAGAACTATGGTGCCTTTTGCCTTCTTATTAATTTCAACAGCTTTTTTGGGTATCTTGGATGATGAGAATTCTTTTCTTTCCTTCTTGGTTATAGATTTAATTGTGTTCCCTAAAACCTTGAGTGATCAACAAAGTGTCCATCTTTATCTTCCATATACCAAAGTCAATCTTCCCAGTGAATTTCTCTAAATCAACAATGGATGCACCATTCTTAGATCTGATAAAAACACCCAGCTCTGATACTGCCCAAGATCCTTTGATAAAACTTACAAGTTGTATAATTAAGAAATTGACCAGGGAATATACTTTCTTAGATGACTCACTATAAGAAAACTGACAATAGATGACAGACATTTTATAAAAGATTATGAGAAAAATGACATAGGTCATAAAAGTATGATAGAGTCGTGATAGATTTTGTGTCTATCAAGTATTCATGACAGACTTGTGATAGACTCATGATAGAAATAAATTATGTCAAGAATACGTGACGACTTTGTGATAGAATATATTATATCAAGGATTCATGATAAAATTTTAATGTTGACTTGATTTTGACGCTTATTGGACTAAAATTTTGGGTATTATATGAATCAAGAAACATCTTTGTTTTCACGGAAATTAGAATGGTGATGTTTTGCTCATAAATTTAAAATATTAAATATTATAAATTTTTTATTATAAATTGAAAATAAACCTACTAAAAATAAACATAAGAAGTTTAAAGTAAAAAGATACCCTCGATTTGTTTTTCTAAGTGTTGAGGCTTCCACACATTCTTTCATTAAACTGTTTTCTCACATAGCGCCATTTGAAACCCTAGTGTCCTCACAGCCACCGTTAATCTGAATTGACCTAGGTAAATGCTCACATCTACAGCCACCATAAATGAAGTTACAGCAAAAAACCACAATCGTAGCCTCAATAATTGTAAATCGCTCTCTCAAAGAACGCTTGTTGCCGTTGTGCCAACGAATCTTGTTGATAGCAAATGGACTTCTAATTTTTAAGACAAGGAGCCAAGCAAGGGAGATGAGAAGGTTGCATTTGCTTTGGTCAAATATTTGCAAAGAAATCCTATTGGCTTCAATCTATTGGTTGTCGGAGAGGTTGGTTTGCTCGTAGTTTATTTTGGGATCGATGTAATTTGAAAATACTTTAACGATATAGTTTGTATATAATTTTTTAGTTTTAAATTTCATGTATTTTTTATTTATTTTTAAATATTATCAATAGATTTTTTGAAAACAAATGTGTAGAATTTGTAAATTTGAAGAAATAATAATAATAATGCAATTTAAATGAGAATAACCAAAATTCAAAAATAATAATAATGATGATGCAATTTAAGAAAGAATAATCTAAAATCAAAATAAAAAATAATAATATTTTTAAATATTATTAATTGAACTAATAACCATTTTCCTGCCAAAAAAATTACTAAAATGTCAAAAATTCAAATAATTTTGAGATTTCCACTAAAATGTAGTGTAACATACATATGACTATTAAAAACTATCATAAATTTATGATGGAAAATTTTTTTGTCATAAATTAATGACAGTGACATAGATGACGGATAAATTGTCTGTTATGTACCCCCTTTTATAGCAATTATTTCTATAATCTATTATATATTTTCTTGTAGTGACTAATATGAATTATCGATAAAACAATAAAGAAAATGAATCTTATATGAATTTGTTTATCAAATTGGACCCATCAGAGGTGGTACTAGCAGAAGAGCTCAACTAGGAGCCCAGAAGCCAAGAACCCACAATCAGTCAGCCCATGGATGAAGTTCAAGTGCAAGATAATCAACGGCCCAAACGAAAAAACAAACTTCTAGATCAAGCAAGAGACTACGTCGTTTAGGATGTTTTCTGTTGCGTTTATTTCGGATTCCTTTTTGTTGTTTTCTGTTGCGTCGTCAAAATTGGTTATTTTCAATTTCTTTTATGTACCACTGAGCTTTGTAGTTTTGGGGAGCATGAAATGAATGAACAATTTTCTTTCTCTCTCTGACTCTTCCTTCTCATTCTCCAATCTCTGAGTTCCCTTTTCTGGAGCAAACACTCACTTGAAGTAGTGGTAATTTCGATATTGCTCTCGGTTTCACGAATTAAGAGCGTATCATTGGTGCTCTCGTTCCTCATGGCAAACTTTGAAATCTTTTCCTCTTTACAAACACTACAATCAACTTTTGATGCCAAAATTGATGGGCAGGAACTGTCCATCCATCAGACAATCCAACAATTGATGACATCGGTTGATTCTCATTTTAAGGAGTTACGTTCAGAAATTCATGGGTCTTCCAACAAATCCATTAGTGCCTTAAATCCTTCACACCCTTCAGCTTCTAATTCTCAAGGCGTCCTTATTGGTTCTGAGGTTTCTCCAGTGCTTCATTCCATGAAAATGGATGTGCCCAAATTTGATGGGTCTGACCCTAATGGATGGATTTTTGAATAAAAGAATTTTTTGACTTCCATGACACACCTGAGATCCTTCGCCTACGAATTGTCTCCTTTCATATGGAGGGTCCCGCTGCCGCACGGTATCAATGGATGAAGAACAATTGCTTGCTCACTACTTGGAAAGAATTTTTAGCTAATCTATGATATCGGTTTGATGCCTCTTTGTGTGAAGATCCTCAAGGCAATTTATCTAAATTGAGCCAAACTACCACTGTTGCAGATTTCCAGTCAGCCTTTGAGGACTTAATGAATAAAGTCACAGGAATTTTTGAACCTCTTTTGATTAGTTTTTTCATTACTGGTCTCAAACCCAACATAGTAAGGGATTGCTTTCCTCTAGATTGTCGTAACTAATGGAAACTTTTGTATTAGCTCGTGCTTTTGAGGCCAAATATAACGAAGTGAAACAGAGGACATGCTCGTGGCCTAAATGACAGCAACATTATTCCGTTTCACTTGGTTCCCAAACACAGTGCAAACCCGCTTATATGTCTTCATCACCTACAACTGTTACCACAGCCATCACCCCTGCACCCTCTTCGACTTTTCCACCACAAACCCACAGTACCAATAAACAAACACCTTACCTGCATTGTTACCAACATCAGCATTACCAATTCGCTGTTTGTCACCGGCCGAACTTCGTAACAAATACGAGAAAGATTTATGTTACAATTGTGACCAGAAATATAGCATCAATCATCGCTACTGCAGTAAATTTCTACTCATGGGCACTGATGATGAGGTTGGAACCTATAGACATCGAGGAACCATTAGATTTGGTACATGATGGTATTACTGGTGACATCTCTAGATTAAACGCTCTAGCAGGGCAGGTTAATCCTCGCTCTCTTCGTCTAATTGGTGAAATTAATTCTCACACCTTTCAAGTGTTGATTGATAGCGGTAGCACTTATAATTTCATCAAACCGGTGTTAGCGAAATGATTGGGGTTAGCCATTTAGCCCACTACTAATTTTCGAGTGTACATTGGCGACGACGACTTCCTGGTGTGTAAACAATTCTATTATCAAGTGAAATTAACAATGCAAGGCACAACTTTTATAGTAGACCTCTTTATTTTGCCAATTGAGGGATCAAATGTGGTCCTGGGCATTCAATGGTTACAGAAATTGGGCAAAGTGTCCCATGACTATTTTGCCCTTATTATGAAGTTTTCTTTAAATGGGCAACCAATGATGCTTCGTGGTGACTTGTCTTCTACTACTATGATTACTTATAATCAATTGCAGGGATTAGTTCAAAGTGATATAGTGACCAACCTTTGTGCCTTACAACCAGTGCATGCTGTTAACACCTTACCTTTTTCTTCCATCACAGACACTTCCTCACTTGAATTTCCTTCTTCTTTTCTTGATCAATTTCTCAAACTTTTACAACAATATAAACATTTATTTCTTCAACCTTCTAGCCTGCCACCACACAAAACTATTGACCACAAAATCCATCTATTACCAAACACACCCGCCGTCAATGTTTGCCCATACCGCTACCCACACTTTCAGAAATCTAAAATGGAAAAGCTAATCAGGGAAATGTCAGAGTAGGGCATAATTCGACCGAGCCAAAGCCCTTTTTCATCAACGGTTCTTTTGGTTAAAAAAAAATATGGCACCTATCATTTTTTGTTGACTATCGCACATTAAATGCTGTAACAATCAAAGACAAGTTCCCTATACCGACAATCGATGAGCTGTTTGATGAACTTGGGGAGCAACTATTTTTAGCAAATTGGATTTACGAGCGGGATATCATCAAATTTGTGTCCACAACCGAGACATATACAAAACCACATTTAGAACACATGAGGGCCATTATGAGTTTCTAGTCATGTCGTTTGGGTTGACAAACGGCCCCTCCACTTTTCAAGCCACAAGGAATCAGATTTTTACAACTTATTTCCTGAAATTTATGATTTTTTTTAATGATATCTTGGTTTATAGCTCCTCCATGGCCAAACATTTGCTTCATCTTGAGAAAATCTTATCTTGTTTAAATCATCATCAATTTTTTATTAAATTTTCTAAATGTTTGTTTTGTCATGCCAATATTGAGTTTCTAGGCCATATTGTCTCAGCCTCAGGAGTACAAGTCGACCCCTAAAAGCTTGATGCCATGCTTAATTGGCCAATGCCGTGTTTTATCAAGTAATTGAGGGGCTTTCTTGGTCTCACTGGATATTATAGGCGATTCATCTGCGGTTACGCTTCTTTGACAGCCTCACTCACTGATTTGTTGTGCAAGAATGCCTTCTAGTGGAATTCGATAGCCATGGAGGCCTTTGAAGCTCTTAAACAAGCAATAATGCAAGCTCCAATCCTTAAGTTACTTGATTTTTCTTTCGATTCCTTCATTGAGACCGATGCTTCTAATGTGGGCATAGGAGTAGTACTTACACAACATGGGCATCCTATTGTATACTTCCGCAAGAAATTAGGTCCCAAATTGAGAGCATCCTCCACTTACATCAAGGAGTTGCACGCAATTGTGGAAGCTGTGTTATAAGTGGCAGCAGTATTTGTTGGTTCATTTCTTTGTTATTCGCACGGATCATAGGAGTATCAAAGAGCTCCTTCAACAAGTGATTCAAACACCAGACTAGCAGATTTATCTCTGTGAATTATTAGATTTCCAATTCCAAATTGAATACAAACCAAGCCATACTAATAGCGTCGTTGATGCCCTATCACGTGTCCATGAAACAACTCCTGAGGATAAGATCAATACCTCTGCTACTTGCCTCTCTTTCAATAGCCAACCTTCATTTGAATTGATGTAGTCATTACTTGAAGAGAATACAACACTACCTGATTTGATATCACTTCATCAACAATTTTTAAAAGGCAAACTTTCAGCTGACTTCTCAGTTCAAAACAGATTTCTTCTCCACTGTCAACGTTATTACATCAATCTTAACTCCTCTCTAAAGGTAGTACTATTGCAAGAGTTTCATTCTATACCACTGGCGGGTCATGTGTGGGTGTCACTGGAACCTTAATTAGTTTGTCTTCAACATTCTATTGGCCCAAGATGTGCCATGATGTAGAAAAATTTGTTCGAGGGTGTTTGATATGCCAGCAAACTAAGTATTCAACTCAAGCCTCTGCTGGTCTTCTTCAACCGCTGCCAATACCTAAAATGGTTTGGGATGAGGTCACCATGGACTTCATTACGGGTCTTCTTTTGTTGAAAGGTTTCTCGGTCATATTGGTTGTCGTAGATCGTCTTAAAAAATCTGCCCATTTTGGTCCGCTACCCTGCCAATTTACTGCCCTCAAAATAGCTGAGCTCTTTGTGGACATGGTCATTATAATACACGGTTTTCAAAGTTCAATTATATCCGATAGAGATTCGGTGTTCTTGAGGAATTTTTGGAAGCAATTATTACTCTTAAGTGGTATAACTCTTCGTCATAGCACGTGGTACCATCCTCAAACAAATGGTCAAATGAAAGTGATGAATCGAGGATTGGAGCAATATTTACGGGCTTTCACTCAAAACAAACCAAGGAAGTGGGTTTCCTTAATTAGTTGGGTGGAATTTAGACATAATTCTCACTTCCACAGTGGATTGAAGATGTCTCCCTATCAGGCTTTATTTGGCCGATTGCCTCCACCTATCAGGCTTTAAGTCTCTTGTAATTTAATTATGTGTATTTTATTTTAATTAAGTATTTTATATATTTTAGGGGCATCATGGCCATTTCAGAATGAATGAAAAATCAAAGAGCAAAACGGACAACAATTTTGGACTCAGGACAGTTGAAAACCTTAGGAGGAGCATAAAAGGGTAAACGACAGTGTTCACATGTATGGTATTGTTCATGACATTGTTCATGACATTGTTCACATATACGGTCCAATGAGTGGCATTGACCGATGACGTGGCAGCATTCGATTGGACGAATAATGTTGCATTGGTCGCTTATGTGGCATTGATCGATGATGTGTCGCGATCTTATTGGACTAAAATGATTATATAGAGTTGACCAGTGACATGACAATATATTAGTGGACCAAAAAATGTGCGTACGATACATGTATTACACGGAATGACAGCCCTGATGATGTGTTCTATCCAATCAGAACTTGCCATGTGGCGCAATCCTGAGCGTCCAAATTGTTTTAATCCGATGGCCATGATTTACTCATTGCATCTATAAAAAGGGGGCTCCTCCCCAATTGGACACTCTTGAATTCATTTTTTAGCTCTATTTTCTATAATTCCTTCTCCATCTTGTATTTTCTACATATGTTAATAAATTTCTATTTTACCCCTAGTTCAATTATGAGTAGCTAATTTTCTTTCAAGCTTGGGTTGAAGGTGAAGTCTCAACATGTGCTATGGGCTTTATTTGGTAAATTTACTTTCGCTTCCCCTCTGATTTATGTGGATGTTTTGACTTTTTGTCGACAGATAGTAATAATATTGTTTAGATACCGTACTGGTAAAACTGGCTCACTAGTGCAAGGTTATTACTATTTGGCACGATAAGCCCTTAGCACCATATTGATTAGAATGTGGTTCATGAGGAGTGGAAACCCTCTCTCATGATTTAATTGGCACTAGTAAGGAATATTAAACCCATGTTGTATGTTGATGCAAATCTAGATACCCAAGTACGTCATTTCAATAGATTTTGCTTTAATTTATTCCTGCCATTCTAATTTAAATTTTAAGATAATCCAAATCATTTTCATCATAAATCCAACCACCCACATAGAAAATTAAATCTACACGCAATTAAAATCTATCTCCTCGTGGGATCGACACTCGTCACCGTTAACCTATTCTATAATAGATTCGTGCACTTGCGAGTTCAATAAAATTTGGCAACAAGTTTTTTGCGCCGTTGCCGGGGAGGTAAGTTATTTTAATTCTTAGAATTAAATTTTGAAAATAATTTTTCTTTAGTTGTTTTCTTGTAATTTTTTTATTAAAAAAATGAAAAAAAAGAAAGCGAATTTACATTCTGAGGTTAGTATTTCTTTTCTTTTTCTCTTCTTTAAATTTTTGTAATTTAATTTTCATGTTATTTTCTTTTTTATTTTTTCATTGATCTTATTAATTTATTTTAATTTTAGTTAATTTATTTCACATATTTTTTCTAGTGTATTTTTATAGTAAGGTTGTAATAACGTGATAAGATTAGTATCGTAATTTCTCATTCTTCGTTATTTTTTTGTTCCTTTTTTTGTTTTTTTTTTGTTCTTTGTAGCATGGTCGAAGGTCACAATTTTCTAATCTTGAGCCTATAGACCTTGAACTGAAAAAAACACTTCGCACACATAAACACGTGGCAATTAAAGATAAAATTGAAATGGATTTACAAGAACGTACACCATAGGAGAGGCCATTTAAGGACTACTTCAGTCCTTTTGCTAACTTGAACACATCATTCATAAGATACCCAAATGTGGCTGATAGGAGTTTTGAGTTAAAACCTAATATGCTAAATTGTCTCCCAACATTCTATGGCCTAGAAAATGAGAACCCATATAACCATTTGAATGATTTTCATGAGAATTTTTCAGATGATGATGTTTAACTTAGATTATTCTCATTTTCTTTAAAGGATAGAGCTCGTTCATGGTTCAATACATTACCTACTAATAGTATTATATCATGGGAACAAATAGCAACAAAATTTTTGAACAAATATTTCCCAGTGCAAAAAACTAATGCTATTCGCAGGGAAATCTGAGAGTTTACCTAAAGAGAAGACGAGTAGTTTTTCGAAGCATCTCTTTGCTTGATGTTATAAAACAAGTGCCATCTTATGCTAAGTTTCTTAAAGACCTTTGTACTAAAAAGAGAAACATTTACGTTCAAAAGAAGACCTTTTTAATAGAAAACGTTAGTTATATACTCCAACACAAAATGCCTTTAAAATACAAAGACCTAGGTGAAATACAAGTTGTGTACCCCAAGAGGGGGGTGAATTGGTATTTTAAAACTTATCCTAACAAATCCACACAACAATCCAATCTAATGCCTTAATAAATTCGAAAGCAATAAGTTTAATAAAAGCAAGATAATAAATGAGTAAGGAAAAGAAATATAAACACAAGAATTTTTACGTGGTTCGGCAATCTCCGCCTACGTCCACGCCTCCAAGCGATCCAAGCTTGAGGATGTTATTATCCAAGTTTTCCAAGACTTCAAATGATTACAATTGACTTCCAAGGTGTCAATGAACCTTTACAACGAAGAGATTTTCTCTCAATCTCTTTACTCAAGTGTCTGTTGAGTGTTAGAAAGTGTATATTTATAAAGGGAAAATCGTCATTTTATACTTCAAGTCTCACTAACATCTCTAATTTTATTTATTTAAGTCGCTTGTTATTTAATTATTATGTTTTGTTTAATTAAGTATTTTGTGTATTTTAGGGGTATCATGGTCATTTCACAATGAACGAGATTTCGGATAGCAAAACGGACGTCACTTTTGAACTCAGGACAGTCGAAAACCTTAAGAGGAGCATAAAAGGAAAATGGCACTGTTCACACGTACGGCACTATTCACATGTACGGTACTGTTCATGGATACTGTTCACGACACTGTTCAGACCGCGTTCATCGTTCAAAACGTGTGCAAACGCGTTCGTTCAAACCGCGTGGTCAAACCCGTGGTCAAACCGTGTTCTTGTTTTCGATGATGACGTGGCGCAATCCTGTGCATCCAAACTATTTTTAATCGATGGCCATGATTCACTCAATGTATCTATAAAAAGGGGGCCTCCCCCCCTAATTTGATACCCCTGAATCTATTTTTGAGCTTAGTTTTCTGTAATTCCTTCTCCATCTTGTATTTTCTACGTATTTTAATAAAATTCCCATTTTACCCCTAGTTCAATTATGAGTGGCTAATTTTCTTGCAAGCTTGGGTTGAAGGTGAAGTCTCAACATGTGTCATGGGCTTTATTTGGTAAATTTACTTTCTCTTCCCCTCTAATTTCTGTGGAGGTTTTGACTTTTCGTCGACAAATAATAATAATCTTGTCTAGTTATCGCCCTGGTTTTACCGGCACCCTAGTATAAGGTTATTATTATTTGGCACGATAAGCCCTTGACACCATATTGATTAGAGCATGGTTCATGAGGTGTGGATTCCCCCCTCATGATTTAATTGGTATTAATAAGGATTTTTTAGCCCATGATGCATGTTGATACGAATCCAGATACCCAAGTGCTTTATCTCAATAGTTTCCAATTTAATTATTTCTGCCAATCCAATTTAAATTCCAGCATCATCTAAATCACTTCCACACA
This sequence comes from Atalantia buxifolia, assembly GCA_030444775.1. NCBI lineage: Eukaryota > Viridiplantae > Streptophyta > Magnoliopsida > Sapindales > Rutaceae > Atalantia > Atalantia buxifolia. The sequence goes on along the minus strand of CM059838.1, from coordinate 2,038,427 downwards.
AATCCAACCACCCATTTACATAATTAATTCTACATATAATTAAAATCCACCTCCTCGTGGGATCGACACTCAACACCATTAATCTATTCTACAATAAATTCGTGCGTTTGCGAGTTCAATAAAATTTGCACAACAAGTTTTTGGCGCCGTTGCCGGGGAGGTAAGTATTTTAATTTGTAGAATTAATTTTTTGTAAATAATTTTATTATTATTATTATTACTATTAGTATTATTATTGTTATTTTATTTGTTTCCTTGTAATTTTTTTTCTTAATTAATAACAAAAAAGCGAATTTACATTTTTAGGTAAGAATTTTTTTTCTCTTCTTTAAATTTCTGCATTTTAATTTTCAAGTTATTCTTCTTTATAATTTTTCATTTATCTTGTTAATTTATTTTTATTTTATTCTATTTAATTTATTTCACGTATTTGTTTTAGTGTGTTTTTTTTTTCAATAGAAAGGTTGTAACAGCGTAATAAGCTTAGTATCGTAATTTCTCTTTCTTCTTTATTTTTATTTGTTTTGTTCTCAATTTATTTTCTTTATTTGCATGCATGGTCGTAGGTCATTATCACCTAATCTTGAACCTATAGACCTTGAATTAGAAAGAACACTTCGCATACACAAACACATCGCACTTAAAGAAAAAATTGAAATGGATTTGCAACAACCAGAACCACAGGAGAGGCCATTTAAGGACTACTTCAGTCCCTTAGCTAATTTGAGCACATCATGTATTAGATACCCAAATGTAGTTGCTAGGAGTTTTGAGTTAAAACCTAGTGTGCTAAATTATCTCCCAACATTCTATGGCTTAGAAAATGAGGACCCATATAATCATCTGAATGATTTTCATACAATTTGTCAAACCTTTAAATATGAGAATTTTTTTTAAGATGATGTTAAACTTAGACTATTCCCATTTTCTTTAAAGGATAGAGCTCGTTCATGGTTTAATACATTGCCTGCTAATAGCATTACAACATGGGAACAAATGGTAACGAAATTTTTAAATAAATACTTCCCGATTATAAAACCAATGCTATTCGCAGGGAAATCTCAGAGTTCACCCAGAGAGAAGACGAGCAGTTTTTCAAAGCATGGGAGCGATTCAATGGGCTACTTTTGAAGTGTCCACATCATGGGTACGAGAAATGGCACCAATGCCAATACTTCTTGGAAGGATTATTGCCAAATGTGCAAGAATGGCTAATGGCGACAAGTGGAGGAGAGCTAATGTCAAAAAGTGCATCAGAGATTTGAGATTTCTTCCAGCGACAAGCAGATAATTCCCAACAGCGGAGTCGATCACTCAGGAATACTAGAAGAATTAAAGGAGTAAATGAGGTTCACATTGGCGAGTCAAGTTCGGGAATTAAAGAAGTCAAAGAGATAATTGAAGGTCTTTCTCGACAAATAGCATCGTTGACGACTGCCAAATCAATAGAGCCAGATGACCATGAGTCGTATTCAGATCAAGCCAATGCCATCGGTGTCATGAGGAAGCCATCAAATTACAACCCATACTCCAACACATATAACCCTGGATGGAGAGACCACCCCAATTTTTCATGGTCTCAAGGATTCCAACAGAATGGACCAGCAGCTCCAGCTCCACCAATACAACCAATTCCTCAAGTTCCTCAAGCCTCTCAGCCACCATTTAGACCATACAATCATAACCAGAATTACTCTCAACCCAGACCATGGGAGGATTCATTCCAAAATTTCAAGAATGTTACTCCATCTACAATCGAGCAACAAAACCGCACCATTGATGGACTATGGAATGAGATGAGAGCAGGCTTCAACTCACAAGCCCAATCAGTTTCAAGCCTCGAGAAGATGGTGGGACAACTTGCTTCTTCAGTTCAGACTTTGGCAATGACTATTGAGAAAGGTAAATTTCCAAGTCAACCAGTGCCTAATCCTAAAGGAGTACATGAAGCAAGTACCAGTTCACCACAACAGCATGGAGAGGTCAAAGCCGTTATGACCTTACGAAAAGGAAAAGAAGTCGACAACAAAGTGGAGATGCCAGTGACAAAATCAACTCAGATTGTACCTGTAAATGCTGAGGACTCACCACCAGAGGAAAAAGAAGAAACCAACCCACGAGAGTATGTTCCTAAAGCTCCATTTCCTCAGAGGTTAGCAAAAGGAAAGAAGGGAAAATCCACAGGTGAGATTCTTGAAGTCTTCAAACAGGTAAGTGTCAACATCCCTTTACTTAATGCAATAAAACAAGTTCCATCTTATGCCAAGTTTCTTAAAGACCTTTGCACTAAAAAGAGAAACATTCATGTTCAGAAAAAGACATTTTTAACTGAAAACGTTAGTTCTATACTCCAACACAAAATTCCTCTAAAATGTAAAGACCCAGGCTCCCCCACTATTTCATGTAGTATAGGGAACCACACAATTGAGAATGCTTTGTTGGATTTAGGAGCTAGTGTTAATCTTCTGCCTTACTCAGTTTTTGTGAAACTTGGATTGGGAGAATTACACCCAACTCCAGTGGTGTTACAGCTTGCAGATCGGTCCACGAAAATATCTCGTGGTATTGTGGAGGACGTGCTTATCCAGGTAGACAAGTTTTATTTTCCTGTTGATTTCATTGTAATTGACACTCAACCAATACAGGATTCAAGGAAGCGCATCCCCAATATCCTAAGCCGACCTTTCTTGGCAACTGTGGATGCTCACATTCAATGCAGAACTGAAAATATGCAGTTGTCCTTTGGCAATATGACCATGGAGCTCAACATCTTCAACATTGCCAAAAAACCTCATAATGCAGATGATGGAATTGTTGATGTGGATTTAATTGAAGCATTAATTGATGATACTTTTATTTCAAACCTTAGTGATGACCCTTTACAAACATGTTTAACTCACTTTGATTTGGATTTTGATGTTGACAGATCAGTCGATGAGATCAACGCCTTACTTGACTCAGCACCATCCTTGGACACTAATAAATGGAAGTCAAGAGTTGAACAACTAGCACCATCAGAGAAGAAACTCATCCCATCATCAGAGTCACCACCGAAACTCGAGCTCAAACCATTACCCAACACTTTGGAATATGCGTTCTTGGGAGAAGAAAGTACTCTACCGGTAATCATCTCATCATCCCTAAATGACGAGCAAAAAGGTAAGTTGTTGGATGTTTTAAAAGAGCACAAAGGAGCATTAGGATGGACCATAGCAGACATAAAAGGTATAAACCCAGTAGACTGCATGCATTACATTCACCTTGATGAAAATGCTGAATCTACTAGGGAAATGCAACGTCGGTTAAATCCTAACATGAAAGAAGTTGTTAGAACTGAAGTCCTTAAGCTATTAGATGCAGGTATCATTTACCCCATTTCTAATAGTTCATGGGTCAGTCCTGTGCAAGTTGTTCCCAAAAAGTCAGGAGTCACAGTAGTTACCAATGCTGATAATGAATTGATACCCACTAGAGTGACTACAGGATGGCGCGTATGCATTGATTATAGAAAATTGAATTCTGTCACACGTAAAGACCATTTTCCTTTACCATTTAATGATCAAATGCTTGATAGATTAGCAGGCCATGAGTTTTATTGTTTTCTAGATGGCTATTCAGGATATAATCAGATTCCCATAGCACCAAAAGATCAAGAGAAAACCACTTTCACTTGCCCTTTTGGCACTTTCGCATATAGGAGAATGCCGTTTGGATTATGTAATGCACCTGCTACATTTCAACGATGCATGTTAAGCATTTTTTCTGATATGGTTGAACGATTCCTTGAAGTCTTTATGGATGACTTTTCTGTCTTTGGTGACTCATTTGATCAATGTTTACATCATCTAACACAAGTTTTGCAGAGATGTATAGAGAAGAATTTGGTCTTAAATTGGGAGAAGTGCCATTTTATGGTAAATCAAGGTATTGTTCTTGGTCACATAATTTCGAGCAAAGGTATTGAGGTTGACAAAGCCAAGGTGGATCTCATTTCTAATCTTCCTCCACCTAAAACAGTCAGAGAAGTAAGATCTTTCCTTGGGCATGCTGGTTTTTATAGACGTTTCATTAAAGATTTTAGCAAAGTTTCTAGACCCTTATGCAATCTACTTGCTAAGGATGTACATTTTATCTTTGATGATTCATGTCTTGTAGCATTTGAAAAGCTAAAGCATTTGTTGAAGTCATCACCCATCATTCAGCCACCAAACTAGAGCTTACCATTCGAACTCATGTGTGATGCATCTGATTATGCAGTAGGAGCAGTATTAGGACAAAGAGTAGATCGAATTCCTCATGTTATTTACTATGCTAGTATGACATTAAATGATGCACAGTTGAACTATTCAACTACTGAAAAAGAAATGCTAGCAGTAGTGTTTGCATTAGAAAAATTTCGGTCTTATCTTATTGGTTGTAAAATAATTGTATTCACAGATTATGCTGCTCTGAAATATCTTCTCACAAAGAAAGATGCGAAAGCTAGACTAATTCGTTGGGTATTACTTTTGCAGGAATTTGACTTGGAATTCAAAGATAAGAAAGGTTCCGAAAATGTTGCGGCTGACCATCTCTCTCGTCTCCACTTTGACATCAACACAGAACCCTTAACATTGAATGAGTCATTTCCGGATGAGCAATTAATGGGTGTGGAAGTATTACCTTGGTATGCTGATATAGTTAATTATCTTGTTACAGGTAAACTTCCAGAGCATTGGACCAAGCAGGACAAGGCTAAATTCTTTGCGGAAATAAAGAATTTTTTCTGGGATGACCCCTATCTGTTCAAGTATTGTGCAGATCAAATTATTCGACGATGTGTCCCAGAGAATGAAGTTCATAACATCCTTTCGTTCTGCCATGAACAAGCTTGTGGAGGCCATTTCAGCGCTAAGAAAACAGGGACTAAAATTCTACAATGTGGTTTTTATTGGCCAACTATATTTCGAGATGCTTACACCTTTTGTTCTTCATGTGATAGGTGTCCACGAATGGGGAGCATTACACGAAGGAACATGATGCCACTAAATCCAATTTTAGTGGTTGAGATTTTTGATGTGTGGGGTATCGACTTCATGGGACCCTTTCCGGCGTCTTTTGGCCATCATTACATATTGGTTGCTGTTGACTATGTATCAAAATGGGTAGAGGCAATTCCATGCAGAACTAATGATCATAAAGTGGTGATAGGGTTTTTGAAGAGCAACATTGTTTCACGCTTTGGATTCCCTCGAGCAATAATCAGTGATGGTGGTACCCACTTTTGCAATAAATCATTCAAAGCACTTTTGACAAAGTACTCCATCACTCATAAAGTGGCGACTCCGTATCATCCGCAAACCAGTGGCCAAGTTGAGATCTCCAATCGAGAAATAAAGCACATCTTAGAAAAGACCGTGAGGCCAGACAGAAAAGATTGGTCATTAAGACTTGATGATGCATTATGGGCATATAGAACGGCGTTCAAAACCCCGGTGGGATGTCACCCTACAGGCTAGTGTATGGAAAAGCTTGCCACCTACCTGTGGAACTCGAGCATCGTGCGTACTGGGCCATCAAGAAATTCAATTTTGACATGCAGCAAGCTGGCTCAGAAAGACGATTACAGTTGGCAGAACTTGAAGAAATTTGTAACGATGCATACGAAAATGCCAAGGTTTACAAGTAGCAAATGAAAGTCTTTCATGCCAAGCAAATTTTGAGAAAATCTTTCACTCCAAGTCAGAAAGTACTTTTATTCAATTCTCGTTTGCACTTATTCCCAGGTAAGTTACGCTCTCGATGGTCTGGCCCCTTCATTGTTCATACTGTTTTTCCACATGGGGCAATTGAAATTAAGGACCCAAAGAACGGTGTCACGTTTAAAGTTAATGGTCAAAGATTAAAGCCATATCTAGAGTACCAACCACATGGAGAGGACACCGAAATAAATTTGAGTGACCCACCAGATTTGAATTAAGATTTTTCTTTTCGGTGATTTATTTATTTATTTATTTTCTTCTGCTAATTGAAATCATTTGTGCATAAGTGTGTTTGTTTAACCATTAAGTTTTCTTTTATCACTTTTAATCATGAGACAGTTCCTCTTGAACATCCTTAGAAGACTTCAACGTGTCCAATCTCATCTTAGAGGCCAGATACGATTTTGTAAAACACATCGTATTTGGAAGCTACAACCACCAGAGTTAATATCCCACGTTGAGGATTTAGAAAGCCAACTCAGAGACATTGAGAGCAGTGTCTACAACATCCAGTTGGAGCTTGAGGTAAATTCCATAAGAGGACGATTGTGATTTTCTTTGTGTGTTTTTGTTTGTTACTCTGTTTGTGTGTTTCAGTTTGTCACCCCGGTCAAGTGGCGGATAACGGTACTCCGTGACAATCAAGTCGGTTACTTCAGTTTCCCATAATTACTGATCTTCTGAGGCGAAGGTATGGATAGAAACGAGATCTTAGCAAAGCTTCATAGTCGATTCCCTTCACTTCCTCAGAATGCCCTCTTCACAATCTATAAAGCTCGACCCGAACGCATGCGATTGCTCATGAGGAATAACATACCTGCTGATATTCGCTGGTTAATCGAGGCTAAAGTACGCTTGGCAAGTGAGTTGCCTCCTAAATTTATTGCATACATGCCTGGTTGTGGTAAAGGAAATTATGCAAGAAAGCGAAGAGCTCGAAAGATTTCGGTTGCTTGTCATAAGTGTGCCAGAATGATATGCAATAAAAAACGATGTTCTTTAGGAATGGTGTCGATAATGAGAAGATAAGATTCAATTCATTAGGGATGGCTTGAATAAGGAGTCATTGGATGATATCCTTTTGTCTCTTGAAACGCATCCCAGTGGATATGTGCAAGGAGCAATTCTCCAGTTATGGCCATCATTCCAGAAAGAGCATGCATGATGATCTCGGGAATCGACTATAAACGACCTGTTTGCAGTTTATAAGAAAACTGGATAGGAAGCCTATCCTCGACCCAAGGAGGGCGTTGAAGCCGTTTCTGGACGTAAAACCAGAGGAAGATGTGAGCCACAGTCGCAACTACCTGTAAATATCCTTTTACTTTACTGTTGTTTTATTTCACTGTTGTTTTACCATCTGCATTATTGTCTTTAATAATTTTATTTTATCATTGTTTGTTTTTCCTTTTTACTGTTCCCTTTTTGACTCTCAAGCCATGTGCATTACACGATTAATTGACATAGACATGACACCTCATTCACAGCTGTGACCCATTGCCGCCAAGATCCTTAAATATGATTCTTTTCGTTTACACTCACAAATTGTTTTTGAGAAGTATCATAATGACAGCTACTCCCAATAAACAATTCAAGAACATTTGTGTGCTTTCCGGATTTAACTATGGCAAATATAAAGAGTTCTTTGAGGCAGCCATTGATCTTGGTCGATGCATAGCAGAGAGAAAATTACACTTAGTATACGGCGGAGGTGACCGAGGGTTATCAAAATTGGTCTCGTAAACTCGCTTTTTGTCGGAGGAAGTCAAGTGTTAGGCATCATACCACAAGCCCTAAAACCTTTGGGGCTGCTTGTCTAACTCACCGACTGGAGAAGAGTTAGTTGTCTCGGTATGCAAGAAAGAATAATGAAATGCTTAATCATCTTTGATGCTTTTATTTTCTTACCAGGAGATCTTGCAACTCTAGAGGCACTTATCACTTTAGCATCTTGGGCCCATCTGCACATTCATCAGAAACCCATCGGTTTGTTAAATGTCAATAATTTTTATGATGGCTTTATCGCATTTCTTAACCATGCAATAAAAAACTACTTCATTTCCTCTACGGTAAAAAAGCTTTTTATTTGTGCTCACACTGCTAATGAGCTACTTGATCTGTTACAAGCTTATCGACCAGAGCCAGATCCCAAGACCTTGGTGTTGGAGTGTACAAATAACGATGGTAACAATAGCAGCAGTAAGAAGTATAAATTAGATTTAAATCTCCGCCTGTAAATATTTTATTCTGTGTTGTACCACCCAGGTGATGTCGTCTAAACTCTACTTCTTTCCTTTAAAACATTGAGGACAATGTTTAGTTCTAGTTGGGGGGAGGGGATAGTTGACAATTGTGGAATGTTGGTTAAGTTTTTACTAATTTTTTATTGTAGAAACTAACTGTTGCTAACTGTTTATGTTGAAGATGGCTGAATATGGAGTGTAGTTACTCTAGAAACGCATCTTCTTAGTTAAAAAAAAATAATGAAAAAAAAAATTTCTTATTTTTCGTGTGATCTTTCTAACTTTTTTACTTCTCCTTTATAAATATGCATTTTCAAATTTTGAGTCGAAGATGGCTGAATATAGAGTATAGTGCCTCTAGAAACGCATCTTCTTAGTTAAAAAAAAAAATCATTTTTCTATCATTTTAAGTGTAACATTTTCAATTAGTTTTTCTGCATCATTTTCATATTTCTGCATGCATACTTCCCTTTCATGTTTAGAATAGGTTGGGGGGTAGAATGTTGTTTAAAAAAAAAATGGTGTGATTTTGTTTTTATTTTTGGATGACATGATGATTTTCGAATTTTAGTATTTGTATTATCTTTGGTCTTGAGTGATGTTACACTATGTTTGCTACTCTACATGTTGATGTCGGAGATAAATATGAGTTGCTTGAAAGAATTAACATGTCATAATGAATACCAAGTGAGCTTTTGAGCCTATTATTTTTCTTGGAGAGTAACCCTTTTTGCCCATTCTTCATACAAATTTTTATTAAAGTATTATTATTTTATACATGATCTTTAGATTTCCTTGGAGTCAACCCTTTAAAAAAAAAATTAAAAAAAAAATGCGTTGCTACATCTAAAGGTCCATTTCACTAGTAGATATGGAGGATTATCTAGAGCCCTAAAAGATGATGGAAAGGCCATCTTTGACCCGTTTGAGTCTTTCTAGCCATCCCTTATGTGAAATATCCATAGTTAGCCCTTTTGAGCCTTTTATTAAAAAAAAAAACTTTTCTTTGTCAACTTATCGTCTTCACCCACTCCAATTTGGAGTATTACCCGATATCTTACAAGTTTCATCACCTATTCATGTTTGAGAAAAATATAAATAATTGTTTTGTTTAGTAAAGTTGTGCAATACCGAAAAAAAAAGAAAAAAAAAAGAGAGAGAGATATAATACAATAATAAATAAGTTAAATGCATTTTTTTAGTTTCCAAAAGATATTATTTTTCTCAAACATATATTTTGTTTTCTCTATTTTCCTTTCTTTGTTAGCCATGTCCCTAGCCTACGTTACATCCTAATAAAAGTCCTTCTTGATTTTAGGGAACTATAGTATGAAGTAGAAGCTAGTTATATGGGCTATAAAGATGTAGTAATGCATAATAAAAAAAATAATAAACAAAAAAAAATACATTGGGTTGACTAATACTTCTTTTGACTTGAGATCGTGTTATTTCTAAGCTATGGGCATATTTCCTTCATCTTGGTGAGAGTGTGTGATAATGCTTGTTTATTATTTTCTCTCAATTTATCATTCATTGAAGTGACAATTTTTATTGGGTTTAATTTCCTTGTGAGAGTGTCACTATTACCGGTGAGATTTTGGGGTTTGACATGTCATTTTTGAAAGTAGCTGTTTTTACTTGGTTGATTCATGTAGATGGTTGATGTGGGTGTGATGTTTCTTTAGATTGGAGATAATGCTTATACTTTTATTTGATTGCTATCATTAGTCTGATTGAATAAACAAGTTTGTAAAAAAAAAAAAAATTTGGGTTTGAATTTTATTTTCGCTTTATTTGCTAGGGACTAGCAATAAGCTGGTTGGGGGGTGTGTTGAGTGTTAGAAAATGTATATTTATAAAGGAGAAAATCGTCATTTTACACTTCAAGTCTTACTAACATCTCTAATTTTATTTATTTAAGTCGCTTGTTATTTAATTATATATGTTTTGTTTAATTAAGTATTTTGTGTATTTTAGGGGTATCATGGTCATTTCACAATGAACGAGATTTCGGATAGCAAAACGGACGTCACTTTTGAACTTAGGACAGTCGAAAACCTTAAGAGGTGCATAAAAGGAAAAATGGCATTGTTCACACGTACGGCACTATTCACATGTATGCATCTTGTTCATGGATATCTGTTCACTTACACGCTTGCATCACAGCGTTACTATTCAAACCGTGTGCAAACCGCGTTACTGTTCAAACCCGTGGTCAAATCGTGTTCTTCATCACGATGACGGGCGCAATCCTCACATGCATCCAAACTATTTTTAATCCGATGGCCATGATTCACTCAATGTATCTATAAAAAGGGCCTCCCCTAATTTGATATACCTGAATCTATTTTTGAGCTTAGTTTTCTGTAATTCCTTCTCCATCTTGTATTTTCTACGTATTTTAATAAAATTCCCATTTTACCCCTAGTTCAATTATGAGTGGCTAATTTTCTTGCAAGCTTGGGTTGAAGGTGAAGTCTCAACATGTGTCATGGGCTTTATTTGGTAAATTTACTTTCTCTTCCCCTCTAATTTCTGTGGAGGTTTTGACTTTTCGTCGACAAATAATAATAATCTTGTCTAGTTATCGCCCCAGTTTTTCTGGCACCCTAGTATAAGGTTATTATTATTTGGGGTGACGATGCCCTTGACACCATATTGATTAGAGCATGGTTCATGAGGTGTGGATTCCCCCCTCATGATTTAATTGGTATTAATAAGGATTATTTAGCCCATGATACATGTTGATACGGATCCAGATACCCAAGTGCTTTATCTCAATAGTTTCCAATTTAATTATTTCTGCCAATCCAATTTAAATTCCAGTATCATCTAAATCACTTCCACACAAATCCAACCACCCATTTACATAATTAATTCTACATATAATTAAAATCCACCTCCTCGTGGGATCGACACTCAACACCATTAATCTATTCTACAATAGATTCGTGCGTTTGCGAGTTCAAAAAAATTTGCACAACAGTGTCTCACACACTCAAACACTCACAATTGAGATGAAGAAAAGAAAATTAAAACAAAAACTCTCTTTAAGAGTAGATGAACAAGTTTAAGAACAAAGATAATTCAATGTATATGATTTGCGAATTTGAGAACAAAATTTTGAATTTCTGAACATCCGGTATGCCGCCTACGATATCCGGATAGCCGCTTGCTACAGTAACCGATAAAGTGCACTATTTTTTAAAATTATAGTTTGACCTCAAAACTTTTCATAATTATAATATGGCCCAAAATGTTATAAATTTTACAAATGGTCCAATTTTAGAATTTCGAAATAATACTTTGTTAATCCCAAAACTTTTTAAAATTATGATATTGCCCAAACTATGTGAAATTATAAAATGGCCTAAAATATTTGAATACTTTCAAATAGGACCAAATCCGAAATTTAAAACAATATCAAGGATTATAAAATTATTTCATTTTAGTCCACAACAACTTAACTCCATAAAATCGTTTTCTTATCATAAAAGCACAATTCATAAATCTTTATTTAACCAATGCATGTAATTTGTTATCATCAAAATCAATATTTATAGCCCTATAGGCTAACAATCTCCCTCTTTTTGATGATGACAAGATACATTATGAAAAATTTAATTTAGTTATGAAAAGCTCCCCCTTAATCAATGTAAGGTTAAAAACTAATTTTAAAAAGATTTAAAAGACTCCCCCTACATAAGTGCATATGAATATTTTTCATAATCAATTTAATTTCTCATATTTTCCCTTTTATATATTATATCTCCCTCTTCATCATCAAAAAGAATAAAAGCTTCCCTTATCAATCATCAAAATCTCAATACAAGCACATTAGTTCAAAAATATCCAAAGTATAAGGAAATAACATAAGAAATAATCAAAGCAAATCTATATCATCCAAATCAAATACATAATCCAAAAGCATAACACACAAGCATAATCATCCACATGATCCAAATAGCAAATGAAAGAGCATAAAGTAATAAATGTTGGTGTGTTCAAATACAAGCATAAAAGACTACTGAGGTGGCGAGGATGTGGTGATGCAGGTGGATACAGATATGAAATGCCAAAGTGCTCGAAGAAGAGGCGCTGTCCATGAATGAGTTGCTGTTGCTGCTACTGAAACTCAGTTTGCCACACCGAGAGTCCTAACCTTATCCATAAGCTGCTGAATAGTGACCTCTTTAGAAACAGAAGGCGCGGGAGGTGGTAAAGCAGGTGTAGAGGCAGACACTAGACGGTCTTGACGTCTACACTTACCCCGAAAAGAAAGCGAAAAATCAAGTAGTTGATCGGTTGGAACCACAACATTAAGTGGCTAATCATCACTTGGAGCTGTGAACTTATTTTCAGTGACTTTCACCCAAGTTCCATTTTGCCACTCAAAACCTAAAGCACTAACAGCTTCATCCCCAATGTTCTTAGATGGCCTAAACCATGGTTCATGGATAGGGACACTAAATTATTTGAGGATTTAGGTGACAAAATGACCATACAGACTGCTGCAAGAGTTGCATATGTTCTTAAAGCTTATCCACTGCCTATTGCTGTAGCTGATGCCCCAGAAAATGAGCCGAAAGCTTATGAGAAATGGCTTGAGGATGATGAGTTAGCTAAATGCAACACAATGGCCTCAATGTCCAATGTGTTCCAAAAAAAAAATAATGAATTAATCTTTATGAATTATTTGGGGAGCACAGTAGAAGTGCACGCATATCTACTATGAAAAAAATTAATGAACACAAAAATTGTGGTAGATACTCCAGTTAGAGATCATGTCCTGAAGATGATCTCTTATATTAATAAAATGGAAACATTAGGTGCAAAAGTTGATGGTGAGATCAAAATTGATGCAATCCCGTCATCGTTATGTGAGTCTTGTAATCCATTTATTCTCAAGTTTCATATGAATAAATTGGATTTTACATCACTTGACCGCTAATATGATGTAAGCGACTGAAGATCTTGTAAAGAAAGAAAGAAACCAAAGAGAAGCCCAATTTCATCATGGTTGACGGAGAAAAGACAAATAACTTCAAGCATAAAGGCATAAACTTCAAAAAGAAACATAATGTTAATAAGTCTTGTCAAAAGGCTCAAGGTGGCAATGCAAACAATATCATGGAGAAAAATAAAAACAAGGGGAAATGTTTTCATTGTCGTAAGATGGATCACTATAAAAGAAATTGCCGTCATTATTTGGCTACTTTGAAAAAGGACAAATCTGCGGAAGGTATTTCAAATGTACGCATTATTGAAACTAATTTATCAGTTAGTTCTTCTAACACATGTTGTATAGATTCTAACACTAGCTTACATATTTACAAATATGTTACAGGGGTTTAAGGAATATCGTAGGTATAAAGATGGGGACCAATGCAACAGTCGCAGCAGTTGCCAATGGAACTTTCATTTTGGAATTATCTAGTGATATGACTTTGGTTTTAGAACATTCTTTATTTATTCTAGATATTCACGAGAATTTGATTTCTATTTTAAAACTTGTTTCTTCTGGTTATTCATTCTTTTATTAAATCTAGAGTTGTTATTAAATTTAATAATAAGTTTTTAGTTTCTGGAAATTTGATAGATGGTCTTTATATTTTGTCTCCTATTGATAATTCTATAAATTGTGTTGAGAATGATATTGTTTCTAGTGTGGTACCTCTAAGGCTTGTTATTCCAACATATTATGGCATCTGAGGCTTAGCCATATTAATATGGAACGTATCAATAGATTGGTAAAAGATGGACCTTTAGGTTCTCTAAAGGTTGAACCTTATCCAATTTGTAAACCTTGTTTAAAGGTAAAATGACAAAAGTACTTTTTTTAGAAAAAGATAGTTAGAGCTATCAATTTGTTGGAAGTCATTCACACGGATGTATGTGGTCCTATAAACCATATTGCGTGGTTTTTATTACTTCATTACTTTTACAGATGACTATTTTAGATATGATTATCTATATCTAACAAAACACAAGTTAGAATCATTTAAAAAGTTCAAAGAATTTCATAATGAAGTTGAAAAACAATTTGGGAAAGTGTTAGAATTCTCCATTCAAACAAAGAAGGAGAATACGCATGAATCAAAAGTGAGTAAATTAATGAAGTCCATTTATGGATTGAAACAAGCATCTCATTGTTGAAACATCCATTTTAAATCGTTCGATTTTCTACAAAATATGGATGAACCTTGTGTATACAAAAGGATTAGTGGGAGTGTAATTACCTTTCTGGTCTTACATGTTAATGACTTCTTACTTATTGTAAATGATGTAGGAGTAATGTCATCAGTGAAAATTTGGTTATCTAGTCACTTTACAATTAAAGACCTTAGGTGATGCATTCTATATTCTAGGGATCAAATTATTTAGAAACCAAACAAAAGAATAATTAGACTTTCACCAGCTAATTATATTGATAATATATTGGCAAGATTTTGCATGCATGATTCCAAAAAGGGATTTATATCTTTTCGGCAATCGGCAAAGAATTCATCTCTCAAAAGAAATGTGTCCTAAAACAAAAGAACAAAGAGAGAATATGAGAAATATTCCTTATGCTTCAGTAGTGGGAAGTCTCATGTACGCAATACTTTGTACTAAGCCATATATTAATTACATAGTTAAACTTGATGAATAGAAATCTATATAATCTAGGATTAGAGCATTGAACAATAGTGAAAAATATTCTGAAATATTTTAAAAGGACCAAACACTATTGTTATTGGTGTTTGGGAGTGAGGCTTTGATAGTAGAAGGATATATTAATTCTAATTTTCAATCAGATGTTGATAATAGAAAATCCACATCAGGTTTTTTCTTTCTTCTTGGTAAGGAAGTAACAAGCTGGCAAAGTTATAAGCAAGATGCTACTGCAGATTCTACAATAGAAGTAGAGTATATAGCTACAAGTGAAGCTGCAAAGGAAACTGTATAGATGATGTAAGTTCATTCAAGAACTTGGTGGTGTTCCTTCTATTGAGTCACCAATTACAATTTATTGTGACAATAGTGGAACAGCTACAAATGCTATTGTGATATGTGCCATTATTCATGGAGCCATGCAAGCGATTATTCATGCCATTACTCCTTCAGCCTTGCAAGCCATTATTCGTGCCATAATTCAAGGAGCCATGCATGCACGTATTACATTTAGTTTTTTTTTTTTAGTTTGTGGCTTTTGTTCAATAATCCCATGATGTGTTGATTTCAGCTAAGTGGAAAGTTGGTTTCCTAATTTTTTGGCACTGTTTGTTAAATTTTCAGTATTGTAAAGACTATTATATATAGTCAGAAGTGTTTTCAATAAGGGAGGAAAAAAATTAAGAAAACCAAATCATCTCTTTTTTCTCTTCACTTCTTCTTTATAAATTCAAACGTATCATATTGAGCCTAGATCTCACAAACGAACAAAAATACTAAGTGAAAATTTCACCTTATATGTGAAATCATAAAGGAAGGTGATGTGGCAATACTAAAATATGTTCAACTAAAATTGTTGCAAACCCATTCACCAGACCTTTATCCCAAAATATTTTAGAGAAACATTTAGAAGTTATTAATGTAAAATTTGTACAAGATTGGTTTTCATCGCTAGTGGGAGATTGTTATACATATCTGCTCTCAAAACCAAATTGGATTTATAATATTTATGGGTATTTTTTTATATGTGATACCTAAAATAAGATTATTTTAAGTAATATTGTAGAAAAATCATGCTAGTGGGTATTAGACACTAGGTTGAGAGTAACGATTTCTTAGTACCTTGTGAACCTAATATTTGTTCCAGCCAATTTTATTTTAATATTAAAAGTACAAATTTTGTCTACATTTGTTGTGCTTTACTCCTTCATTGAGGTAGTAACCGTAGGTAAACAAGTGGGTGTAATGTAACAAGTACATACACCGAACTGGATCCCACTTAAAAAACTCAAATAAAGTATTCACTATTAAAAGTAAAAGGTGGTTCAGCTACAATTTATTAATTGTCCTTAAGCCTGAGAGATTTCTATATCTTTGTATACTATTTATGTAACTTTGATATTGTCAACTGGTGATGTTAATCATGTTTATTAGCAATGTATAGACATATTGGATTACACGTAATATTCAAAGTATGTAAATGCTCAACAAGAGATCCACCATTCTCAACTATGAGAAAATTTAATGTGGACAACTTAGGATCAAGAAGTGACAGATGCTTTTTTGTGGGATATCCAAAAATGACTACAAGTTACTACTTTTATAATCCTAATGAACAAAAGATGTTTATAAGTAGGAATGCTTTTTTTTCTTGAAGAAGAATATATTATAAATTGAAAGTAGAACCTCTGTTGAATTTCAAGAAGAAACAATAGAAGCAACACCACAAATAAGTGTGAATAATGAGAGGCAATTAACAGCTATTGAGCCTGAGTCTCAACGTAGTAAAAAGATCATTAGACCTCCTGAAAAATTATCGTTATGGAATAAAGTTTATTTCATGGAATCTGAGTTGTCTGAGAATGATCTCTAGCTTTTCAAGGAGCAAAAAATTGACAAAGATGCTGAACAATGGCGAAAGGCCATGAAATCCGAAATGGATTCTATGTAGCCTAATCAGGTTTGGAATTTAATAGATGAACCAAAGGATATTAAGCCTATTGGCTGTAAATAGATTTATAAAAGAAAAATAGGACTTAATGGAAAGGTAGATACCTATAAAGCTAGGCTAGTCACGAAAGGTTATAACCAAAAGGCTGGTATTGATAAAGAGGGAACTTTTTTTATTATAGCTATGCTGAAATCCATATGGATTTTATTATCAATTGCAGCACACTATGACTATGAAATTTGCCAAATAAATGTCAAAACAGCCTTCTTAAATGGAAATATTGAAAAATAAATTTTTATGTCTCAGCCTGAGGGTTTTGTCATTCGTGGTCAATCTTCAAGCAATTTTCATAAAAGAATTGGACTCAAAAAGCTGCCCAACAATGTTCAGTAAAATTATTTTATTTATATATAAAAGCATAAATTTAATATTTTGAAGATTTTAATGAGTCGAATTACAAAATGAAAATTAAGAATGAAAGATTACAAGATCAAATCAATAGTGAGTTTTGAATTCAATCTTAGATGTTCATGTTGATTATAGTATGGTGGAAGGATTGATTAAAATAATTATATCGATAAAGGGTCTCACATGAAATTCTCTATACTTCTGGGGTAAATTGTAATATATTGACGGATATGATTACAATTAAGTGGAAGTCTATTATCTGGTTAAATAAGATAAATAAGAAGATAATATTTCAAATTCAAATCTTGAAATATTTTAAATTATAAGCTTAAGGATAAGAGTTATATCTAACTATCAAATAAAAAAAAGTTTTATCTAAATCTCTCTACTGGAGATAGAGAATCGTAACGATCCTGCATAACTTTCACTCTTGAATTTTTTAAGACTTTTATAAAGATAAGACTATTCTCTACAAGAATTGGCCATCAGAATTATTTTACGGTTCCAAAAAAGTTTTAGAGAAGAAAAACTTTTAAAATAAATAGCGAATGGCGTGAAACACTTTAAAGGCAAGATCCTTGGATTGCTAAGTAAGTATATTTTATTGCTCAATCCCATGTTGTGTGAAATGATCTTGATTGATTTATTGAAACACTTTCACAAGCCATTGACCATTTTTTGAACTGCATTCTCCCTGCATGTTCACAAGTGAAATGAGCCATGTCAGGTAAAGAAACACGCGCGATTGAAAAAAAACTCATGCGTAGGAGATCCAAATTCACGTCACTATTATCAGAAGAGAGAATACAAAAATTCACAAGACAGTATGTCATCAGACTAAGATGGCCAAAAGCAATGCCCATGAACAAACCATAAATTTGAGTTGCCTATAATATAGAACTTGAAAAAATGAGTGGGCCAAAACATGAAATACACTACGTTATAGGAAAATCCTGTAGTTTCTCACTCACTTCATAAATTAATTATTTACTAAACCTATATAATATATTTAGGAGGCATTTGTAAAATAAATATTTGGATTTTATCTTTTTTCCTTTTATCTAGAACAATCCAATCCTCTCCCCATTCTATATGAACCGGGCTTGCCCCTTAAACTTACAATAGTGATTTTATTGTCCCAACTGAATGATTTTTATTTAAACAAATTACACAAAATATAGCTGGTTTGTAAGATTATATTATTTAATTTCATTAATTAGAATAAAAAAATAATAGATATACTTAGACTTACACATTGAGATCTATTGGAATTTCAGATAAATTAACATGTTTTTTGTTTGAGGAGAAATATAAAAAGTAGCAAAGTGCCACGTGTCGACAAGCAGAATAACTCCAATATAATTCGAGATACCCCGCTTAATTAGAGGTACCCCTCATAACTCGAGAGTAACTCGGGATACCCCACATAACTCCAGTATAATTTGAGGCACTCCGCATAATTCAATGTACCTCTCATAACTCGAGAGTAACTCGGGGTACCCTACATAGCTAGAGATACCCCGTATAATTTGGGGTACCTAGCAAATCGAATTCAAGGAAATCCTCTAAAAAATCCGCCATGAGAAATATCTCCATCACTTGAAGGATAATATTTGATTTTGTTAGAATTAAATGCCAAAATATCTTACTGAAAGGTGGCTACAACCGCCTACCATCTCTGCCAAAAGGTGAAGGACACTGTCCCAAGGACAATGGTCCTCAGTCGTCTTACCTGATAGCCACTGCAGAGGTACCTTGGACCATTCCCTAGCCCGCACCACGTTTCCCAAAGATAAGATACACCGCAAATGCCTTCTTGATTCCCAAGCATGCACATAATGACCCAAAACTCATAAAAGAGTAAAAAGACGTGAAAGGCCTTAAAAAGAAATAGCCAATAGCAAAAAAGGATATGCCGCGTGGCAGTTGAGGTACTCCATATATAAAGGTGTCTAGGTTTTATTCTCCATCATGTATTCATTCACTCATGAACACTCACACTCCACAAAATAAGCTTTCGTCAACCTTAAACTTTGATTTACAGAGGGCTGGCAAGCTCTCTTGGCCATAAAAAAGCTTGAGTTACTAACTTGAGTATCGGAGTATGAACGCCGAGGTACCGACTTAACCTCTAACCTCTATTTCACTGTTTTGCAGCGCGTGAAGCTCATTTCGAAGGAACCTTCCACCATTGTTACCACTTTCCTCATACCTTCTCACCCTTCCTAACTTTAGAGATACCATACACAACAAACTAGTAAGGTACCCCGTAACCCCTAAAAATATAAATTCATTGTTCTAGATAGGTTTATATTTTCCTACCCCCAAAATCTGTCCAAAACATTTTTTAAAATTTAGATGAAAAGACAAACAGACATTGTATTTTTAAAATAAAAATATCCTCATAAGGTTATAGATTATTAATTAAACAATTAATTAATTTACTGATTATTTAGTATTCATTTAATTTATATAGTTTTCTTGATCGAAGAGTATAAATTTATCAAGTTTATACCGTATATACATGAAACATAAGAATATGCATAGAATTTGTAGAATACAATCTTCATTTTGTTATAAAATAATTTACCGTCACAAAATAACAAGCATTCCTAATATAATATTTGTATTTTTCTAATTTTTTCCTTTTCTTTAATCTCATAATAATTTACAGTAAAAATTATTTGTTATTTCAATAAAAATACTAAAAAAAATCAATTAGATTAAATTCTAATGATTTTATTTTCCTAATTATAGTTGTAATTTGAATAATTTTGTATGAAGATAAATTTGAATTTATATAGTTTATATTAAGCTATATTAGAATTGTATTTACAAACAAAGCTTCTACTTAAAATTAGATTTTCAAAAACTACTCTTGTGATTTCCCAATGATTCTTTTTTAAAGCTTAGTATATACTAAAATTAACTTTTAGTTTCTCAACATCACTATTGAGCATCAACAATCCCAATCTGTTGTTACCAAGAAACCTTGAGGGTGGTATTGTAGTGTATTAGCTATATTTCATTTTGCTATATTGCATAATATTTTATTGAGCTGCAAAGCTACACTGAGTTTAATGTAATATGCATTGTATTATATAAAATAATATTTCTATTTTATTATTGATATTAAATTAATAATTGAAGATTCATTTATAGTTATTATTATTTATATTCAAGATTCATTTATATTTATTATTATTTATATTCAACTAATAATTCAAACATTTTTAATTAAAATAAATAATTTTCACCACTGGCCACCACAAAGCTGCCATACTTTAGGTTCATTTAAACTATGTTTTGATACCATTAAGATCATTATTATCAAGGCTACACAATGTAGCAACATTAGCGACAAAAGAATATCATTCACCAATTTAGATCTATAGTCAAAGTTTCAACTTTCAAAATTGTTAATGTAAAATTTACAACAAACAAAAACTTTTTGTTAATAATAATTGTACCATTACGCGGCCCTGACAGTAGAAATTTTAATGGTACTAAATTTTAGGGCAAAAAACAAAGCAACGACCACAGGCAGCTAGTCGCTTTCACTAGCACGGGCAACAACGTATTCGAGTTTTTAATTTTATTTAATATTATATATTTTTATTTATTTTTTTATTGCTTTCATTAAAGAAATTTTAAAAAATTAATATGATCAGTGCTCCTATTACACAAACCCCCTCCCCTAGGGTTTATTTATGTAGTACTATACATCCTATTATGGTGCATTACTAGAAGATTTACCGAACATGGAAACCGAACATGGAATAGCATTGTATTAACTAATGCAATCCCATGTAATATGATGTGCCAAACACACCTGGAAAGCAATGAAAGCTTTAAAGTTTTTTCTTCAATTTTCAATTCAATGTCAATACAAGTCCATTATAGTTCATAACCCCATGAGCATCAATGGCGGCTTGTAAAGGAGACATATAACCACACAATTTAATGAGCAACAACACTTTGAAAAAGTGAGCTTGGAGAAATGTAAAATATGAACTTAGTTAAACAACAACACGGTGCAAGCATAATAATTACACTGCGACTATTTTGCATCAACTAACCTAAATATTTGTTTTCTTTTGACACGAGGCAGTGCAAGATGTCAATCTTCACTCAACATATCCATGAAAAGGATAAGGAGAGAATATTGTTTGACATGATTGCATCCTCTGTGTACAACAAGTGCTGCATCGAGCAAAATTGAGCCTTCAGTAGTAGGGGCTGTAACGCATTGGCATTCTGAACCTGGGAATCTTCCTACAAAATAAAGAAAGTGCCAAGGTACATCAATGTTAACAATTCACAGATGAAACATGAAGGACAAAAAAAAGTGTCATAAGTCAGTCCATAAGTTTGATGGCAATTGATAGATGCATACCCATAACCATAACGAGAGTAGAGAAAAGGAGGTATAGTTGCACCCCTAGATTGGTAGACCATGAAAGGGTTGGGTCGGCGAGGACGATGCTGTTTCATCCCAGGTACATTGGTCCGCTTAACCGTAACCTACATTGATATTAGAAAGCTATACATTGAACTATAGGTCAAAATAAAAAGAAGAGAAGATGGAATCTTCAATGCAAAACCAACTCAGCAGCAGAAATTATAACTCTCATAAAAGGGGGGGAAAAAGTTGTTGTACTTTCAATTGACGACCATGAAGTTCAGATTCATTCAGATGAAGTGCTTCCTCAACAGCCTCTGACTGAAGAAATTCAACATACGCATAACCTTTTGGTTGGCCAAACTTATCAGTACGAATAGTGACTCTATTTACTGTCCCACACGACTGGAAATGCTGCTGTACTTCTTCAGGGGTGCAAGAATAATCCACCTGCAAATCTAGATTAATCCCAAGACTATTTGTGGCCAGTGAAGATGATATTATATCTATTTCAAAAATAGCCGAAAGCAGAAAGAGAGGTAGAAAGAATGGACTTAGAGTGTATCAAAAAAAAATCAAGTTGATTGGGATTTGTACAGAAAAATATATCATGATTGGTTGACAAAACAGTTAGCAGTTTTTTTCCAAAAAAATCTGAAAGCATGACACATTTTAAAGGTCAAGGTTATTTCATGATGACCAAATAAAATCTGGCTTATAGGGTTACACATAGACTTTATGTCAAATGAACTTCAATTCCTGAAACGCGTCAAGGAAAAGAAGGTAAAATTATTATTCTAAGAACTTACATGTATGAAAAATTAAAAATGAATGACCATAATTAAAAGAATGAAACCCTTGCTAATACAAAATATAATCAATCATTCGGCTATGAAATCATAACTTCCATCATAATTTTTGTGTCTGAGTTTCTGATCTGTATTTTCCATGTAGAAAGTGATGGCTTAGAAAAAATTAGCAGGACAAAATCTTTCCAATGTTTTTACTCTTTCAATTTGCTCCATTCTATATGTATGGTGATGGAAGACTGCCGACTCAGATCTCTAATATAAAACCTCATCAGATCTATCCTTCAGGTTCTAATTCTATACCAGTCAATTAGTTTGTTAATCGAGTCAGATCAACACTCCTAAAGACTAAAATGTAAACGAACTAACTATAGTTCTCACAGCTTCTAAAATCGTGTGTAGAGACATTCAAATAACTATCTAGCAGAAGAGAAAATGGCATAAAGATTCTGCTACAACGTAATGCATGTTCTGGACGAAGACTGGCGGTTAAATAAGGCTACATCTAAGTCTTGGTTATTCAGCATAATCACCCGTTCAACTGGGCGATACGGACATTACAATATGGTTATCACTTTCTGATGAAAGCATTACAGAAGCCTAATGTAATTTGAGACATATGATGATACTAAAAAGAATCAGTGGACAACAGATTTAACTCCATCTATGCCATTTAGGTACACAGATAAGTTTTCTGCTCAGAATTAAAACTTTATTTTTCACCAAATGAATGCAAATAACAATCATCATATGAAAAAAAAAAAAAATTCTTTACTATCATTGCCTACATGCATAAAGACCTTAGATATTGGAAAAATAAAACAACTCAGGATAGCAACTTAACTAAGTTATGGATATCATATATATACATGCACATTGGTTGCGAATTGGACACTTACGAACACTATATACAAGTAGTTACAAATATTTAGGAGACATATGTAAACAGTAAAAGGCATAAAGTGTGTGTACAAATATCAAATTATAATAGTTGCAGCATTCACTTCAGCTAAAAGAAATGATAAAGTCAAGGACAAGTAGATTTAATGACCAATCGATGGCCCAACATGTGACCTTAGTCCAATTAGGAGGCTATTAGAAATCTACACGTGTGCTTTTGGAATTAAGAATATTGTTGATCTGAAAACTCAAAGTTTGTAAAGTGCTTGATTTAAGAATCTTCACAACAGTCAGCATCAGGAATCAACAATGGATGACATATTTACAAAGCCACATAATAAGTTAGTGAATGAGCCTTACATTGCCAACGAAGACTGATCGAGAATCTACTTCCTCTCGATTTGCCTGAGAGGAACCTCCAGCAGCAGGATCTATTGGCAAATGAAATCCAACATCTCACATAGAATGAAGAAAGATTATAGAGCAAACTAGATATGATTATTAGTATTATCCTAGTTATCAAACTAATTTATCAATATGCCCGAGAAGAAGATGCATTAAACAGTTGCTGAAACAAGAAGAACAAATAGAAGCATCAAAGAAATTATTATCCTCTGTTAGCAATCAGAATCTTACTCTATTATCATGAATGCATTGCAAACTCACAAGTTAATTATGAAGCAAAATTTTTTGTGGAGCTACTACTCCCACAACGTCAAAAGAAACATGGGAATTAAATATAATTTAGATTTATTTCATTGTTTCATTCCCCATAAAAAGTTCAAGAACAAGCCTGCCTTGCAGAGATTCATCGAAAATACTTTACCATGCCCACGGGCCATCTAAATATCATTTAAAATCAAGTAAAAGCTGGACTCATAAAATCATGTATCTCCATTGGTATATAAGCTACTGACTCTCTTAGCAAAATCTTTTAAAAACCAACTAGATTCCCCATTCAGCTTAATATGTTAAAGAAACCCCACAAAAACCTTCATGATTATTATCATTATTATTATTTTAAACAATATCTAACTTTTAATAACATCTCTGGATGATTAAAAAAGAACTAACAAGAGACATTATTGAATGATAATAAATCAAATGTAGCCAATAAATTTTTCTAAGGTCACATTTAGCCCAATAGTAGATACCCATCACATAATTTATTTATTCTAATAATTAAAAAATTGAAAAAAATATACCTTGCTTGGAAGCCATTTCGTTTCCAGCCTTGGCGTGCATCTGCCTGAGAGCAGTGGCTTCTTCTTCCATCTCCTTTAATCGTATCTTCATGTCATCAAGCTCCTGCAATACAATTACGAAATATAATTACAACAAAACCTAAAATCTTGTCACTATTACCACCTATTATTGGGCAAAAAAAGATTTAAGAAAGAAAAAGAAGAAATGAAAAAAAAGAAGAAGCATAAACTACTTACTACTTGTTTATTCTCTGTTTCAATCATGTCCATGTCGTCTCCTTCCATCTTGCTCTCGGCTTCGCAGCCTTGCCTTGCCCGTCTCTCTCAACTCCCTCCAATATTTTTCATAGCATTTTATATCTGCGTTCTTGCCACCTCGGCATTTTGAGTAATGTTTTGGATAATAATGTTTTTATCCTTGTATTTATTATATTTAACAAGTCAGAAAATCATTTGTCTGTTTGTGTAGAACAAATCGCAAGCGCCGCTGAAAACTTGAAATAACAAAAGTAACCTTTTTGTCCTTTTTTGTCTTTTTGGATATTATCAAGCTACCATCTGATACTTGTTTAATTTGTCATTTCACCACCAAAGAATTTAACGATTTAGTAGTATAGTAACAAGAATTGAAATGCTGGAAGGGTAAACATAAGGGTAAAAGTAATTGTTAGAATTCCTTAGTAATGAAGTTAAGTGTCAGAAAAAGTTAGGTTGTAAGTTAATAATCTCCCTTGATTTTTGAAGTAAATGAATTTATTTTTTTAAGTAAATTTTATTAACATACGTGGACAAAAAAACTTCTAGAAACCTTTAATAAATGAAAATAGTCTTGCTAATAGAATACATCAATTTTTTCGAAATATGAGGACCGATGGGAATGATAATGTTGAAATAACTATTGATCAAATTACTCAATGTGATAATATAAACTCGAATTAAAACACAATGAAGATTTGTTTTTATTTGAGGAGTGATGAGATAAATCATTGATTAGTCAAGCAATATAGTCAAGGTTTTCTTTGAGGAGCTAAGTATCAGACAAGTTTTTGGAGTTTTGAAGGTTTACAAAGTCCAGAATAAGTTTTAAAAGTGTTCGTAATTTTTTATCAAGGATGGGTAAATTAGATAAGAAGCTCATGTGATCACAAAGTATTATTGTTTTAGATTAATTTTGGGGGGTAGAAAAAGATAAACCTATCTAGAACAATGAATTTGTATTTTTAGGGGAGACGGGATACCTCACTAGTTTGTTGTGTGCGATATTTTTAAGTTCGGAGGAAGTGAGAAGGGATGAGGAGAGTGGTAACAATGGTGAAAGGTTTGAACCAAGAAAAATGTCCTTCCAAATAAGCTTCACTCCTGCAAAACAGTGAAATAGAGGTTAGAGGTAAAGCCGGGGTACCCTGGCGTTCACACTCCGACGCTCAAGTTAGCAACTCAGATTTTTTATGGTAAAGAGAGCTTGCCAGCCCCCTGTAAATTAGGGTTTAAGGTTGAAGAAAGCTTATTTTGTGGAGTATGAGTGTTCATGAATGAATGAATGAATGACTTAAGAGAATAAAACCCGGATACCTTTATATATGGAGTACCTCGACTGCCACGTGGCGTATCTTTTATGGCTATTGGCTATTCCTTTTCAAGCCTTTTACGTCTTTTTACCTTTTTATGATTTTTGGGTCGTTATGTGCATGCTTAGGAATCAAGAAAGCGTTCGTGGCGTATCTTATTCTTTTGGAACGTGGCGCGTGCTGGAGAGTGGTCCAGGGTACCTCTGCAGTGGCTGTCTGGTAAGTCGGCTGAGGACCACTGTCCTTGGGACAATGTCCTTCACTTTTGGCAGAGGTGGCAGGCAGTTGTCGCTACTTTTCAGTACGACATTTTGATATTTAATTTTGACAAAATCAAATATTATCCTTCAAGAGATAGATATATTTCTCATGGCGCGAGTTGGAGAGTGGTCCAGGGTATCTCTGCAGTCGTTGTCGGGTAAGTCGATTGAGAACCACTATCCTTGGGACATTGTCTTTCACTTTTGGCAGAGGTAGCAGGCAACTGTCGCCACTTTTCAGTACGACGTTTTGATATTTAATTATGACAAAATCAAATATTATCCTTTAAAAGATGGAGACATTTCCCATTGCGGACTTTTTCAAAGGAATCTCTTGAATCTGATCTGTTGGGTACCTCAAGTTACACGGGGTACCTCGAGTTACTCTTGAGTTATGCGGGGTACCTCGAGTTACTCTTGAGTTATGCGGGGTACCTCGACTTATACTAGAGTTATGTGGGCTACCTCGAGTTACTCTCGAGTTATGGGGGCACGGAATTACATCAAGTTATGTGAGGTATCTCGAGTTACTCTCGAGTTATGCAGGGTACCTCGAATTATACTGAAGTTATGTAGGGTACATCGAGCTATGCGAAGTACCTCTAATTATACTCAAGTTATGTAGGGTACCTCGAATTACTCTCGAGTTATGCAGGGTACCTCGAATTATACTGAAGTTATGTAGGGTACATCGAGCTATGCGAAGTACCTCTAATTATACTCAAGTTATGTAGGGTACCTCGAATTACTCTCGAGTTATGCAGGGTACCTCGAATTATACTAGAGTTATGTGGGGTATCTTGAGTTGCTCTCGAATTATATTAGAGTTATGCGGGATACCTCGAGTTATGGGGGTTACCTTTAATTATACTCAAGTTATGTGGGGTATCTCGAATTATGACGGGTACCTCGAATTATACTGGAGTTATTCCGCTCATCGATACGTGGCGTTCTATTACTTTTCATGTTTCTCCCCAAACAATATCCCCCCTAATTTCTTTTTGGTGAGAAGTGTTGGAGGCAAAAGAAACTTGTATATGAAGAAAGAGCAACAAGTGGCAATATGAAGTTTAGCTTGATGGGGGGCTAAATAGAGAGCATCTTGCTTAGCTTCTTTTCTGACGAAACCTTATATATTTCCAAGCCAAAAATATTCTCTTTATCTTTTTTTTTTTAACCAAACTAATGGCAGCTCCTTGGGTGGCCTGAGTACCACTCCCTTCATGAGGTGTACCTGGCCTCATCACATCTTAAGATGTGAACTAGGTCACCCAAAAGCTCAGACATTATATCCTATCTTACTTAGTAAAAGTACTGGCACAGATGGACTAAGTTGAAAGATGGCAACTCAAAGAGTACCAAAAACCCAAAAAAGAAAGCGCTCCCTCTCTTGTTTGCTTCAGAAATGGCTGCCAATTTGGACAAGTTGAAGATGGCAGAGCTAATTGACCCAAACTTTTCATCTGTTTTTGAAAATGAACTACCAAGTATGGGTAGAGGGTGTTGTGAGGGTGGTACCCCACCATCACCCATATTTTATTTTCTAGTGACTGCCAGGTATAGATCGCTCTGGTGAGGACTTCAATGCCTTCTTTGGCCATTTAAGAAGTAATTCATCGATTATCTCAAGATCCACCTTATTTAAGGGTACATTTCCTTCGCATGCTTCAAGGAAAAAAATAAAATCACAGGGATTCTTTCTTTGCAGTTTTAGAGGTACCCTCAATGGAAAAACATAGTTGATAATGCTTTTAAGCGCATCATGACCGAGGAATGGAGTGCTGATCTGGGGCTGGTGGTGCCAAGAGTGGAAAAATAAGTAGATAAATTGGCTACCTTGAAGGCGATGCAGGGTTCCCCGCGTATCTCGGTTTGAAAGCCGACGGAGATCAGTTAGGGTACCTCAGCTAAAGTCACCATCAGGTACCCCTTATACCAATGCTTGCGCTTCTGCTATTTCTAGCACTTTTGTTGACCCCTCTTGGTGTATTTGAGGAGTGACTTTCTAGCATGGGGTACCTCGGATACCCTTAATTAGCATATGGCGATTTTCTTATAAATGCTTGCCTCAAATCTTTGCAAAACTTGTGGCGATTCCTTTTGAAAGATGGTGAAAAACCTCATAATCTAGTATTCATTCTAAATCAAATATGCAAGACAAATATTAATAAAGTTGGCTCCTTACCTACCCTTATGCAAGATGGTCAAAAATCTCATGATCCGCCATTCGCGTAGAATCAAATAGACAACATAGATTGAGATAAAGGTAGCTGCTTGCCTACCCTTATGTGAGATGATCGAAAACCTCATGATCTACCATCGCATGGAATCAAATAAACAATATAGATTGAGATAATGATAGCTACTTGCTTACCCTTATGCGGGATGGTCGAAAACCTCATGATCCACCATTCGCTTAAAATAAAAAATGGCAAACAAATAATGATAAAGGCGGCTACTAGTGTGCTCTTTTATTGGGTCTGATGTTGAGTAGATCATCATGATTGGGGTAAGCCGAGTACCTTGCGTACCTTGGAATAAGGTGATCTATAGATACTATCTTGCGTCATAATAAACAATACTCAACAACATATATGAAGTTAGTTTAATGGCGAACATATTCTTATAACATTTTAAGCTATTCATCCATACCAAATAATCAAGAGACAAATAAGAGCATACGTCATCAAATTTTGTAAAGCAAATGCATTAATAGAGAATGGAGATATGAATCATTATATGACACTATTTTGTTATCCCAAGGAGAATATTGGGATCTCGGGATCATTTGTTATTGTCATTAAAGACTTAGGAAACTAAGCAGAGTACCCCACATGGTCAAACATATATTTCAAACAACAAGCATTAAAGAAAACAATAAAAAAAATAGAATGAGGTAGAGTATTATCACTTTACTAGTAGTACAACTTTTCTTTGGTGTTCCTTTGAAAGTTGGAGCCTATTTTGACAGTCTTTGTTAGATCGGTGCCTCAAATTGAGAATGAAACTACGTCTTCAATCGGGGTACCCCGTTTTTCATCTTTCGGTATTCGGGGGTCCAAGGGTGCCTCAAATTCGCATCTCCGCTTAATCTGGTCCCCGCAGGGTACCTTCGCTTCATCTAAAACAACTGTTTCTATTCCCATTGGCGAAGTTCACAACGGCTTTGGAGGGTTGGCTACTTGAGATGCCTTTTTTAGTGTTGCTCTCTGCTATCTGGCAAGTATTCGCTTTGTCGGATAAAGTGTCGAATCTAGTCCCCGCGGGGTACCCGTTAAGAATCAAAGATTCAATCTTGTCACACAAATTGAAACACTCGACCGTGCTGTGACCGAAGTCCTTATGAAACTCGTAATACGTTAGGTTACGCTTCATGTTGGGGTACTTCTTCATTGGCTTGGGCGGACGAAGGAGGCCATTATCCCGAATCTTGTAAAAGATCTGCTCCGGGGAGCGATTCAACGGATGGTAAGATTCTTATCAAGGCCTCGGTGGTGGCTCTTGCTACTTTGGTGATGGAAATCTTGGAGGTTAGGGTACTCGTGAGATACTCGAAGCGTTGTACCCTCGTCCACGTAGGGCAACTTGTGAAGGGCTCTGCGCTCGGGGTACCCTCGGTATTGGGGCTTCTGTTCTCTTGGGTTTCTTTTTGTGTTTTGTGACCTTGGCCTTATCTTCTTGGCGCTTCAGATGGTATTTCTCATCCATCTCCACTCGTTGCAATGCCCAGGAACGGGCTTCCCCATACGAAAGTGGGAGCTTCTTTTGAAAAGAATGCCATAACTTGCTCAATTGTAAATTTTTCTCAAAATAGGTCAGCGTGAGTTGGTTTCCAAATGCTCCGGTTCATAACAACTCTTGGTGGAAGCGGCTCACATACTTCGCCAAAGGTTCGACTTCCCCTTGCTTGATAAAAGCGAGTTTAGAGGTTGTCCTGTCCTGAGTGGAAGCATAAGAGAACTCTTTAGTAAATTCAGAGAACAGTTGGTGTGGGGAAAATATGCTACTCTCCTTCAACGACCAAAACCACCACTTCGCGGGTCCCGTGAATGTATGTGTTAACATCCTACATATGGCATTCTCATCAACATCCTTGATAGGCATTTAGTCACAGTATAGCTCATCATGCTCCAAGGGATCAGTGGTACCCAAGTACTAGGGTATCTGAGGCATGGCGAACGCTTCGAGAAGAGCTGTCGTCCGAATCTCCATAGTAAATGATAAGTGGTAGGTCATTGGTGTTGAAGCACTTGTGATGTTTTGCTTATTGGAGAAGAGCTTCACCTGGGCTTCAAGGTTTTCTATTTTTTCCATGAGCCTGAGGGGTACCCCCAGGGTGCCTGATGATGTCGTTGTTATTTGAGAAGCTCTTTTGGCGTTTAACTTGTCACGGAGATTCTCACAGGCTCCCTTTGCACACCTCGTACCTTGGCTGCTGTGGGAATTATAAGAGACGGTGGAATGCTCGTCTCGGGAGCCCATGGTTTTGAACTTAGATCGGGCATACAATGGTCCATGTTTTGGCTTGCTGGCCTTGGGTGCCTCTGTTCTCACCATAACTTGTTGGTCTGTTTGAGATGGTGGAGCATCTAAGGTCATCGGCAGATGTGAATTTTTAGGTACCCAAGATCCAACTGCCCTATGAATTGCATGGGGAAAATCCTCAAAACACTTATAGGAGATGGGTTCCTCATCTTGGCGAATACCAATTGATTGTTTGACAACCTTGCCCTTGCTGAGACGGGCTACTCTCCTTGCGGGATCACTACGTTCAATACTTCCCAACCTTCTGGGATCCGCCATTAAACCCGCGGAAGGTACGTCGGGTGCCATGTATTGGAGCACACACAACAACTAGTTTGATAACCGTGATGGAGGCTTTTTGTGCGTCTCTCCACAGACGGCTCCAATTGTTTTAGACAGATTTTGGGGGTAGAAAAAGATAAACCTATCTAGAACAATGAATTTGTATTTTTAAGAGAGACGGGGTACCTCACTAGTATATTGTGTACGATATTTTTGTCTTCGGAGGAGGTGAGAAGGGATGAGGGGAGCGGCAACAATGGTGAAAGGTTTGAACCAAGAAAAATGCCCTTCCAAATGAGCTTCATGCCTGTAAAATAGTGAAATAGAGGTTAGAGGTGAAGCAGGGGTACCCTGGCATTCACATTTCGACGCTCAAGTTAGCAACTCAGGCTTTTTATACTAAAGAGAGCTTGCCAGCTCTCTGTAAATTAGGGTTTAAGTTTGAAGAAAGCTTATTTTATGAAGTGTGAGTGTTCATAAGTGAATGAATGACTTAAAAAAATAAAACCTGGACACCTTTACATATGGAGTACCTTGATTGCCACGTGGTGTATCTTTTATGGCTATTGGCTGTCCCTTTTTAGGCCCTTTACTTCTTTTTACCTTTTTATGATTTTTGGGTCGTTATATGCATACTTGGGAATCAAGAAGGCGATCGCAGCGTATCTTATTCTTTGTGAACGTGGCAGGCACTAGAGAGTAGTCCAGGGTACCTCTACAAAGAGTCGCCGAGTAAGTCAGCTGAAGACCACTGTCCTTGGGACAGTGTCCTTCACTTTTGGCAGAGGTGGCAGGTGCATGTCGCCACTTTTCAGTATGACATTTTGATATCTAATTCTGACAAAATCAAATATTATCCTTCAAGAAATGTACACATTTCTCATGGCGGACTTTTCAAAGGATTCTCCTGAATCTGATCTGTCAGGTACCTCAAGTTATACAGGGTACCTCGAATTATGCTGGAGTTATATGGGGGTACCTTGAGTTACTCTCGAGTTATGAGGGGTATCTCGAATTATATTGGAGTTATGTGAGGTACCTCGAGTTACTCTCAAGTTATGCCGGGTACCTCGAATTATACTAGAGTTATGTAGGGTACCTCAAGTTATGCTGGGCGTCTTTAATTGTACTCAAGTTATGTGGGGTACCGCGAATTACTCTCGAGTTATGCGGGGTACCTTGAATTATACTGGAGTTATATGGGGTACCTTGAATTTTAGGGTACCTCTAATTATACTCAAGTTATGTGGGGTATCTCGAATTATACCGGGTACTTCAAATTATACTGGAGTTATTCCGCTCATTGACACGTGGTGTTTTATTACTTTTCCTGTATCTTCCCAAACACTTATTAATAATAATAATATAGATACTTAGTGAATCCTAGGATAGCTTAAGGAAACTTACATGAGAGTTTAATAGATCTAGTGAGAGCTCATCTCGAAAGCTAAGTAGAGCTTAGCAAAGCTTAATTAATCTAGGGATAGGTTAGGTGAGCTAGAGGAAGCTCTCATATGAAAAACGATTAGGGTTTTAAGATTAGAATATAATAAAATAAACACGAAGTTAAGGAACACACAAAAATTACATGGGTTGCATTGGCCTACATCTACGAGAACATCTCATTTCTAATCCACAATATGAATTAAGTTTAAAATGATTTTCTTTACTTGGTTGTCTTTGCGACAATTGGTATAGCTTTGATGTGACAGTACATGACTTGTTTACACTACAATAAGACTGAGATATGCATGTGAATAGTGCTTCTAGAAATAAACTGCAATAATTTATAAGGTGCTATGTTAACCTATGTTACTAAAAGTATTCCTTTTTAGAATTAGTTATAGAATGCTACAAATTATAGTACATGTAGCATATAATGAAAGCTTTATATGCATTTTTATTTGCATTAGATAACTGCTTTCATGACACATTATGTAGCATTTGAGAAATGTGATTAAATTGCTTTTTGTATCAATGCTACAAATATGTTTCTTGTACCACTTTAATCATTCTACACGTTTTAATCTTGTATCACTTTAGAAATGCTCTTTAGAAATTCTACTATATTATCTTTGTGATATAATACAGATGCTATAGATTTAATGATATTAGCAATTTTGTGAAATGGTACCAAATTTTTATATAGCCTAACAAAAATGTTACGATATTGGATGATCGGTTGCATTATTAGGATCAGACAAGTAGTCACTCATAGCATTTAACTATTACAGAATAGTTGTTATCATAATTATTAAATATAATCGAACAAAATGCAATCAATATGTATATATTAGTTTTTATAATAGTATAAAACTTTTCTCAATCTGTACTCCTAGTGAACAAAATATACCATAAATATGTAAATTTTGTATCAAAATAATGATGTATGCAGTATGAACATCATAATTTAAAGGTAGATATCAAATACAAAACAAAGTATCTTTCACTATAAACATCATGCACCACATGTCAAAATGGCAAATATTAAATAAAAAAATATTATTTCATCTTCAATTTGCATCTAAGCTCCTTTACAAGTAGTATTTATCCATATGACCTGCAATATGAATGGAAAACAAAAAATATAAGTACAAAATATCACGCAAAAAGAGCAAATCTAGTGATAAATCTGTTTAAGTTTTTTGCGAAAAAAATTTAATTTACTATCATGATTATTTTTACTAAAGAAATTTCAACATAATATTTATATAGAATGTTGGTCACAAAAACTTTCTTTTTTAACTTATATAGCATTACACAATTCTAGTATTGAATGATGAATTTAAATATGCAACTATTCTTATCTTATAAAAATTTTGACAAAGTCCACCCTAAAACATGGACATTTCTTGAAACGAATTATAACTTATATAATATATGTATCATCAACTTAACGCTTCCAAAATAATATTTTCCAGCGAACAACTACTACCAACATAAGTCATTGAAGTGTAATATATGGGGCCTCACACTCCATGTTTGTCACATGCACTGAAGAAGGAAAATTTATAAAAATAGCCACAAATTTTTTCAATTTTTTTAAATTTAAACCTCCAAATTTTTTATATCACAACTAGCGAAATACTAGTTTTCTGGACCAAATAGTCCTCATCACTTTCAAAAAAATTTACTATTGAAAATCCAAAAAAACTCTAACATCTCAACACTCTCAACAATCTCAAAAAATACCAAATCCCGTCAAGCAAGTATTATGTAACTGCGATATACTCTTCAATTGGGAAGCTTCATAAGATTAGTGTATGTTCTTACACAATACGAACCTTTTATGTATTAGATTTAGTGTTTAGTTTTGAAATTGATATGTTTTTTTTTAAATGTTATTTTCTATTCATAAAATAATGTGATTTGTTAAAATACTTAGTTTAAAAAAACACTGAAAATAATAGAAATTCAAAGTAAAAACAAAACTTATATTTGTAGAACAAACTGATTTATTACGACAGGCAGTGGCACATAAACACAGTGCTGATTATGTGTGGCAGGTAGCTATTCACTGCTTGTCACACATAATCAGCCTGTCCACTAAATTTTCAGACACTTTCTGGAAGTCATAACTTAGGATGCATATATTCATTTTAGGCGCATAATATACCGTTTTGAAGATTGCGACATGAAAAATCGAATTCAAAATTGTTACATCATAAAAAGGACACATGCTTAAGTTATGACTTTTGGAAAGTGTCCGAAAATTTAGTGGGATTATGTGCGACAAGCAATGGGACAGGTGCGTGTCACACTAAATCAGTCCTGTGTTTATGTCATAACTTAGGCTACATGTGTCAATTTTGGCTGTATAATATACTGTTTTGAAGCTTCCGATGAGACAAATCAAATCTAAAATCGTTTACGACATTCTATCAATTGGTCAAACCAAATATTTTCTTGAATCTAAGTGCAACAGGAACTTATCGCACTATCTTACATACTCATAGTTTAAGCAACATCTATATAAAATCTGTTGTACATTCACTTTATCATATTTTGTAGTGTATAATCTTATTTCTTTTGTCATTTTAATAATTTTCAAACATAATAGATTCAGTTGTGCTTTCATTGTGTTATAACGGTTCATAAGAGAAGCTGGTGAATGGCTGTATGGAGTACGTGAATGCCAAGAATGCATCTTTTGTTTGAAAAGATTGTACGTTTGATCAGTTTCTAACGAGAGTGTATGAAGTTTTGCATTTAAATCCTAATGAACATAATATCACGATGAAGACAACTTTGAGGTTTAGTAACACAATTTATCGTGCATGTTCACTAACTATAGATGTACTTAATGATGAAATGGTCAAGGTTATATTATATATGGCCTATGATATGATCAACTATGGATGCATCCCTATATTTGTTGCCATGTTTCGTCGAGTTTCGAATCAAAGTCTTTAGCCACTTGTACAAGCTAAAACTTCTTTTAGAGCAAACTTCTCTGTCCTCAATATTGAAAAAGAGATGTTACCACAAACGATGTCATTGCACTAATGTTACTCTCCACTCCATGACAACAATGACACCATTGATGACAACGACATTACGTTAGCAGATGTTGAAGAAAAGATGCTACCATTAACAACGTCATTAGAACAACATTACTCTCCTGTCCACAATAATGATTTCTGCAACAATGATGATTCCGTTGATGCCATCAACAACATAGAAGCAAATAATATTTGTGTGGAACTGTACAATAGTACAAGGGGCACTCATTTCAATAGTCCAGTTGATGATGGGGGCATCGATTATTCCAATATTATTATGCTGCGTTTACTAAACTGGAATCGAAATGGGTTGGAATCGGAATGGACAGGAATGGGAATGAGCTGGAATGGGAATAAGGAATGAGAATCAAATTAAGTTGTTTACTTGAACTATAGGAATCGAAATGGGAATGAACTGAATTGCCATTAATGTGTTTACTTTGTTTTGAATCGGAATCGGAATGAGTTGGATTGTAACAAATTACTAAAAAGTACTTAAGGGATTATTGTCATAATAATAATAATAATAATTATTATTATTATTATTAACTAATATATTACTTAATTGTAAAATTTTATTAATTAATTATTATAATTATATTAACAATTATTATAAAAATAGATTAACTAATAATATTAATATTAATTATTTAATTATAATAATATATTAATTATTGTGATTATTCATTCAAAAATTATAATTATTAATAATTATTGTTAAAAAATATATTAATATATTAATTAGTAGTAATAATTATATTATTTAATTAATAATATATATATGAATTAATTATAATAATAATATATTAATTAATTAATTAAAACAATAATATATTATTATTGTGATTATTTACTCGAGAACTATCATTATTAATATATTATTGTTAATAATATATTATTATATTATTTAATAATATATTATTATATTATTTAATAATTATTATTATATTATTTAATAATTATTATTATATTATTTAATAATTATTATTATATTAATTAATAATAATATATGAATTAATTATAATAATTATATTAATAATTATTATAACAGTATATTAATTTATTAATTAATTATAATAACAATAACAATAAATTAATTATTGTGATTTTTTATTCAAAGACTATAATTATTAATAATTATTGTTTAATATGTTAATATATTAATTAATAGTAATAATTATATTAATTGATTAATTAATAATAATATATGAATTAATTATAATAATTATATTAATAATTATTATAACAGTTAATTCATTAATTATAACAACAATAACAATAAATTAATTATTGTGATTATTTATTCAAAAATTATAATTATTTATAATTATATTTTAATATATTAATTAAAGTAATAATTATATTAATTAATTAATAATAATATATGAATTAATTATATTAATAATATTAATAATTACTATAATAACATATTAATTAATAAACTGTAATAATAATATATTAATTATTGTGATTATTTGTTCAAGAACTATAATTATTAATAATTATATTTAATATTATATTAATATATTAATTAATCATAATAAGTAATTAATTAATTAATTTTAATAATATATTAATTAATCATAATAATTAATTAATTATAATAATATATTAATTAAATAGAATTTAGGACAAAGTAGGCATTTTTTATTTTGGGGGAGGGCAAAATGGGAATTCCAGGGAATGGGAGATTGATTCCCACCTCCCCCCATGGGAATCAATCTCCCATTCCTCATTCCCAAATTGTTGTGGGCCCCACCATTCCAATTCCGATTTCCGCTTCATTTTTGCGAAGTAAACGTGTCAATCATTCCGATTCCGGATTCCGATTCCCCAATCCGGTAAGTAAACGCATCATTAATGATAAGGATAAGCTTCAGTATGATATTCCTATTAATAATAATGACAGTCGACCTATTCCTCTAATGGCCTGTTTAAAGAGAAGAATAATAGTTGAACCCCTTGTAAGTCTTGCTACAATTTTTCTTTCAAACTTGGTTGCTCCAAACTTTGTTAAAAGCTGTAATTTTGATGATATTAGTATGAGTAAGTTGTTCTATGAGAGGAATGAGTTAATACTAGAACTGCACAAAGTGGCCTTGAGGGATAAGTTTGATTTCTGGATTGCACAATCCACAAAGACACGTTTTAAAGCCGACTATTCTTTGGAATCATGTCAATGGCGTATTTGCCCAATTAGAGGTTTGAATGAGTAGAATGTTTCTTGGGTAGTGAGAAGGGCTGACAATGTACACATTTGTTCTAATAAGCTGTTGTTTACTGATCTTCATCAAGTAAGGAGCCAGGTTGTTGACCATATTATTGTGAATAAATTTATCTAGGAAAAATATCTGTATGTTCCGAATGACATCGGAGCAGACATGCAGCACAAATACGATGTCCAGTTAATATACTAGTACGCATATCAGGCTAAAGAAGTTGATCTTAAAATAGTTTAAGTTAACCCTGTAGAGTCATACAACTTCTAAAATATCTCACATTTTGATCAAAGTAAATGAGAGTACACGTACTCACTTCGAGCGGGATGGAAATAATAACTTCTTATACTATTTTATAGTTCTTAAATCTTCCATCATGGATTTTATGCAGTGCATTAGGCCAATGATTACTATAGATAGTACTTATCTAAGGAACTATATTGTGGAAGCATATTTGTGGCAACTTATGTGGATAGAAATAATGAACTGTATCAGTTAGCCATTGGGGTCTTGGACTTAGAAAACAAGGGTGCTTGGGAATGGTCTATGATGAAGTTACATAGAGTAATTAGCAATAGGCCAGAGTTAGTAATTATCTTTGATCGATGCACTTCCATCAAGAATCATTCTGAAAGCATTTCATAATTCTGCCCATGGCGTTTGCTTTTTTCATGTCAAAGGTAGCATTAAGTCAAAATTCAGGATATCTAAAGTTGTTTGGGGTGAATTTGAGCTTGCCTTTATAGACCCAGCAAAAGTATATAGATAAAAAGAATTTAAAAACAACTTATGGGGTTGTGGATGCTCTACCCGGGTGCGATTGCTTACTTAGAAAATAATATGGGTACATGTAATTAGGTAAGGTCTGAGTTTGAAGGTAGGAGATACAATATACTTACCACCAACACTACGAAGAGCGTGAATTTATTCATGAGGGAACCTCAAAAATTTCCTGTTACTCATCTTGTTGATCACTTTAGAAAAATATTGCAGCAATGGTTTTATGATAGACAAATTATGGTTGAATCGATGAGTACTAGTCTAACAACATAGGCAGATGAAATAGTTATTGAGGAGAATTTTGGTTGAAATAATGACTGTTCGTCTTGTGTCTCAATATCTATTCGATGTTTTCAGTGGTGGTATTAAGGAAAGGATAGTTGACATATGTAACAAGACTTACTCTTGTAGATTATTCCAACTTGATCATCTTGGCTGTGCACATGCAATTGTTGCTTCTAATTGTTCAAGTAGATTAGATAAACCTTTGTTCTAATTTTTACACTAATGGATCATTAAAGATGGCATATGCACAACTAGTAGAGTCGGTTGGTGACATGGTAGACGAGGAACTAGTGGAAATTCGAGCTGGTTGGTGACAACATATGTGCAACAGATCATTAATGACGGCGTATGTCCTTACTAGACTAAATTTTTATAACTCGCTAAATTCATTTGTAAATTCTTGATAAATGTTTGATTATTATTTTTTTAAAAAAGCTTTTTTGTTTTGCATTTATTAGAAGATGGTTATAAGTTGCATTACAACAATTTTGACAGCAAACCCTATATTGCGTAAAATGAAGCAGAGTTCAAAGCTGCTCACACTTCACTTGTGACAGACATTTGCAAGGCATTATAACAAAAATTGAGGCATAAAATTTATTGGCTTCTAGCCTGCTAACTTTTGGCTCTTTTGCTGCCATTGCAATTACAATTCCAGCACTAGAGCAAACTGAGGTAGTTGCTGCAAAAAACATCATGCTCATCATCCCATTCCCATTGCTAGCCTCAATGTCAAATCTAATTATTCACCATTTGCTCCTTTTGCTACACTTGCAGCAACAGCAAGTCTTCAGCCAGCATTGGCTTGAGCTTAGATGGTGTTGTAGGGGAAAGAGGCTGGCATGGTCATTGATGCCATTTCCACAATAGTTCTATACTTTCCTTAAATGTTTCATTGAACTTCTTATGTAGTTATTCATTGGACCTCTCTATTAATTTCGAATAGAAAAGAAAAAAGACCTAAAAATTAAATAAAACTTAATGAATTTCTTACTTGTTCGTGATTCAAATTATTGTCAATATTGTTTTGTTTCTCCATAAAGTCAACATCCTTCAAATCAATAAGAATTTCTTTACTTCTCTAAAAAAAAAAAAAAAAAAAAGATTATGGCCGTTCACAACGTTTGTCCTTAATTGTGGCCCACTGATAAATGCAAACAAAGATATAATGACAAAATTTTTACCCTAAATCCAATCACATGTGTCAAGTTAACAAAAATATGTGCGTTGGAAGAAGAATCAAGTCTTTAGTTGATTAGAGTTTAACGAAAATATGATTTAGGTTCAATGAATTTTTTTGAATGTAAATATAGTTTTAGATAGTAAATTTTTTCTTTTTTACTGTATTTTAATATCCATAACTATAATTTTATGTAGTGATATTTTAATCTAAAAAATTATTTTCAAAGATAAGTTTAGTGAGTAGTTTGATTGATTCAAGTAGCTCCACCCTTTTGTTTTCATATAAGAATAATTCTTATACATATGTCATCTTAAAGAAAAATCTTATAGAAATCAATTATATATATGTCAAAACACTTTATATACTCTACATTCTAATATAAGATCACCTGGATTGAATATGAAAATTATCCAATATTTTATGTTGAGAACTTCATCAGCTAGACTTTTACAGAAATTTGAAATTTCCACTTTGAAATTTAAATAGGCTTGGAAATTAATCTAGTACAAAAGGAATATTTTTGTCCCTTTTCCCTAAATATGACATATAACTGATTAACAGTTAAAAGTGTACATGTAATAAAGATAAATTTATTATTTTTCACTTAAAATATTGATTAATGCGCTCATAACTTATAAATCATATGAAGGCTCCCCAAATAAATTTTTATATTAAATTAATTCACAATATGTTAATTTTTATCTTGTAAATATTTTTTAAGAATAAATATGGAATTGGAATTGAAAGAGAGAACAAAGAAGAATTGTTGGAGCAATTTAGAATGTAATCAATGAGGAGATGTAATTAATAAATATTTAAAAAATAAAATAATAATTGAAAAGTGTGCCTAAGCCACTTATCAAGATGAGCAAGTGGCTGCCACCATCCACTTGCTCATCCCTTTAATTATTAAAAATAATAATATAATAATAAATTAAATAAGAATAAAAGGAATAAAGGTGGAGGCAATTGTTGTCTATAAAAGCCGAAGAAAGGGAGTGGAGCGAGAGAACCGAAGCCGAGAGACGGGGGAGAAAGCTGAAGAATTCCTTCTTTTTTTTTCTTGTGTAATCAATTTTTGTGTAATAGATTTAACCAATTTGTTAAATGAAATGAATATTTTATTTTCCAATATGTGTGGCTCAATTTTCTAAGTTGAGGTGAACGGTGGAGCTCAAAAATTCAAATTATTAAGTTAATTACTCTCTCAAGTAAAGTTTATTTTATTTTTTATATTTTTCTTCCTTACTGGTTTCCTTTATGTCATTTTAATTTATAAATACAAATCCCTTGAGATTTATCTAGTATTTTGACATAATGTCCACACTTTAATACAGTTGTGGGACATTAGGTACTTAGTCCCATATATATCCCACTAATGGTTAGTTAAAAATTAAATGGCATAATAATTAACTTGTAAAAGAAATGAAAAATATAAAATTTGAGATAATGTTATAACCATAATTTGAAATCTGAGAGTGGATCCCGTAACCTTAGCATATTTTTTTTATTGATTAAGATTAATTTCTTTTCCCGCATTAAATTTTTTTAGTTTGATAAATTGACTATTAAATTTTAAATTTCATGTAGTTTGACCTTGGACTTACTAAGTTATATTATAAGTAAACACTCTTATATTTGGGAGTAATAATACTTTTGAGTTGTGTTAAGTTTTTGGTGCTATTGGCAGAGAGTTTTCTAAATTTGGTGTCCATTTGTCTTTATTTTATTTTATTTTATTTTTGTCGTTAGTTTATTTCTTCGTCATTTTATTTCATTCTCTTTTTGCAAAACTTTAGTTAGCACCCCTCTTTTCTTCAAATTTTAACATTATACATAAAATTTGTGAGAAACTTCATTTTATCCTAGATACTTTTGCAAATCAATCCATAAAACCGAATTGGAACTTGGATATTTAAACTTTGCCTTATTCAGTAGACTTTTGGACTTAGTGGACATGAACTTGGACTTTTAAAATAGCTATTAAGGCTCAATAATCGAAATTTAATTGGCTGGTAAATTTTAAAAAATTAAAAAAAATACATTTTTTCTTTAAATTTCTGCAATTTACTTTTCCTATTTATTTTTAATGGTCTGTTCAACGGCCTAAATTGTTATTTAAATTTTATTTATTTTTTTGTTGGTTCTACCCCTATCATTTTAATTTCAGTTTGTTTATTTTTATACATTAATTTTTTTAATTTTATATTTTATTATATGGATGGTTTTAAAATATTGCCTAAATTGTTTCCTTTAATTTCTTTACTTTTTGGCTGGTTCTAAAATACCGCCTAATATTTTAATTTCAATTTGTTTATTTTTTCACTTTTTTTTGCCTAATTTAATTTTTAGTTTACTTTTATTTCTGTAATTATCATTTAGTGTTTTATTCATCATTACTTTTTTTAGCACACATCATTAACATTGCATGCAACGTTGGTCTCGTACAGATAGTGGTAGATTAATTGGAAAATCATCTTCACCACCCTTAGATATGACTGACATTGGAGCTGATAATTTTTCAGAGTACAAAGATAACCAAGCCTTGCAAAATCTTTATGAACAACATAGGACACTTAGAGATTTCATGCATCCTACTAAAACAGGGCCAACATCATGTATAGTTTTTCCTCTTGATTTATCACGTTTTAATTTCAATTTTGGTATCATTCAACTCCAACCAACTTTTCATAGTTTTGAGTCTGAAAATTCATATTTGCATTTAAGGGAATTTGAGGAAGTTTGTAACACATGTACTGATCAAAATTATAGCATGAACATAATCAGACTTCAGTTTTTCCTTTCTCACTAAAAGATAAAGCTAAAACTTGGCTACAAAATCTTAGATCAGGATCTATTAGAACTTGGGATAAAATGCAAGCACAATTTTTGAAAAACTTCTTTCTATCTCACAAAACAAATTCTTTCAAAAGACAAATCACCAACTTCACTCAAAAACCTGGAGAAACCCTTTACCAATGTTGGGAGAGGTATAAAGAGCTACTTAACATTTACCCACACCACAGTTTTGAAACATAGAGGTTAGTGTCTTATTTATACGAGGGACTAACATTCCAAAGTAGACATGTTGTCGAAATGTGTAATGGTGAGTTTATGGATAAAAGTCCTGAAGATACATTAGATTATCTTGACAATATAGCAGAGAATGCACAACACTGGGATATAGTTGGGTCTTATGGGCCATCGAGTAAAACTCAGTCATCTCCATCTGGTGGAGGCATGTACAACCTTAAGGAAGACCATGACCTTTAATTCAAATTTGCATCCTTAGCTAGAAAAGTCGAAGCATTAGAGTCCAAAAAGAATGATCATGTAAAGTCTGTTAAAAATATTTCATGTTACGTTTGCAATTCTACTGACCATTTTACACAGGATGTCTGATCTTGCCAGTTTTGAGAGAAAGTTTGTACGAACAAGTAAATATCGTTGAAAATTTCAAAAGGCCAAATCCTAATCCATACTCCCAAACTTAGAACTCTGGTTCTAGAAACCACCCAAATTTCAATTTGAGAAATGACAATCATGTACAACCTTCACAACTAGGTCTTCCACGCCAAAATTTCCAAAAACCCCAGAGTTAACCACCATATGTCCCACCATTAAAAAAAACTCTAGAAGACACATTGCATTCATTTATTGAAAAACAAAAGTCGATCAATAACCAAATGATGCAAACCTTAACCAATTTGACAAAAACTGTCTCCAAACTTACATCTGCTCTGACCATTCATGAAAAAAAAGGAAGTTTCGTACTTAACCTGAACCAAACCCCAAGAGTCAACCAAATCCTCAAATGGGTAATATAGGAAACCAAAATCTGAGCCAAGTCAAATCGGTTATAACCTTTGTGGTGGTAAAGTTGCTGAAAAACACATTCTGGACCCTCGTGAAACTAGTAAAGATTCAATTTTAGAAAATATAGAAGAGTTTGTCGAACCTTTAACCCATAATGAAATAACCAACTCTCCTTATATACCCCCATTTCCTCAAGCACTAATCAAGTCAAAGAAATCAAACCATAGTCTAGAAAGTTATGAAGTTTTTAAACAAGTGAAGGTCAACATTCCTTTGTTGGACGCCATTAAACAAGTACCTTTTTATTCTAAATTTCTAAAAGATCTGTGCATTGTGCAAAGAAAACATAAAGTGCAAAAGAAAGCTTTTTTAGCAGAACAGGTAAGTTCCATTCTCTCAACCAATAGCGCTTTAAAATACAAAGATTCTCCTGGTTATCCAACTATTTCTTGCATTATTAGGGATCATAAAATTGGACATGCTTTACTTGATCTTGGTGCTAGTGTTAATTTGTTTCCTTACACAATGTATCAACAACTTAATCTCGGTGAGTTAAAACCAACCTCTACCACTCTTTTACTTGCTAATAGGTCGATTAAGGTTCCAAAATGAATAATTGAAGATGTATTAGTCCGAGTCGATAAATTCATATACCCTGTGGATTTTATTATCTTGGAAATAGAACCAATTACTAATGAATGCATAAAAATTCT
Organism: Atalantia buxifolia; assembly: GCA_030444775.1. Taxonomy (NCBI): domain Eukaryota; kingdom Viridiplantae; phylum Streptophyta; class Magnoliopsida; order Sapindales; family Rutaceae; genus Atalantia; species Atalantia buxifolia. The sequence continues at coordinate 1,993,982 of CM059838.1, read as the reverse complement.
TGTTATATTGGGTCGAGCATTTTTGGCTACTACTAATGCCTTGATTAATTGCAGGAATGGAGTAATGAATTTATCTTTTGGCAACATGACATTGGAACTCAATGTGTTCAACATATGTAAACAACCTCACCACCAAGAAGATAATGATAATGAGAATGATGAGATTAATCTCATCGAGCCAATCATTGAGGAACACATTCAGGAAGAGAATTTTACAAACTTTGTGGAAATTTGTTTTGCTAGTTTTTTTAAATCAAGTAAGGAATTAAATTCTGATACTGCTAACAGATGCCTTACACTTGATTCTATGCAGGTACCTATAGGTGATGATGACCAATCGAACTTTGAAGATATGACGCAACCTGAATAACCAAACAAAAAAGAAGCACCATAGCTTGAATTAAAGCCCTTATCAGAAGAATTAAAGTATGCCTATCTTAGAGAACAACAGACTTATCCAATGGTAATTTCTTCCTAACTCACACATGATCAAGAAGGTAAGTTGTTGTCTTTACTAAAAAGTATAAAACTGCATTTAGTTGGACCTTAAAAGACATAAAAGGCATTAATCCTTTAATATGTACACACCGAATAAACTTAGAGGAAAATGTCAAAACAACTCGTCAACCACAAAGAAGAATAAACCCTCATATAAAAGAAGTAGTAAAGAATGAGGTCTTTAAACTATTAAATATAGGAATTATCAATCATATCTCTGATAGTAAATGGGTAAGTCCAATATAAGTAATAAAAAATTTTGGAATAACTATTGTTAAAAATGAAAAAAGATGAACCAATCCCAACACGAATTCTATCTAGTTGGCGCATGTGAATTGATTACAGAAAATTAAATGATGCCACTAAAAAAGACCATTTTTCCCTTCCATTCCTAAACCAAATTTTCGAGAGAGTAGCAGGACACCTGTACTACTGCTTTCTTGATGGCTACTCTGGTTATTATCAAATTCCTATAACCTTAGAAGACCAAGAAATGACCAAATTCACATGCCCATTTGGAACATTTGCATTTTGGAGAATGCCTTTTGGACTTTGTAATGCTCTTGCAACATTTCAAATACGCATGCTAAGTATTTTTAGTGACATGGTTGAAAATTGTTTGGAGGTTTCTATAGATGATTTAACTGTATTTGATAATTCTTTTGATACATGTCTTGATAATCTAGAAAGAGTTTTGGAAATGTGTATATAAAAAAGACTAGTTTTAAATTAGGAAAAATGCCATTTCATAACCACTTCTGGAATTTTCTTGGGACATGTCGTGTTTTCAAAAGGAATTGAAGTTGACAAAGCCAAAGTTGAATTCATCTCAAAATTACCCTCACCAAAGACAATTAGAGAAGTCCGATCCTTTTAGGACATGCAGGATTTTATAGGAGGTTTACAAACGACTTTAGGTCTATATTTAGACCACTTTGTAACCTCTAATAAAAGACACACCATTTGAATGGACAAAAGATTGTCAACAAGCTATTGAAAAGATAATTAGTCTTTTGACATCAGCTCCAATAATGCAACCCCTTGATTGGTCTTTACCTTTTGAGCTAATGTTCACGCCAGTGATTATGCTGTTGGTGCTGTTTTGGGACAAAGAAAAAAAGGTAAGCCTTTTGTTATCTATTGCACAAGTGGAACTCTGAATAGCGCGCAAATGAATTACACCACAATTGAAAAAGAACTACTTGTTGTAATATTTGCACTGCATAAATTTTGTTCATATTTAATTGGTTCATCTACCATTGTTTATTTTGATCATGTTGTTGTTAGATATTTAATGTCTAAACAGGATACTAAGCCAAGGTTGATAAAATCGATTTTGCTACTTCAAGAATTTAATTTGACAATTAAGGACAAAAAGGGCACCGAAAATGTTGTTGTAGATCGTCTTTAAAGATTTATAAATGAGTCTTAAATTGAAACAACACCCATCAATGATTCTTTCCGTTATGAATTTTTGTTTTTTATAAACAAAATGCCTTGGTATGCTAATATTATTAATTATCTTGCAACAGGTGAAATGTCATGTGACTAGAGCTCCCAAGACAAGAAAAAATTCTTAACAAAAGTGAAGAGCTTTTACTAGGATGATCCATACTTGTTCAAGTACTATTTTAATCAAAATTTTTGAAGATGCATACTAGATAACGAGGTAAGTAGGGTCATTCAATTTTGTCATTCTAAAGCATGTGGTGGTCACTTTTCTTCAAAAAGATAGATGCAAAAATATTGCAATGTGGATTTTATTAGCCTACTTTATTTAAAGATTCACATGCATTTTGTAAAGTGTGTAAAAATTGTCAAATGATAGAGTTTATTTCAAAGTGAAACACAATGCCTTTAAACCCCATAATTGTCATTGAAATATTTGATTGTTGGGGAATTGATTTTATGTACGGGTGGGCAAATTCGGTTTGGATCGGTTTGAGACATATTATCAAACTGATCCAAACTTATCGGTTTGAAATATTTCCAAACTGATATCAACCTAAAATTTTTTCAAACTGAACCAATCCAAACCGATTGGATTGATTTGGATCTTGGTTTTAGCTTATTAGCTAAAAGCCCACTTCTTTTATATTATTTTACTTAAATTATTTGTTATTTATTTGTGTCGGTAATCCAAATTGATACCTTTTTTATATTATTTTACTTAAATTATTTGTTATTTATTTGTGTCGGTAATCCAAATTGATACCTCTTTTATATTATTCATATCTACTTTGATATCTATATAACAATCCAAAGATACATCCATACAAGTTCACAATATAATACATCTTAATAAAGAAGTTCTCAACCTGTTCATTCAAAACAAACTCACAAAATTAAAATAAACTTGAACAACATTTGACAATAAAAATATTGTGCATCTTGTCCGTCAAAACTTATGGTCCAATTGCTTTTGATTTGTCAAAATCTGCATAAAATGATAAATATAATTACTTAGGTTACTTAACTTAGAATATAATGTAATTATATAATATTTTTGGATTGGATCGGTTTGGAATCCTTCCAAACTGAAATCCAAACCGAGTGATGTCGGTTTGCAATCCAATAAATCAAAACTAGTTTTTTTACTAATGAAACCGATCCAAATGGTCGGTTTGGATCGGTTCAGTTAAAATATGCCCACCCTTAATTTTATGGGCCCTTTGTCCACATCATTTGAATTTATATATATTTTGGTTGCTATTGACTATGTTTCAAAATGGATTAAGGCGATTCCTTATCGGCATAATGATCACAAGACTATGATCCACTTTTTAAAAGAAAATCTTTTGAGCAGATTTGAAATACCTCGAGCCATTATTAGTGATGGAGGTAAGCATTTTTTTTTTCTAATAAGCCATTTGAGTCCTTAGTGAAGAAATATGGAATTACAGATAAAGTTGCTACCTTTTATCACCCTTAAACAAGTGGTCAAGTTGAATTAGCTAATAGGGAGATAAAACAAATTTTAGAAAAAATCGTTAACCCAAACCGTAAAGATTGGTCTCTTCGACTAACTGATGCACTTTAGGCTTATCATACTGCTTTTAAAACATCTTTAGGAATGCCACCCTATCGGCTTATTTGTGGTAAACCTTACAACTTACTGGTTGAATTTGAAAATAAATCATTTTGGTCTACTAAAGCTTTTAATTCAAATCTTGATGATGCTGGTAATGTGCGTAAATTGCAATTGAATGCACTTGAAGAATTAAGGAATGATGCATATGAGAATTTTAGAATTATTAAGGCAAGAAACAAAGTTTTTTCATGAGAAAAGAATTTTTCAGAAAACATTTAAGATTGATCAAAAAGTGTTTCTTTATAATGCTCGTCTTTATTTGTTTCCAGGGAAGTTAAAGTCAAAGTAGAGTGGCCCATTTGTTGTAAGAAATGTATATCCATATGGGGCCATAGAAATTGAGAATCCAAAGGTGTCACATTTAAAGTTGATGGTCAAAAATTGAAACCGTATCTAGAACACCAACCATGTGAAGCATATACCGAAATCAATTTGAGCGACCCACCAAATCTTAATTAAGCCTTTTTTTTAACCTTTTGTGAATTTGTTTTACTGTTACTGTTTGAATTGTTTGATTTTTTTTCTTTTTCTTCTCTACGTCTTGAATGAAGTGCATTATGTTATTTCTTGTTTAAGTGTGTTGTTTGACAATTGTGTTTTAGGTCACCATTTTTTATACATGTCACGAGTACTCCATGAGAAAGATCCTTTTCAAACATCTTAGAGAACTTTTACGTGTAAAATTTCACCTGAAGAACTTGCTCCGAGTTTGTAAATCACATTCTATTTGGGATCTACAACCACTAGCATTAATATCCCACGTTGAAAATCTAGAAAGACAATTCAAAGAAATAGAGGATGATATTTATGAACTGCAATTGGAACTGGAGATAAATTCAATAAAAGGACAAAGGTGAGTTACATATTATATTCATTGTGTGTTTTTATTTTGTTGTTGTTTTTCACTTTTGATTCATTTTGCAGATTTGATTCATTTTTTTTATATGTTTTGATTCACTTTCCTATATAAATGGCGAATAACGGTACGGTGTGACTTTTTAAGTCGGTATTTTTAGTTTTCCACAATAACTAAAATCCTAAAATCAAGCATGGAAGAAATACAACATAAATTACATAAGTGTTTTCCTTTTCTCCTTCAAAATGCTCTTAAGGAGTTTACAAAGCTCATTGTGAACGATTGTGTTTGTTAATGATCAATGGGATTCTAGCAGGCGTTTGCTTGTTAATTGAAGTAAAAGTCTAATTAGCAGGTGAGTTTTTTGATCCATTTGTTTCCTATATGCCAGGATTTGGCAAAAACACATTTGCTAAAAAAAGAAGAGCTAAGCAACTTGGCTCTAAATGTCCTCATTGTTTAAGACTTGCTTGCAACAAACCACATTGTAAAACTCTAGGAATGGTTTCTGTAAATCGTGAAGACAAAATCAAATTCGTAAAGGATGGCATAAGTAAAGAATCGTTAGATGATATCTTAAGATCTCTTGAGACGCATTCGAGCGGATATGTGCAACGTGAAATTCATAATTTATGGAAGTTGTTCCAAAAGGAAAGTTCACAGTTTAGTCTTGGGAATTTTACTCTAAAAGACATTGTTTGTCAGTTTATAAGAAAACTGGATGGAAAACCTATCCTCGAACCAAAAAGAGCGTTCGAGTCGTTACTGGACATAAAACCAGAGGAAGATGTGAGCTATAATCACAACTACTAGTAAATATCCTTTTGTTTTTATTGTTCTTTTATCTTTTGCATTACTATTATTATTTTTGTGTGATTTTATGTCTAATCACTATTTTCTTTTTCTATTTACGTTTGAATTATTGAGCCAAATACTTCACACGTCATTTACAGATGTGTAATCACTATTTTCTTTTATCTTTTTCTATTGACAAATGCACCACCCCATTTACAGATGTGTATCATCGTGTCCGTCACCAAGATCATTAAATAAGAGGTCCTTTTCAAGCACTCACAAATTGTTTCTTTTTAGAATTGTTCTAATAGGAGCAACTTCAAGAAGTGAAGTGAAGTGAAGAATATTTGTGTCCTTTCTGGATTTCGCTATGGAAAGTATAAGGAGTTTGTTCAAGCAGCCATAAATCTTGGTCGTGCTACAGTAGAGAAAGAAAATACACCTTGTATATAGAGGAGGTGACCGAGGGTTATCAAAACTTGTCTCAGAAGCTATTTTCGTTCGAGGAAGCCAAGTGCTAGGCATTATTCTAAACGCCTTAAAACCTTTAGGATGTTTGCCCAACTCACCAACTGGAGAAGAGTTAGTTGTCGTAAGTATGCAAGAAAGAATATCTTAAATATATAAATCATGCTGATGCTTTCATTTTCTTACCAGGAGATCTTGCAACTTTAGAGGCGTTAATCACATTTACTTCTTATGCCCATTTGAATATCCATAAAAAACTCATCGGTTTCTTAAATGTTAATAACTTTTATGATGGCTTAATAACATTTCTTAATCATGCAATTAAAAATTATTTCATTCCACCCTCAGTGAAAAAACTCTTTATTTGTGCTCATACTTCAAATGAGTTACTCGATCTTTTGCAAGCTTACAAACCAGATCCAAATCCCATGACTTTGGCATTGGATTGGGCAATTGATGATGATGGCAGTAATCCTCATAAAACGTGTAAATTAGATTTAACTCTCCATTTTAAAATATTTTTTAGCAGTGGCGAGGTGATGTCTTCTAAACTCTTTTCTTCTAAGACATTGAGGTCGATGTCTCTTTCAGGATGGGGGGGGGGGAAATAGTTGACAATTGTGGAATGTTTCAGTCCTGGTGATGCTTTTACTAATTTTTGTTGTAAAGACGAACTTTGGATTAAAATTTAAGTTGAAGATGGCAGAAATAGATTGTAGTGTCTCTAGAAACACATCTTTTTAAATTTTAGAGTTTTATTTTTCTAAAAAAAAAATTCTTTGGTAACCTATCATCTTGTCCCACTCCAATGTGGAGTACCACCTTATGTTTTATATTTTCCATCACCCAATTATGTTTAAAAATAAGGATGATTATGTATTCCTAATTATGGTGCTATAAAAAAATATGTATATATATATATATATATATATATATATAAGGAAAAATAAAAAAACAAAAAAAAAAGAAAAAATTCCAAGCGAAAAACACCTTGTAATTTCCAAAAAGTGCCATATTTTTCAAATATATATTTTTTGTTTTCTTCCATTACTCTTTTTTTGTTAGCTGTGACCCTAGCCTACGTTACGTCCTGATGAAAGATCATCTTGATTTTAGGGAACTATAGACTGAACTAAAAGTTATATGGACTAAAAGATGCAGTGATACATAAAAATAGAAATAAATTAGTTTGGCTAATAATTCCCTTGAGTTGAGATTATTTTATTTCTAAGCTATGGGCATTATTTTTTCATCTTGGTGAGAACGTGTTATATTATTTTACTATTCTCTCAATCTATCACTTCTTAGAGTGACAATTTTTTTTGGCTTTATTTTCTTTTGAGGGAGTAACTCTTAACCGTGAGGTTTTGGGGTTTGACGTATCATTCTTAAGAGTAGTTTCATTAATGTAACTCTAATAAATGATCATTTTATATGATTTTACTTAACTGATTTGTATGGATGTGATTTTCTTTAGGCTAAAGATAATGCATATACTTTTATTTGATTGTTGTCATTGATCCGATAAAAGAAGTAAACACAATTTTCAAAAAAAAAAAAAGATTTCAATTTGGTTTTGAAATTTTACTAAATTTTTATCGCTTAAATTGGTAGGGCCTAGCAATAAGCTGGTTCGGGAATGTGATTAACATTTAAAAGTGTACATGTAATAAGGATAAAATTATTATTTTTTCACTTAAAGTTTGATTAATGCACTCATAACTTATAAATTATATGAATGCTCCCCAAATAAATTTTTATGTTAAATTAATTCGTAATATGTTAATTTTTATTTTGTAAATATTTTTTCAGGAATAAAGATAGAATTGGAATTGAAAGTGAGAATAAAGAAGAACTGCTGGAGCAATTTAGAATGCAATAATTGAGGATATATAATTAATAATATTTAAAAAATAATAATTGAAAAGTGTGCCTAAGCCACTTATCAAGATGAGCAAGTGGTTGCCACCATCCACTTGCTCATCCCTTTAATTATTAAAACTAATAATATAATAATAAATTAAATAAGAATAAAAGGAACGAGGTGGAGGCAATTGTTGCCTATAAAAGCCGAAGAAAGGGAGTGGAGCGAGAGAGCTAAAGAATTCCTTCTTTCTTTTTTTCTTGTTTTCTTGTGTAATCAATCTTCGTGTAATAGATTTCATAAATTTGTTAAATAAAATGAGTGTTTTATTTTCTAATATGAGTGGCTAAATTTTCTAAGTTGAGGTGGCAAGTGAAGCTAAAAAATTCAATTTATTAAGTTAATTACTCTCTCAAGTAAAGTTTATTTTATTTTTTATATTTTTCTTCCTTGCTGGTTTCTTTTATGTCATTGTAATTTATAAATACAAATCTCTTTAGATTTATATGGTATTTTGATATAATATCGACACTTCAATATAGTTGTGACACATTAGGCACATAGTCCCATATTTATCACACTAATGGTTAGTTAAAAATTAAATGGCATAATAATTAATTGGTAAAAGAAATGCAAAATATAAATTTTGAGAGTGTTTTATAACCATAATTTGAAATCTAAGAGTGGATCCCGTAAACTTAGCATATTTTTAGATTGATTAAGATTAATTTCTTTTCCCGCATTAAATTTCCTTAGTTTGATAAATTGACTACTAAATTTTAAATTCCCTGTGGTTCGACTCCGGACTCACCAAGTTATATTATAACTAGACACTCTTATAATTAAGAGTAATAACACTTTTGATTCGCGTCAGTAATCGTAAAAACATTCTCTCCTTTTAACCTAAGGATGATATTTGGTCCTAGATTTTATGCACTTTCCTTGCCACTAGCATCCACTATATAAATATCTTATTCACTCATATTAAGAGGCTCTCCCCCCCCCCCCCACCCCTCCTCCCTTGATCTTTAGATTATTTCCCATCTCTCCATTTTTAGGAGATTATTTTCTATTCTCTACCTTTATTATCTTTTTTTAACACCCTCCATATCTTTATTCACCATCCTCATCTTCATTAACATCAACATCTCTATATAATTATCTAACTTGTGTTATTCATATTGGAAATTTAAAAATTCATGTAATCTCTCATTTATTTAATGAATTGGTGAAGATTTACTCTCATGGAAGTAGGACAAAGGCCGAATAACGTAAACATCATGTGCTCTCTATATTTATGTTGGTTTTACTATATTTTCAAAGTTTGAGATTGTGTTTCACATATGAGCTTACCTAAGCTACCATACTTACACTAAGTACTTTGTGAGACCAATTGAGCTATTCCTCGAGTGCACTTAAGCTATTGCTGAGCACACATTAGCCTCTTATATCAACTTTCTAAATCAATTATTCCTCATGTGACCAAAACAACTTACTTTGCATATTACTTTAGCTCATAATCTCGTGTACTTTAGCTAAATCGCTTGCTCCAAATATTAGAAGAATATACCTAAACACAAACTTAGTACAAGCTTGCCTTAAATATAAATTTTTTTGTTTGGATCAATTTAAACTACATTCGGTAAGAACTACCAGACTGGTTTAAATTGGATCCTAGTGAAAATTTGACAAAAACACCTAATGTGCTATAAATACATTGTTACTGTGCTTTTAGCATTCGATTTGGTAAAGCTACAAATGAAAACATAAAGGCCCCTTGGAGATTTGTAAAGATGGCTGAAAAGAATACTAGTTATCTTGAGAAGATGTTTTGCCCTTATCGATATCATTGAAATTTAAGTTATCATAATATTTAGGCAATTTATAAGCATTATGCAATAAAGTGTATGGATCAGATATACATAATTTGGTTTCATTATAAGGAACAACCGAAAATTGATAGAAAACAAAAAGAACAAAATGAAGGAACAACCAACAATTGATAAGAAACAAAAAGAACAGTTGATAGGAAACAAACAAAATCCTTTTCTTGAAAATATGTTTACAATTAACATTTTCATATTGCTTTGGCAGTAGATTAATTATCATCACTTTGAGTGAAAAAAACTACATCCTAAATCAGCTCAAAGATGTTTGCAAGCATCGTCTAGTATCCAAGAAGAGGATCCTATTGCTTTAACTATTGCTTATTGGGAGAAGTCGAAAGCATCAAAAAGAAAGAGAGGTCCTACTAAAACGAAGGGCATTTGCCATAGATGGTGATGACATGATTGAAATCAAATTTAATGAAAAAAGCTAATCAATACAAGAAGGATATGTTATGTTGTCGTCATTTTTAGGAGGTTTAGATTGAGGGGTGGTACCACATATAGAATTACACGTTGGAGAAAGGTTCCTTCGAGAGTAAAAAATATTCTATGAGAATTGTTGTGCAAATTTTGTTGAACTCACAAGCACACGAATCTATTGTAGAATAGATCAATGGTGTTGAGTGTCGATCCCACGAGGAGGTGGATTTTAATTAGGTGTAGAATTAATTTTATAAATGGATGATTTGATTTGTGGGGAAATTGATTTAAACTGTGCTGGAAATTAAATTGGAATGGCAGGAATAAATTAAACTAGAAACTATTATAATAAAGTGCTTGGGTACCTGGATTCGTATCAACATGCACCATGGGCTAAATATTCCTTATTAATACCAATTAAATCATGAGGGAGATTTCCACACCTCATGAACCACGCTCTAATCAATATGGTGCTAAGGGCTTATCGTGCCAAATAATAATAACCTTATACTAGGGTGCCGGTAAAACCAAGGCAGTAACTAGACAAGATTATTATTATTTGTCGATGAAAAGTCAAAACCTCCACAAAAATTAGAGGGGAAGAGAAAATAAATTTACCAAATAAAGCCCATGACACATGTTAAGATTTCACCTTCAACCCAAGCTTGAAAGAAAATTAGCTACTCATAATTGAACTAAGGGTAAAATGGGAATTTATTAAAATATGTAGAAAATACAAGATGGAGAAAGAATTACAGAAAACTAAGCTCAAAAATGGATTTAGGGGTATCAAATTAGGGGGGAGACCCCCTTTTTATAGATACATTGAGTGAATCATGGCCATCGGATTAAAAATAGTTTGGACGCACAGGATTGTGCCACGTCATCAGTGAACAGTAACACGATTTGACCATGGGTTTGAACAGTAACACGGTTTGCACACGATTTGAACAGTAACGCGGTCTGAACAATGTCGTGAACAGTACCCATGAACAGTACCGTACATGTGAATAGTGTCGTACATGTGAACAGTGATGTCCGTTTTCCTTTTATACTCCTCTTAAGGTTTTTGACTGCCCTGAGTTCAAAAGTGATGTCCGTTTTGCTATCCGAAATCTCGTTCATTGTGAAATGACCATGATACCCCTAAAATACACAAAATACTTAATTAAAACAAAACATATATAATTAAATAACAAGGGACTTAAATAAATAAAATTAGAGATATTAGTGAGACTTGAAGGGTAAAATGACGATTTTCTCCTTTATAAATATACACTTTCTAACACTCAACATATCCCCCAACCAGCTTATTGCTAGTCCTTAGCAAATAAAGCGAAAATAAAATTCAAACCCAAATTTTTTTTTTAAACAAACTTGTTTATTCAATCAGACTAATGATATCAATCAAATAAAAGTATAAGCATTATCTCCAGTCTAAAGAAACATCACACCCACATCAACCATCCACATGAATCAACCAAGTAGATACAACTACTTTAAAAAATGACATGTCAAACCCCAAAATCTCACCGGTAATAGTGACACTCTCACAAGGAAATTAAACCCAATAAAAATTGTCACTTCAATGAATGATAAATGGAGTGAAGATAATAAAGAAATAATATCACACACTCTCAGCAAGATGAAAAGAATATGCCAACAATTTAGAAATATCACGATCTCAAGTCAAACAAAATGGTAGTCAACCCAATTTATTTACTTTTTTTTCTTTTTCTTTTTTTTATTTTATTTTATGCACCACTACATCCTTTCAGCCCATATAACTAGCTTCTACTTCAGACTATAATTCCCTAAAATCAAGAAGGACTTTTATTAGGATATAAGGTAGGCTAGGGACATGGTTAACAAAGAAAGGAAAATAGAGAAAACAAAATATATGTTTGAGAAAAATAATATTTTTTTGGAAACTAAAAAGTGCATTTCATTTATTTATTATTGTATTTTAGAGAATTTTTTTCTTTTTTTTTATTTTCTTTCTCTTTTTTTTTTCTTTTTTTTTCGGTATTGCACAACTTTACTAAACAAAACAATTATTTATATTTTTCTCAAACATGAATAGGTGATAAAACTTGTAAGATATCGGGTAATACTCGAAATTGGAGTGGGTCAAGACGATAAGTTGACAAAGAAAAGTTTTTTTTTTAATAAAAGGCTCAAAAGGGCTAACTATGGATATTTCACATAAGGGATGGCTAGAAAGGCTCAAACGGGTCAAAGATGGCATTTCCATCATCTTTTAGGGCTCTAGATAATCCTCCATATCTACTAGTTAAATGGACATTCAGATGTAGCAACACACTTTTTTTTTCTTTTTTTAAAGAAATTTTTTTTAGAGGGTTGATTCAAAAGAATATAGAGATCGTATATAAAATAGTAAACTGCTAAGTTTTATGAAAGATGGACAAAAAGGGTTACTCTCCAAGAAAAATAATAGGCTCAAAAGCTCACTTGGTATTCATTATGACATATCAATTCTTTCAAGCAACTCATATTTATTTCGGACATCAACATGTAGAGTAGCAAACATAGTGTAACATCACTCAAGACCAAAGATAATACAAATACTAAAATTCAAAAGTCATCATGTCATCCAAAAATAAAAACAAAATCACACTATTTTTTTTTTAAACAACATTCTACCCCCCAACCTATTCTAAACATGAAAAGAAAATATGCATGCAGAAATGTGAAAATGATGCAGAAAAACTAATTGGAAAAGTTACACTTAAAATGATAGAAAAAGAAAATGATTTTTTTTTAAACGAAGAAGATGCGTTTCTAGAGGCACTACACTCTATATTCAGCCATCTTTGACTCAAACATTTGAAAATGCATATTTATAAAGGAGAAGTCAAAAAGAAAAAGTTAGAAAGATCACACGAAAAATAAATTTTTTTTTCATTATTATTTTTTTTCCTTTTTTTCTTTATTTTTTTTTAACTAAGAAGATGCGTTTCTAGAGTAACTACACTCCATATTCAGCTATCTTCAACACAAAAAGTTAGCAACAGTTAGTTTCTACAACAAAAAATTAGTAAAAACTTAACCAACATTCCACAATTGTCAACTATCCCCTCCTCCCAACCAGAACGAAACATTGTCCTCAATATTTTAAAGGAAAGAAGTAGAGTTTAGAAGACATCACTTGGGTGGTGCAACACAAAATAAAATATTTACAGGCAGAGATTTAAATCTAATTTGTACTTCTTACTGCTGCTATTGTTACCATCGTTATTTTTACACTCCAACACCAAGGTCTTAGGATCTAGCTCTGGTTGATAAGCTTGTAACAGATCAAGTAGCTCATTAGCAGTGTAAGCATAAATAAAAAACTTTTTCACCATAGAGGGAATGGAGTAGTTTTTTATTGCATGGTTAAGAAATGCGATAAAGCCATCATAAAAATTATTGACATTTAACAAACCGATGGGTTTCTGATGAATGTGCAGATGGGCCCAAGATGCTAAAGTGATAAGTGCCTCTAGAGTTGCAAGATCTCCTGGTAAGAAAATAAAAGCATCAGCATGATTAAGCATTTCAGTTATTCTTTCTTGCATACCTGAGACAACTAACTCTTTTCCAGTCGGTGAGTCAAAGAAACAGCCTAAAGGTTTTAGGGTTTGTGGTATGATGCCTAACACTTGACTTCCTCTGACAAAAGCAGTTTCTGAGACCAATTTTGATAACCCTCGGTCACCTCCGCCGTATACTAAGTGTAATTTTCTCTCTGCTATGCTTCGACCAAGATCAATGGCTGCCTCAAAGAACTCTTTATATTTGCCATAGTTAAATCCAGAAAGCACACAAATGTTCTTGAATTGTTTATTGGGAGTAGCTGCCATTAGGATAATTCTCAAAAACAATTTGTGAGTGCAAATGAAAAGAATCATATTTAAGGATCTTGGTGGCAGTGGGTCACAACTATGAATGAGGTATCATGTCTATGTCAATTAATCATGTAATGCACATGGCTTCAAAGTCAAAAAGGAAAAGCAAGTAATGACAAATATAAAATTATTAAAGACAATAATGCAAATGGTAAAACAGCAGTGAAATAAAACAACAGTAACGTAAAAGGATATTTACAAGTAGTTGCGACTGTGGCTCATATCTTCCTCTGGTTTTACGTTCAGAAACGACTTCAACGCCCTCTATGGGTCGAGGATAGGCTTCCCATCCAATTTTCTTATAAACTGGCAAACAGGGTCGTTTATAGTCAGATTCCCGAGACTGTATCGTACATGCTCTTTCTGGAATGATGGCCATAACTGGAGAATCGGTCCTTGCACATATCCATTGGGATGTGTTTCAAGAGACAAAAGGATATCATCCAATGACTCCTTATTCAAGCCATCCCTAATGAATTGAATCTTATCTTCTCTGTTATCAGACACCATTCCTAAAGAACATCCTTTTTTATCGCATATCATTTTGGCACACTTATGACAAGCAACAGAAATTCTTCGAGCTCTTTGCTTTCTTACATAATTTCCTTTACCACAACCAGGCATGTATGCAATAAATTTAGGAGGCAACTCACCTGCCAAGCGTACGTTGGCCTCGATTAACCAGCGGATATCAGCAGGTATGTTATTCCTCATGAGCAATCGCATGCGTTCGGACCGAGTTTTATAGATTGTAAGGAGGGCATTCTGAGGAAGTGAAGGGAATCGATTGTGAAGCTTTGCCAAGATCTCATTTCTGTCCATACCTTCGCCTCAGAAGATCAGTAATTGTGGGAAACTGAAGTAACCGACTTGATTATCACGGAGTACCTTTATCTGCCACTTGACCGGGGTGACAAACTAAAACACACAAACAGAGTAATAAACAAAAATACACAAAGAAAATCACAATCGTCCTCTTATAGAATTTACCTCAAGCTCCAACTGGATGTTGTAGACATTTCTCTCAATGTCTCTGAGTTGGCTTTCTAAATCCTCAACGTGGGATATTAACTCCGGTGGTTGTAGCTTCCAAATACGATGTGTTTTACAAAATCGTATCTGGCCTCTGAGATGAGATTGGACACGTTGAAGTCGTTTAAGGATGTTCAAGAGGATCTGTCTCATGATTAAAAGTGATAAAAGAAAACTTAATGGTTAAACAAACACACTTATGCACAAACAATTTCAATTAGCAGAAGAATAATAAAAAAAAGAATAAATAAATAAATAAAACAAATCACCGAAAAGACAGAAAAATCTTAATTCAAATGTGGTGGGTCACTCAAAATTTATTTCGGTGTCCTCTCCATGTGGTTGGTATTCTAGATATGGCTTTAATCTTTGACCATTAACTTTAAACATGACACCGTTCTTTGGGTCCTTAATTTCAATTGCCCCATGTGAAAAACCAGTATGAACAATAAAGGGGCCAGACCATCGAGAACGTAGCTTACCTAGGAATAGGTGCAAACGAGAATTGAATAAAAGTACTTTCTGACCTGGAGTGAAAGATTTTCTCATAATCTGCTTATCATGAAAGACTTTCATTCGCTGCTTGTAAACCTTGGCATTTTCGTATGCATCATTACGAATTTCTTCAAGTTCTGCCAGCTGTAATCGTCTTTTTGAGCTAGCTTGCTGCATGTCAAAATTTAATTTCTTAATGGTCTAGTACGCACGATGCTCGAGTTCCACAGGTAGGTGGCAAGCTTTTCCATACACTAGCCTGTAGGGTGACATCCCAATCGGGGTCTTGAAAGCCGTTCTATATGCCCATAATGCATCATCAAGTCTTAATGACCAATCTTTTCTGTCTGGCCTCACGGTCTTTTCTAAGATATGCTTTATTTCTCGATTAGAGATTTCAACTTGGCCACTGGTTTGCGGATGATACGGAGTCGCCACTTTATGAGTGATGGAGTATTTTGTCAAAAGTACTTTGAATGATTTATTGCAAAAGTGGGTACCACCATCACTGATTATTGCTCGAGGGAATCTAAAGCGTGAAACAATGTTGCTCTTCAAAAACCCTATCACCACTTTATGATCATTGGTTCTGCATGAAATTGCCTCTACCCATTTTGATACATAGTCAACAGCAACCAATATGTAATGATGGCCAAAAGAAGCGGGAAAGGGTCCCATGAAGTCGATGCCCCACACATCAAAAATCTCAACCACTAAAATTGGATTTAGTGGCATCATGTTCCTTTGTGTAATGCTTCCCATTCGTTGACACCTATCACATGAAGAGCAAAAGCTGTAAGTATCTCGAAATATAGTTGGCCAATAAAAACCACATTATAGAACTTTTGTCGCTGTTTTCTTAGCGTTGAAATGGCCTCCGCAAGCTTGTTCATGGCAGAACGAAAGGATGTTCTGAAATTCATTTTCTGGGACACATCGTCTAATAATTTGATCTGCACAATACTTGAACAAATAGGGGTCATCCCAGAAAAAAATTCTTTATTTCCGCAAAAAATTTAGCCTTGTCCTCCTTGGTCCAATGCTCTAGAAGTTTACCTGTAACAAGATAATTAACTATATCAGCATACCAAGGTAATACTTCCACACTCATTAATTGCTCATCCGGAAATGACTCATTCAATAGTAAGGGTTCTGTTATTGTGTCAAAATGGAGACGAGAGAGATGGTCAGCCACAACATTTTCAGAACCTTTCTTATCTTTGATTTCCAAGTCAAACTCCTGCAAAAGTAACACCCAACGAATTAGTCTAGCTTTTGCATCTTTCTTTGTAAGAAGATATTTCAGAGCAGCATGATCGGTGAACACAATAATTTTACAACCAATGAGATAAGACCGAAATTTTTCTAATGCAAACACTACTGCTAGCATTTCTTTTTCAGTAGTTGAATAGTTCAACTGTGCATCATTTAATGTCATACTAGCATAGTAAATAACATTAGGAATTCGATCTACTCTTTGTCCTAATACTGCTCCTACTGCATAATCAGATGCATCACACATAAGCTCAAATGGTAAGCTCCAGTTTGGTGGCTGAATTATAGGTGATGACGTCAACAATTGCTTTAGCTTTTCAAATGCTACAAGACATGAATCATCAAAGATAAAATGTGCATCCTTAGCAAGTAAATTGCATAAGGGTCTAGAAACTTTGCTAAAATCCTTAATGAAACGTCTATAAAAACTAGCGTGCCCAAGGAAAGATCTTACTTCTCTGACTGTTTTAGGTGGAGGAAGATTAGAAATGAGATCCACCTTGGCTTTGTCAACCTCAATACCTTTGCATGAAATGATGTGACCGAGAACTATACCTTGTTTTACCATAAAATGGCACTTCTCCCAATTTAAGACCAAATTTTTCTTGATACATCTCTGTAAAACTTTCGTCAAATGATGTAAACATTGATCAAATGAGTCACCAAAGACAAAAAAATCATCCATAAAGACCTCAAGAAACCGTTCAACCATATCAGAAAAAATGCTTAACATACAACGTTGAAATGTAGCAGGTGCATTACATAATCCAAATGGCATTCTCCTATATGCAAAAGTGCCAAAAGGGCAAGTGAAAGTGGTTTTCTCTTGATCTTTTGGTGCTATGGGAATCTAATTGTATCCTGAATAGCCATCTAGAAAGCAATAAAATTCATGGCCTGCTAATCTATCAAGCATTTGATCAATAAATGGTAAAGGAAAATGGTCTTTACGTGTGACAGAATTTAACTTTCTATAATCAATGCATGCACGCCATCCGATAGTCACTCTAGTGGGTATCAATTCATTATCAGCATTGGTAACTACTGTGACTCCTGACTTTTTAGGGACAACTTGCACAAGACTGATCCATGAACTATCAGAAATTGGGTAAATGATACTTGCATCTAATAGCTTAAGGACTTCTGTTCTAACAACTTCTTTCATGTTAGGATTTAACCGACGTTGCATTTCCCTAGTAGATTTAACATTTTCATCAAGGTGAATGTAATGCATGCAGTCTGTTGGGTTTATACCTTTTATGTCTGCTATGGTCCATCCTAATGCTCGTTTGTGCTCTTTTAAAACATCCAACAACTTACCTTTTTGCTCGTCATTTAGGGATGATGAGATGATTACCGGCAGAGTGCTTTCTTATCCCAAAAACGCATATTCCAAAGTGTTGGGTAATGGTTTGAGCTCGAGTTTCGGTGGTGATTCTGATGATGGGATGATTTTCTTCTCTGATGGTGCTAGTTGTTCAATTCTTGACTTCCATTTATTAGTGTCCATGGATGGTGCTGAGTCAAGTAAGGCGTTGACCTCATCGACTGATTTGTCAACATCAAAATCAAAACCAAAGTGAGTTAAACATGTTTGTAAAGGGTCATCACTAAGGTTTGAAACAAAATTATCATCAACTAATGCTTCAATTAAATCCACATCAATAATTCCATCATCTGCATTGTGAGGTTGTTTCGCAATGTTAAAGATGTTGAGCTCCATGGTCATATTGCCAAAGGACAACTGCATATTTCCAGTTCTGCATTGAATGTGAGCATCCACAGTTGCCAAGAATGGTCGGCCTAGGATAATGGGGATATGTTTCCTTGAATCCTGTATTGATTGAGTGTCAATTACAATGAAATCAACAGGAAAATAAAACTTGTCTACCTGTATAAGCACGTCCTCCACAATACCACGAGGTATTTTTGTGGACCGATCTGCAAGCTGTAACACCACTGGAGTTGGGTGTAATTCTCCCAATCCAAGTTTCACAAATACTGAGTAAGGCAAGAGATTAACACTAGCTCTTAAATCCAACAAAGCAATCTCAATTGTGTGGTTCCCTATACTACATGAAATAGTGGGGGAGCCTGGGTCTTTACATTTTAGCGGAATTTTGTGTTGGAGTATAGAACTAACATTTTCAGTTAAAAAGGCTTTTTTCTGAACATGAATGTTTCTCTTTTTAGTGCAAAGGTCTTTAAAGAAACTTAGCATAAGATGGAACTTGTTTTATTGCATCAAGTAAAGGGAGGTTAACACTTACCTGTTTGAAGACTTCAAGAATCTCACCTGTAGATTTTCCCTTCTTTCCTTTAGCTAACCTCTGAGGGAATGGAGCTTTAGGAATGTACTCCCGTGGGTTAGTTTCTTATTTCTCCTCCGGTGGTGAGTCCTCAGTATTTGCAGGTACAATCTGAGTTTCTTTGGTCGCTGGCATCTCCACTTTGTTGTCAACTTCTTTTCCTTTTCATAAGGTCATAACGGCTTTGACCTCTCCATGCTGTTGTGGTGAACTTGTACTTGCTTCATGCACTCCTTTAGGATTACGCACTGGTTGACTTGGAAATTTACCTTTTTCAACAATCATTGCCAAAGTTTGCACTGAAGAGGCAAGTTGTCCCACCATCTTCTCGAAGCTTGAAACTGATTGGGCTTGTGAGTTGAAGCCTGCTCTCATCTCATTCCGTAGTCCATCAATGGTGCGGTTCTGTTGCTCGATCATGGAGTTAGTAACATTCTTGACATTCTGGAATGCATCCTCCCATTGTCCGGGCCGAGTAATTAAAAGTTCGATTGTATGGTCTAAATGGTGGCCGAGAGGCTTGAGGAACTTGAGGAATTGGTTGCATTGGTGGAGGTGAGTCGAGCTTTGGTCCATTCTGTTGGAATCCCTGAGACCATGAAAAATTGGGGTGGTCTCTCCATCCAGGATTATATGTGTTGGAGTATGGGTTGTAATTTGATGGTTTTTTCATTACACCGATGGCATTGGCTTGATCTGAATACGACTCATGGTCATGTGACTCTGTTGATTTGGCAGTCGTCAATGATGCTATTTGTCGAGAAAGACCTTCAATTATCTCTTTGACTTCTTTAATTCCCGAACTTGACTCGCTAATGTGAACCTCATTCACTCCTTTAATTCTTCTAGTATTCCTGAGAGATCGACTCCGTTGTTGGGAATTATCTGCTTGTCGCTGGAAGAAATCCCAAATCTCTGATGCACTTTTTGACATTAGTTCTCCTCCACTTGTTGCCATTAGCCATTCTTGCACCTTTGGCAATAATCCCTCCAAGAAGTATTGGCATTGGTGCCATTTCTCGTACCCATGATGTGGACACTTCAAAAGTAGCCCATTGAATCGCTCCCATGCTTCAAAACGCTCGTCTTTCTCTCGGGTGAACTCGAGATTTCTGCGAATAGCATTGGTTTTATGAACTGGGAAATATTTATTTAAAAATTTCGTTACCATTTGTTCCCATGTTGTAATGCTATTAGCAGGCAATGTATTGAACCATGAACGAGCTCTATCCTTTAAAGAAAATGGGAATAGTCTAAGTTTAACATCATCTTCTGAAAAATTCTCATATTTAAAAGTTTGACAAATTGTATGAAAATCATTCAGATGATTATATGAGTCCTCATTTTCTAAGCCATAGAATGTTGGGAGACAATTTAGCACGCTAGGTTTTAACTCAAAACTCCTAGCAGCTACATTTGGGTATCTTATGCATGATGTGCTCAAATTAGCTAAGGGACTAAAATAGTCCTTAAATGGCCTCTCCTGTGGTTCTGGTTGTTGTAAATCCATTTTAAATTTATCTAAAAGTGCAATGTGTTTGTGTGTGCGAAGTGTTCTTTCTAATTCAAGGTCTATTGGTTCAAGATTAGGTAATAATGACCTACGACCATGCATGTAAAGAAAATAAAAATGAGAACAAATTAAATAACAATAAAAAGAAGGAGAAATTACAATACTAACCTTATTGCGCTGTTACAACCTTTCTATGAAAATACACAAAAAAAAATACGTGAAATAAAATAAATAAAATAAAAATAAATTAATAAGATAAATGAAAAATTATAAAGAAGAATAACTTGAAAATTAAAATGCAGAAATTCAAAGAAGAGAAAAAGAAATTCTTACCTAAAAATGTAAATTCACTTTTTTTTATTAATTAAGAAAAAAATTACAAGGAAACAACTAAAATAATAATAATAATAAAATTATTTACGAAAAATTAATTCTACAAATTAAAATACTTACCTCAGAACGGCGCCAAAAACTTGTTGTGCAAATTTTGTTGAACTCGCAAGCGCACGAATCTATTGTAGAATAGATCAATGGTGTCGAATGTCGATCCCACGAGGAAGTGGATTTTAATTAGGTGTAGAATTAATTTTGTAAGTGGGTGATTTGATTTATGGGAAAATTGATTTAAACTATGCTGGAAATTAAATTGGAATGGCAGGAATAAATTAAACTGGAAACTATTATAATAAAGTGCTTGTGTATCTGGATCCGTATCAACATGCACCATGGGCTAAATCATGAGGGGGATTTTCACACCTCATGAACCACGCTCTAATCAATATGGTGCTAAGGGCTTATCGTGCCAAATAATAATAACCTTATACTAGGGTGCTGGTAAAACCAAGGTGGTAACTAGACAAGATTATTATTATTTGTCGACGAAAAGTCAAAACCTCCACAGAAATTAGAGGGGAAGAGAAAATAAATTTACCAAATAAAGCCCATGACACATGTTGAGACTTCACCTTCAACCCAAGCTTGAAAGAAAATTAGCTACTCATAATTGAACTAAGGGTAAAATGGAAATTTATTAAAATATATAGAAAATACAAGATGGAGAAAGAATTATAGAAAACTAAGCTCAAAAATGGATTCAGGGGTATCAAATTAGGGGGGGAGGCCCCTTTTCATAGATACATTGAGTGAATCATGGCCATCGGATTAAAAATAGTTTGGACGCACAAGATTGCGCCACGTCATCAGTGAACAGTAACACGGTTTGACCACGGGTTTGACCACGTGGTTTGAACAGTAACACGGTGTGCACACGGTTTGAACAGTAACACGGTCTGAATAGTGTCGTGAACAGTACCCATGAACAGTACCGTACATGTGAATAGTGCCGTACATGTGAACAGTGCAATTTTTTCCTTTTATGCTCCTCTTAAGGTTTTCGACTGTCCTGAGTTCAAAAGTGATGTCCGTTTTGCTATCCGAAATCTCGTTCATTGTGAAATGACCATGATACCCCTAAAATACACAAAATACTTAATTAAAACAAAACATATATAATTAAATAACAAGGGACTTAAATAAATAAAGTGAGACTTGAAGTGTAAAATGACGATTTTCTCCTTTATAAATATACACTTTCTAACACTCAACAAGAATTCTGTTTAGGTTGGTTTTAATTTCGTGATTTCCATTCAAATTATGAAAATTGTTTTCTTTATAATATTTATTTAATTAATCATGCATTTCTATATGCTAAGGAAGGAGTTGGATAATGGATGGCAAAAAGCTTTCATAATTGAGGAGAAAATAGGACTTCAGATGACTTCAAAATCAAAAACTGCTTAGAAAATATTTGGACGCAAAAAATATAAAAGAAATGATTCAACTCAAAGCTGACAGTATAATGGAAGGACTTTGTTAAAGAAAAAAAGCTAGTGGTTAATTTAAGGTATGTGTATTTATATTAATGGAAGGACTTTGTCATCAATTTGTTAAATTTACTATATAAAATTATATTAGGCAAATGCTCGTATAGTCATTATATTCTAAAATAAATGTCTATTTAGTCCCTATATTTTAAAAAATACCTCAAGATACCAGTACTATTAATGATCTTACACTCTTACCCCAATCTTTTCTTTACCTTTACAATAACACCCTTATAACAATCATGTTGACATTAATTTTTTAATCTATTAAAAAGTTAGCAAATTAACCAATAGTTACTTATTAGCAAACTACGAAATAAACATTAGTGTGAAACAACTAGTATTTTAAAGCAATATTTAATACCTTGTAATAATCTTACTAATAATTTTTTGTAAAACAATTAATTTAGCAAATTAATCCTACTTAAAATAATAAGAAACTAATTTTTATTTTTATTTTGATAAATTAATTTTTTTTCTTTACACTAATATCTCTAAGAATATTGTGCAAGAATATTGTTATAAAATCAATGAAAAAAGTAAGGGTAAGATTGTAATATTATTACTACTACAAGTGTGTTGAGATATTTTTTAAATAAACAGATATTTAATTAAAAAATATGAGAATTAAACAAGCATTTACCTATTTATTTTTTATATATATGTTAAAAAAGACAAATTTAAAAGGATAAGGAAAAAGCAAATTCCACACACATCAGGTTGTAAGAGAATTGCTTCAACAACTTATGATATGGTAATATCAAATATTTTTTTAAGTTTTTAAAAGCCTGAATATAACTTTAAACTTTTTTTTTCTAGGGTTGAGGTTTTAAAAAAATACATACAAAATAAAATAGGCAAAACTGTAAATGCAGTGACTACTACTGTTATAGTAAGAAAATCAATTATTTAGTCATAATATTTATTGTTCTACAATTAGTTGTACATATCATTGAATTTGTGAAAATTTGTAGCGTCAAATGAATGAAGTTGAAAAAGATCTTTCAAACCCTACTTCAAGTGATTTGAAAGATAATTCTTTCTAAAAAATAATAGATCTTTATAGATCTTCTATGAAAGCACTTGGAAAAAGAGTTACTTTTTTCATAATTAGCCCTCTTATCACATAAGTCTAGCATTACAGATTAAACGCTAAAGGATCAAGAGAAAATGAAGAAAGAATTAGCACAATATAGAGAGTTTCTTGAAAGAGATGTAGAAAAAAGAGGTAAGTATATAATGATAAGTCAATGAATCTTTCCTTCCCAAATTAGTTTGAAGCAAATCTGACAACATGTGCTATATTAGCAAGGGGTCTATACATAGACCATTTCAAGGAAAATTCATGCTATTAGAGATTATACTAATATAGAATTTGACCTTGAACATAACTCAAGAAACAGACTTGATGGTCATATCGTTGTAGCAATTGAAATTTGCATAAACATAAAAGCCCAATCTAATTGTAGGTTGTGAAGTTCTAAGTTGCGAAAGAAAATCGAAAAGCATGCGGATAAATGGAAGAATGAGAGAAAGAGAGAAAGAAAATAACAATGATATAAGATTCCAATATGTAAGGTCTATAAGTCATCTCATAAAAAAATGTGTAATACAACATCAATAATGATTCCTCCCTAACTGGATGAATCCACCATAGAACCAAAAAAATAAGAGCCCCGAGCCAATAAGAACTGAGAAAATTGACTCAAGAAAAAATTTCATTAAGGGCTTCATTGGAGAATTCTGACCTAACTATTAATAGAGAAGTAATGGGAATGACGGAACTCGTGAATAAAGAACATTCTATTAGAAATGAATCTTAATGATTTATTAGGTGGGATGGCGAAACGAACCCAGGAACTTAACTATTCTTTTATTCGTAGAGGTCATGAACTAACCCTACAACTGAAATAGATATTGAAAGAGTAAATATTCGCCCGCAAAAGGTTTTTTTATTTTATTTTATTGGATTAATTCATTTTGATCAATCCGATACGGTAAAGGGCAAAACAAAATAAATATTTGTTATAACAATAAAAAAAAAAGACATTGAGATTATCTATAAATAGAACATAAATGTTTCAATTCTATATCTAAACATGATATACAAATTTAGAATAGATTAATTAGATGAACTTTCAAAAAATTATATGCTTCAGTATATTATTCATTAAATCCTCTTATATCTTGGTAAAATCTTTTTGAGTCCTTTCATTCGCGAGGAGTTGGATGAGAAGAAACTCTCATGTCCAGTTCTATGGTAGAGATGGCATTGAGAAAGAACCATCAATTATAACCCCAAAAGAACGAGATTCTGTAAACAACATAGAGAAAGAATGAAAGGGATATCTTATCGAGGAACAAGCATGCTTTCGCAAATTCAAGTTATTATCCATCCATCATGGTCCATTTAAAAAATCAATATGGAAAGAATTGTTACCAAAACAATTAAATCATCTTACTCATCATTTTCTCTTAGATCATGATCAAGTGATTATTCTCACAAACTTTTATCAAGGAACTCTTCACCATTTCTTGATTATGGTACTTACAAAAAAATTCAAATTGTTCCCTTTGGTACCCAAATACTTTTGGCTCTTTGAGACTTAGTAATGGTTTCTTTTGGAACCCAAATACATTTTACCCCATAATATGCATTTATTTTAATTGAACATCCAAGCTTTATGTGACAATTTTGATTGCAATAGTGACATACAATATGATTACTAATAGATGTACTCTTCACAAAGTAATTCTTATAAAACTTTTGTTTCAAATTTGGCTTATAACCTATGCCTCCTTTTTCGAACACACATTTTTACGAATTAAGCAAGTTATCCAATATCTTTTGCCTATTTATAAATTTTAAAACAACATCATTAAGTTCAATATTCTTTTTCTTAAGCATTTCATTTTCCTTTTTCAAATCATTTACATGTGATTCTATAGGTCCATATAAAGCGCTAGGTTTCTCATTTGATAATGCAACTCTATCATGCAATGATTTATTTTCTAATTCTAGGCATGTAATCTTTGCATTTAAAGATTTATATTCATTTATGAGCTCTACCATTTTCTTTTTAAGACATGCATTCTTTTTACCAGTTTTTATCCATTCATCATATAATTCATCATAAGTAGGAAAATCATTTACCTCATCAAGTTCATCATCTCCTATTGCCATAAGTACTAGGTTTGACACTTCTTGTGAATCTTCTTCATCACTTGATTCTTCATCTTTATCGTCTCAAGTAGCCGCTATGGCTTTCTTTTTGAGTTTGTTGAGAAGTGGACACTCCAATCTTATATGGCCAGGCTTTTTGCATTAAAAAAAAAAACAATTGGCTTCTTCTTCCCTTTCTCTACTTTAAGGTTTTCTCTCATAAGATCTTTAAAGTTTCACCACTCAATTCTTCATCGCTATCATCCCAAGTACCCGCAATGGCTTTCTTCTTGAGTTTGTTGAGAAGTGGACACTCCGATCTTATATGGCTAGGCTTTTTAGATTCAAAACAAACAATTGGCTTTTTCTTCCCTGTCTTTATCTTAAGTTTTGCTCTCATGAGATCTTGAAAGTTTCTTCTCTTGATTTACTTCTTGAAGATCCTTTTAAACTTTCTAGCAATCATTTTAATGCCTTATCTTCAAAGTCACTCCTATCATCATCACTTTCAACTATAGAAAATTTAAAAGCAAAGCTTTTCTTCTTTTTATCTTCATCAATTCTTTCAATCTTCATCAATTCTTTCATTAGCTATATCTTTTTCATATGAGATAAGTGAACCATTAAGATCATCAAGAGATAAAGTATTAAGATTTTTTACTTTTTCTATGGCCGTTCTCTTTGGTCTCCACTCTTTAGGCAATGATCTAATAATTTTCTTCACTTTTTTACAATTACTAAATGTCTTTCTTAGTGCTTTAAGAGAATTCGCAATATCGGTAAATCTAGTGTATATTAAAATTCATAGTAAGTTATTTTTGTTCCCTTTTCTTTGAATTATTCAAATTTTTGAACTCTCCATTTGGTTATTAGGTCATTTTGTTGTTTACTCATTTAACATGTATTATTAAATCATTTTTCACACACACACTATGACACATACTAGTGGGTTGTAAGTTAAAATTTTTACAGCATTTAGTTCTTTTGATTTATTAGGGATAATATCTAAAGTAGTAGAAAGTGCATATTAAAAAAAAAGAAAAAAAGAAAAAAATTGAATGTGTTTAATTTTGTTATATCTAGAACTTGAGTAATTAAGTCCGCAAGGGTGTTTCAACTCCTAATGCCTTAAAGCCAACTAGTCTGTGAGTCATTGGCCCAAAGCTCATTACATGGGTTATAGATATATTGTTTGCTTATTTATTAAAGACCCAAGTAATTAAGTCCATAGGGATGTCTCAACACTAAGGCCAACAGGTCTGAGAGTGACTGGCCTAAAGCTCGCTACATGGTTTAAAAATGTAATATTTAAAAAAAGTTTGAATAATCTACTACCCGAAGATAGAATTTCTAATGAATTTTAGAATGAAAATGTTGTTTTCTTTTAATAAAGCCCCATAAGTATTGTGTTAATTACTTGATCACAAAAGAAGGTTTATGATATTCTGGATAATGAGTGAACGCCAAATAGTTAGAAAAATTTAGGAGAGTTTATTTATTTGGTAGTTCAGAGGATAAATGAACAGCTACTAACTTGCATGTGAATTTTGTAAATTTTAAGTAATTACTTGATCACAAAAGAAGGTTTATGATATTCTGGATAATGAGTGAAAGACAAAGAGTTAGAAAAATTTAGGAGATTTGATTTATTTGGTAATTTAGAAGATAGATGAACAACTACTAACTTGCATATGAATTTTATAAATTTTAATTTAATATAATGCTTTAATTGCTAGGGGCTAGCAATAAGCCAGTTAAGGGTGTGATTAGTGTTCAAAATTGAATGTTTATTGAGGGGTAAAAATGTTATTTTGTGCTTATAATATAATTTACATTTGTAATTATGTAACATGTTATGAATTTCTAATTATTTTTCTGTATATTTGATTTTGTGTATTTTTGTGTGTTTATTAGGTAAAAATATTAATTTGACGTAATTTGTGGCTTTAAACAAATGTATGGATGTTAAATTTAGATTCCTGAAGTTCGAAAAATTAGGTCATTGTCGAGGAGGATCTGCGACTTTTGTTGGAAATTTATAAGTTTTACCATGGTAAATGTGGTAATTGTGAAATTATAAGTTTTTACTATGTTAGGTGTGGTAATTGTTAGTAGAATGTGTTGGATGTGCTTGAGTAGATTAAGTTAGATTTATGTTTTCTTAGTAGGACAAATGTATGGCTAAGATGTAATTAGCTTTATAGAGAAGGGGGAACACACCTTTCTACACCTTTTCTTCTCTTTTTTCCCCTCAAATTCTTCTTCTCATCTCTTTTTCTAATATATTTTCAATAAATAAAATTAGTTTTATTTTCAATTTTCAAATATTTTTTAATTTTAATAACTTCCTTTATTTCAAATATGTTTAGCTAAATATTAATAGTTGGGGAAAGGTGAAACTCTTAGTAAAAAAATATGATTTAATCAAATTATATTTTTAATTATATAAATTAAATTAGTTTCTATTTAATTTTATCCATATTTTATTTTTTAAAATTTTGATTTATTGTAGGAAAACATTGGAGTTTTGCACAATGGATTCTTAATATCTTAGTGTAAAGTATGGTAAAATGATATTTTAACTTATTATAGACAAGTTAAATTTTGGCACACTAAGTACTTAAGCCATAATAAAATTATTGGGAAAATAATTGTAATTTATGCAATTAATCATTTGGGTAATAAACTAAAAATAAAAAGAATTTACTATATTGCATTTATTATTAAGAGTTGATCTATAACCCTAACTAATTTAATTTCATAGTTTTGCTTAAATTAAGTTGCATATATTTAAATTTTATTTTCATATTTTAAAGTAAACAAATTAAATCTTTTCTCTATGGATTGACCTCGGACTCATCAAGGTATAGTATAACTAGGCACTCTTATATTTGGGAGTAGCACTTTTTAGTCATGTCACAAACCATGATATCTCAAAGAGAGGAAAACAACCTAGCTACAATCAATCACAATAAAGCATTTTTTTTTGGACAATAAGGGAAAGGTGATAGGCACCAAGGTGATTGTTGACATAGGAACTCTCGTGGATGTGGACCATATCCTAACAATAGTGGGAGACATGAAAACAATTATAACAAGAAAAATTCTCAATGGTCTTCTCATCATCCAATGAAGAATAAAAACCAAGCCAAAGGACTAACTCAATAGCAAGATGGAGAAAATGTGATTATTTGTCAAATTTGTGGCAAAAAGAATCATTGTACAACTCAATGTAGTCGCTATGAATATGATGATGACAAGGACATGCCAAAAGCACTTACAACCATGAAAGTTGCAAATGGAAATGATCCTCAATTCTATGCTGACTCAGGGGTAGGTTCTCGTATGAAAAATAACAAAAATAATCTTGATAAACCAATTCCCTATGAAAGTAAAGATAAAATTTTTATGGGAAACGATCGAGCTCTCGTTATTATACACACTAATAATGCTTCTTTTAATACTGATTATGGAAAATTAAAGCTTTAGTATGAGATTGGTTCTAAAGTTTTTATAAAAATTAGTATCAGAGCCATCTCATACAAAAATATAAGAATTTCGTATAAAACCAATCTTGATATTTATGTATTAGAGTGACACAATTTATTCAGATATATATTATTTGTTTAATATATGAATGAAGCATGCTTATGGTTTGTCTTAATTCATGGTTAGATTCTCTACTGTATTTTTTATTTGGATGTGTAACAAGAGGGGTAGTCTTTTATCACTATGTTTCCCTCTTGATTTATTTTACTGTAATAGAAATTTTGTAAGCCAAAATTGGCCTAGGAAATTTGTAAATAACTGGAGAATAATCACAGATGTCAGATCAAAGCAACGAAGGCTGGAAATTTAAGCGGCAACCAATGATGCACGTAACACGCGCAACGGCTAGCAGCACGTGTTGCAACGTTGCCAGCAACGTGAGAAAGGGCTTCCAGTTGCGTGCACGAGTTTGGTATGCTTCCGGCAAGGTGGCAATGGTTAGTTCGACATCGGAGATGCATTGGAGATCGGTGGTGTTGGTGAAGAACGACTGGTGTTTTATAGAGATGGCGGATGGGGAAGAACAAAGTAAAATATGGATTTTTCTTTTGGGAAGAAAAGTTTTATGTTTATGCATTTAAGTCCAAAAACAGTTTTGGGCTTAATAAATCCTAGTTTTAGGCTCAATTAAAATTAGACTTAATGGATTACAATGTATAAATAAAATTTAACGAATTAAATTTATTTTTGGTCCAAAAGTTTTATTTTAAAAAAATTAATTAATTATTTATTTACTTTCAAAATTAAAATTGGACCAATAATAAATTTAAAAGCTCAATTTCTCTTAGTCCATTAACAAAGACAAGCGTATGAAAGATGGATATTGACAAAAAGCCTAAAGAGGATTAGGCGTAGAGTTAATGTATTTTTTCATTTTAGGAAAGTCATAAATTAAGATTATTTAATTATTTCTTTATATGTTATGTTTTATATGATAACATGCCATGATAACATGTCATATATAATAGGTAGTGCCACTCTATGCATAATGATACATGTCATTAATTAATTATGAATCTCATTGTATTGTTTGTAATTTGCTAACGCTTAATAATATTGGATATTATCTAGATAATATTATAGGAAGCATGCAATTAATAATATAATCAATTTATGTTTGGAAAAGAAAATTCATTTTTAAAATATTGAGTGGGAGAGGAAAAATTCAAGATAATTTTTCCCACGGGCTCTATTGTTAGTTCAATAATAAAATTATATATATACCTTGACTTCATGATACGGTGATACTCCCTTCGGAGGGTATATATATTATATATTTTATTTGATGAACTTCTTTAAAAATAAAAATTGAAATATTTTTCAATTGGTTGTTCACCCCAACGGTGACTATTGATATGAAAAATACTTAGATTGAAACAATGGTTATACATTCAACTAAAATTTGTTATTAACCTTCCTAATGAAGCTCTGTTAACAAATTTAGGCCCAAAAAGATAACCATAATTATTTATCATGTATCTACAGAAAAGTAAATAATTCAATAGATAATTGGGTCTAATAAGTGTAGACATGACTTCCCCAACAGATAGATTGTCAAAGCGGTACTAGATTATCGTTACAATAATTAAAATGATGGTTTTTTTCATTTTTATTATTGTGAATGTTATATCAAATTATTTATGCATGGATGTTTTATTTTTCATAAAATTTCTTCCCTAAGCCCACTTACTCTTATTCTAAGTCAAAACAAGCTCACTGACGAGAACTATATAGATTGGAAAGAAAATCTATTTATTGTCCTGGCTGCTGAAAATTATAAATATGTTTTAACCCAACCATGCCCTCTCATTCCAGCAGAAGATGCTTATAGAAATCAAAGGAGGCTTTATAAGAAATTGCAAAAGGCCAATGAAATGGCAAAATCCTACATTTTAGCCTCGATTTCTAATATTCTGTAGACCAAACATCAGAACTTGGAGACTGCCACTCAAATAATGGATAGTCTCCAAGAGTTGTTCGGGCAGAGTACTCACTCCGCGAGACAAGCAGCGTTGAAAGGTATTATGAACAGCAAAATGGGGAGGGGCACAATAGTTCATGATCATGTCCTCAAAATGATGGACTATTTGAATGAGGCTGAGATTCAAATAGCACAAATTGATGATAACGCAAAGATTGACATGGTGCTAGAATCTCTGCTAGAAACATTCAAAGAGTTTAAGGTCAACTATAACATGAACAAAAGAAACATAATCTTAACTGAATTGATGAACAAACTCTATTCTGCTGAAGAGATCTATCGTGCTGAGAAATCTCTGGGAAGCATAAATATTGCTGAAAAAGGTTCTTCTTCTAGGCCTAAGCTGAAAGGTAAAGGTAAGATGAAAGCTGGGAAAAAGAGACTGTCTACCAAGCAAGATAGCAAACCGAAAGGCAAATGCTTCAAGTGTGGACAAAAAGATTACTGGAAAAATGATTGCCCTAAGATTGTGAAATCGGGTATAGGAAATCTTTTTGTAATTGAGGCTTGTTTAGTTTAGAATCCTATTAACACTTGGGTGTTGGATTCATGAGCAACTGATCATATTTGTAATTCACTTTATTGGTTTCAGGAAACTAAGAAAATAAATGAAGAAAGCGTAAAGCTGCAGTTAAGGACAAGAAAATTTGTGTCAACAGTGAAGACTAGATCTGTTTTATTATCTTTTAATAATAAGACTTTAGTTTTGAATAATTGTCTTTATGTTCCAGATATTAAGAAGAATTTAATTTCAGTAGCTTGTTTGTTAAAGTAAGAGTACATTGTAAATTTTGGATCCTTTGTTTCTATTTTTTATAATAAGAGACTTATTTGTTCTGGAACATTGGAAGATAATTTATATCATTTAAGTCCTATGATCCATTTTATGCATGACACAATGATCAATAATGATGATAAATATTTTTATGTAAATATTTTTTCCAACCAATGTTACCTCTGGCATTTGTGCTTCGGTCATATAAACCAAAATATGATACAGAGAATGATCAAAGATGGACTCTTAGGTCCATTGGAAAATGAATCATTGCCACTCTGTGAATCCTGTTTAGAAAGGAAAACGACCAAAAGGTCATTTTCGGCCAAAGGAGTGCGTGCAACAGTACCACTTGAATTGGTACATACAGATGTATGTGGACTAATCAATGTACAAGCTCGAAGAGGTTATGAGTATTTCATCACTTTCACTAATGATTACTCGAGTCACAGTTATGTTTATCTGATGCATCATAAGTTTGAAGCTCTTGAGAAATTCAAAAAGTATAGGGCTAAGACAGAAAAGTAATTAGATAAGAACATGAAGAAGCTTCGATTTCATCGAGGTGGTGAATTTCTCTCAGGAGATTTTAAAGAATATCTAGTTGAAAATGGGATTATATCTTAGTTAACTGCCCCGGGCACACCACAACAAATTGGGCTAGCTAAAAGAAGAAATAGAATTCTTTTGGATCTGATGAGATCCATGCTTAGTTATTTGTCATTACCAATCTCTTTTTGGGGACTGCCACTGGAAACTGCAGTTTACCTCTTGAACTTAGTTTCATCTAAGTCAGTACTTAAAACCCCAATAGAATTATAGTCAGGTCGCAAACTAAGTTTACGAAATCTCTATATTTGGGGATCACTAGCACATGTGCTGAAATCAAAGGCAGACAAAATGGATTCACGTTCTGAGGTTTATATATTTGTGGGGTATCCTAAAGGAACAACGGGAGGTTTATTTTATAGTCCTCAAGATAAGAAAGTGATTATGAGCACATATTTCACTTCCCTTGACGAAGAATATATGAATAACTTCAAACTTAAGAGTAAAGTAATACTTGAAGAACTGTCAGGTGACAAGGTTGATACTCAGATTTCAACACCTGTTATAAAACAGGAAGGACAGTAACAACCAGCTGATCAACACAGGATTATCCCTGAACAACCATTACTTTTACAGTCTCGTCGTAGTGGGAGGGTAATTAGTTTACTTGTGAGATACATGTTATTAAGAGAAACCTATACGGCTATCTCATATGAACATGTACAAGATCCTACTAGCTACAACGAAACTCTAATAGACAGAGATGTTGAATTTTAGAAAAAGACCATAAATCAATAAATGGAATCTATATATTCCAATAAAATCTGGGAACTTGTAAAAGCACCAAATGGGGTAAAACTTATAAGGTGTAAGTGGATCTACAAGAGAAAAAGAGGAGTAGATAGAAGGGTGGAATCATTTAAAGGAAGATTGTAGCCGATGGGTTTACTAAGAAAGAGGATATCGATTATGAGGAAACCTTTTCTCCGGTTGCAATGCTTAAATCCATCAGGATTCTGTTCTCCATTACTGCAGTGCTAGATTATGAAATTTGACAAATGGATGTTAAGAATGCCTTTTCTTAACGGACATCTTGAAAAAGACATCTACATGCAGTAACCAGACGGATTCATACAAAAAGGCCAAGAACACATGGTATGTAAGTTGTAAAGGTCCATGTATGGATTAAAGTAAGCATCCCGGTCATGGAACATCAGATTTGATCAAGCAATTAAATCGTTTGGATTCATTCAGAATATTGATGAACCATATGTGTACAAGAAAATTCAGGAAAAATCTATAGTCTTCCTAGTTCTATATGTAGACAATATTCTCCTAATTGAAAAACGATATAGGAGTATTGACTACAATAAAGAGTTGGTTAGCAAAAAAATTTGATATAAAAAACCTGAGAGAAGTAAATTATATTCTTGGTATCAAATTACTATGAGACCGAGAGAATAAAACTTTAGCTTTGTCTCAAGCTGTCTATATCGATAAAATATTGGCTAGATTTAGCATAGAAAATTTCAAGACTGCTTTGTTATTATTTAGACGTGGAATTGCATTCTCTAAGGATCAATCACCTAAAATATCTAAAAAGATAAAGAAAATAAGACGAGTTCGTTATGGAAAAGTTTTGGGAAGTCTCATGTATACCATGCTTTATACTAGGCAAGACATCTGTTTTGCGGTAGGAATGGTTAGCAAATATCAGTCTAATCTTGGACCTAAACACTGGACTTCAATTAAGCATATAATGAAGTATCTGAAAAGAACTAAAAATTATATGCTTGTGTATTCTAGTGATGAGTTCATTCCAGCAGGTTATACTGATTCTGACTTTATGTCAAATAAGAATTCAAGAAAATCAACTTCCGGCTATGTGTTTACATTAAGAAATGGAGCTATTAGTTGGAGAAGTGTGAAACAATCTTGTATCGCAGCTCCAAAACTGAAGCTGAATATGTGGTTGCATCTAAAGCTGCAAAAGAAGCTAAATGGCTCCGCAAGGTGGTATATACTGTAACTGCACCCCTTAAACTCTTTTATGATAATAGTAGTGCGGTAGCTCAATCTAAGGAACTAAGAAACCACAAGAAATAAAACACATATTGAGAGGAAGTATCACCTCATAAGGGATATAGTGTAGAGAGGTGAGGTGGTGTGGAGGTTACTCAGATTGCGTCACAGCAAAACTTGATAGATCCTTTTACGAAAGCCATACCTTGGAAACTTTTTAACTTGCACTTAGAATCCATGGGCATGCGTGAGATGCCAAATATGCTTTGAGAGCTAGTGGGAGATTGTTGGACCTAAACACTGGACTGCAGTCAAGTATATAATGAAGTATCTAAAAACAATTAAAAATTATATGCTTGTGTATTCTGATGATGAACTCATTCCAACAGGTTATATTGATTCTGACTTTATGTCAAATAAAGGTTCAAGAAAATCAACTTTCCGGCTATGTGTTTATATTAGGAAGTGGAGCTATTAGTTGGAGGAGTGTGAAACAATCTTGTATCGCAACTGCATAACTGAAGCTTAATATGTGGATACATCTAAAGTTGCAAAAGAAGCTGAATGGCTCTGCAAGGTGGTACCACCTGCTGTAACTGCACCCCTTAAACTAATTTGTGATAATAGTAGTGTGGTAGCTCAATTTAAGGAACCAAGAAACCACAAGAAACAAAAACATATTGAGAGGAAGTATCACCTCATAAGGGATATAGTGCAGGGAGGTGAGGTGGTGTGGAGGTTACTCAGATTGTGTCACAGTAAAACTTGGCAGATCCTTTTACGAAGGCTATACCTGGGAAACCTTTTAACTTGCACTTAGAATCCATGGGCATGCATGAGATGCCAAATATGCTTTGAGAGCTAGTGGGAGATTGTTCGGAAAATATGCTCTATAAAAGCATATGTATTTATTTAATTGTAATAAATAATTTTTCAGATTAATAAAATAAATGAGGTATTTTATTTAAATATCTTAATTGCATTAATATTTTGATTAAAGTCTATTTAATCATATTATATGTATTTATGTGATCACCATATGGATTCACAAAAGATATAAATACAAATTATCTTATGATTAAATAAATTAAGTTGGCAGTTGATAAATAAAGTTGGACACTTTATTTTGATGTAGACTATAAGAAATTCATTGAATGATTTGTTTTAATCATGTATGAATTTATTGATGTAGTACGACTACATTGAATATGATCACATATGAGATTTAATTAACTTTATAGTAACTGTCATACTTATTAAATCTCATAGGCATTGATTTTACTGTAATCTTAATCTTGAGTTAGTTATGATTTCATGATTCTAATTGTTATTCCATTTGAGGTACTAATGAGCATGATACACTCTTGTAGTCAAGATTACCCAGTATCTTGGTGGGAGCAATTCTGAGTATTGGAGTTATAGATTAACAATATAGAATTTGTACAGCACATCTCTTGATGGATTTTCGGTACTTGATCATAGAATTCTCTGGTCAGAGTGTGTCAACATATTTAGTCTGTTGAAAATAATTGTTAGAGAAAACCAGTAAGTATCAAGGAAAAAGATATAATTAAATTGATTGGATAGTTGAGATATCGATTTAATTAACGATGTGGTACAAAAGATTGAGTAATAAAGAAATCAATGTGGCTTGAGACGAATTATTATTCGAACATACAATTATGGATATCAATTCCAATCTTATAGTGGAGTAGAGTTGCAATTAAATGGTTAGGTTTATTTAATTACAGACTTAATTGTTGTAGCCACTATTGTATATTTCCAAATAATCCCAGGTTAGCTCATTTAATTGATTGCACCACTACTGGATTAATAAGCAAGATAACTAGCTATTTTGGTCAAAATCCTAAATAGATCATTTAGGGGGAGGCTTCATTTAATATGCTTATGTACAGGGCCTTATATTATTTTACAAGGTGGGCCCCCTATAGAAAAGCACGTAAGGTGACTTTTGATTTTTATTATTTGAAGTCTAGGGTTTTCACTAAAGGAAGATATAAAAAAGCTTATTTTCTCTAAAGAAAAAAGGCAGAGCTGTAATATACAGATCAAAGAAAAATAATTTTTTCTCTAAAATTGAAAGGAAAATTTTCTCTTACTAGTTGTTTTTAGTAGTGATAAAAGCACCCACACATCAAGTGTAGATCAAACTTGAGTCATAACCTGGAAGATCATTGGTGACGGATCGTGATCAAACAAGATTGGCGGTGACGGTTCGTAATCTAACAGGAGTGGTGGTGACGAATCGTGATCTGGGAGCCTAGACTAATTCAGCGAAAAACCCAAATCAAATTGTCAAGGTATAATTTTCTAGATTACGTATTCCTATATATAATATGAGATCGCTCCTAAAATTTTTTATAAAAATTTAAAAACTATTTTTTCTCCAACAAAATCAACACAGATCAAAATTATTGTTTCCATACATTATTTATTGATGATTTTTCTAGATTTTCTTGGTTATTCCCTTTAAAGAGAAAATCTAACTTTTTTTATTACTTTGTAAAATTCTAAAAACAGGTTGAAAACCAAATTGAGTGGAAAATCAAGATCTTCTAGTGTGATGGTGGAATTTTCCTCTCATATTTTCATAAATCACTTCGAGTAATGTGGTATTGCACGTCAATTACTTGTCTTCAAATGCCAAGCAAAAATGGGATTACTAGGCAAAAGCATTGTCATATACAAAAAACTTTCTTAACTCTTATGTTTTTTTGCCTCACTACCTATGTCTCTTTTAAGATTCTTTATGGAACACTTTTTAAATATCTCCTAACTATACTAGAATAAAGATATTGGGTTTTCCTCATCTGCAAGATTATAAGAAAAATAAATATGATTCAAAATATTTTTCTTGCGTTTTTATAAAGTATATTTTTTCACATAAAGGATATAGGTGTTTAAATCCAACAATAGAATGTGTTTATATCTCTAGACACGTACATTTGATGAATCTATCTTTCTATTTGCCGATTCTAATAGCTTATCTCTTCCTATGCAAGACGTAGGTTAAATTCAAAAGTATTCAACACGTGATAAATGGTTGCAAAATCCATCTACAGCTAAAATACCGAACATACCATCCAGTCTTAATTCAACTTCAATTGTACCATCAGTAGCAATTCCATTTGATATAATAGTCTACTTCTTTAATGTTATACAAATGCAACATACTTGTAACCTATAAGATATATCCAAAGTCATCTTATATCAATTCCAACCACAAGCAATAATAGTTCACATGCAACATTCTATGATGCTTCAACTTCTTTACTATCATTATACAAGAGCAAACCATGTCCAACAAAGAACTTGAGAATTGTTCTCCAATAATTCATGAGCAATCTCTCAAAGCATGACTTCTCGAACTATTGTGCACCACAAATTTATGATATTGATATTATATGATCTATAAATCCTAGTGATACTTCAAGTCTACCTTAAGTAATCTAACAACACGAAGACCGACTTGACATATCATAACCCTTTTTTTTCTAAGTATAAAAGACCTACTCTACCACCTGCCACAATATTTTGGATCATAAACTTGCTTTTGGTCTAAGTCCAAAAAAAATAAAGCCCAGCCTATCTCATAGAACTTTCTAAGTTAGGTAAGCTTAGGTGGTAGGTAAGATTGGTGTAATTGGTGTGGTTAGTGTGGTTGGTAAAGCAGGTGAGTGGTAGGTTTTAATGAATGGTGAGAATTTGTATGGTGGTTAAATAAGTGAATGGTTGTAATTGATTTGTAATATCTATAAATACCCTATCATATATTAAAATTAAGCATAAAATCTAAAAAGAAGACAACATAAGAAGCAAAACAAAGCTTCTGAAAGTGATTTGTGAGAGTGTGCATGGTTCTTGTAATGTTCTTGAGCTTTTTTTAATAAAAATTTGTATTTTATCTTCAAATTCTCTAGCAATGTGGTATCACATAGTAGAGTAGTATATCAAATCGAAGAGCTCGATGAGAAGAACGCAATGCTGCAAAAGTGATCTCAACCGAAGTCTAAATAGGCCCGCAATTGCCATTAGAAGTTTGTTGTCTTGAAACCAAGCTAACTCACCGAGTAGAATCAAGTTGAACCAACTAAATCAAGCCGTTGATTGTGCCGAACCAAACTGAAAGGGATTTGAGCCATGTCAATTAAGCTAAACTAAACCATTAACAATTGACCATCAGTCGTTGACTGACGTTGACTTTTGATAGAAAGTTGATCGTTCACCAGAAGTCAACCATTGTTCGAAAGTTAATTCTAGTTCTTTCCAATGCTTTTCAGTGTTCTGGATTCATCGGTACATTCAAAATCTCCAAATTCTCACTTAAATTTTAAATTATAATAAATGGTGGCATGATGTCATTCTAAGTTTCATAATTGAAGGGAAGCAAGATTGACAATGGGAGTATCAAAATGAAGACTCTGTTAGGTTAGCACGATGTGCAGGAAGTTGTGGAAAAGGTTTTACTGCGTCAACAAATTCAACTGCAACACAAAAGAAGAATTTGAAAGACTTAAAGAAGAAAGAGAATAAAGCAAAGTATCTCACCTTTCAATAACTAGATGAAGATGCTTTTGAAAAGATTGTTGGAGCAAACTCCTTAAAGGATGCATTGGAAAAGCTAAAGACCTTTTACAAAGGAGTTGAACAAGTCATGAAATTTCGTCTCCAAAGATTACGAGAAGAATTTGAGTCCTTAATTATGAAGGCATTCGAGTCAATTTCTGACTAATTTACTAAGGCTGTGATTGTTTCCAATGAATTAAAAAAAGGCTGAGGAGTTAAAAAAGTAAAGATCATTGAAAAGATAATTCGATCAGTAGACTAAAAATTTGACCATATTATTGTGACAATTAAGTAAACAAAAGATTTAGAGGTTATGACGATCAAGTAACTTCAAAGAAGGTTGTAAGCCTAGAAAACAAATGAGATCGAGAAACTGAAATACTAACTAGGCAACCCAAGAGGGGGGTGAATTGAGATTTTAAAAAATAAGCAATTAAAACTTAATGCAAATTAATCAAAGCAACTAAATTCGAAATAAACAAATTAAAGTGCAATGAAAAATAAAGAGATAGGGAAGAGAAAACAAACACAAGGATTTTTACGTGGTTCGGCAATCCCTGCCTACGTCCACGCCTTCAAGCTCACCAGGCTTGAGAATTTCACTAAGTAAGACTCCAAGGCTTCAAATGCTTACAATTAACTTCGTATGTGTCAATGGACCTTAACAACAAGAGATTATCCTCAATCTCTTAACTCAAGTGTATCCCAACACTTACAACCTCTCAAGCATAAAGATTACAAATGATTTTTCTCTCACACAATGTGTTTGATTACAAATGAATGATCAATGTGTGAATCAAAGTAATAAAAACAAGTTTGAAGCTCAATAATAGATGTATGCTTAGTAGCAAGCTCAATGATAACTCTTGGATCTACACTTGTTTGAATTTGAATTAGCTTATTTATAGTTAGAGCTGAAAACTAGCCGTTATTAACTTTCTGCTCACTGTCGGATCCCTGTTTGACAGGTCAATATGACCGTTGGGCAGAATTTTCAAATTGTTGGATCGCCGTTATCAAGATATCGGATCGCCGTAGTGTCCAGAGGCTAATCTTCAATTCTGCTCACTGTCGTATCGCCGTTATCTAGATGTCGGATTTTTGTTTGCTACAGTGACTGCTATAGTGAACTATTTTGTAAATTACATATTTGCCCCAAAACTTTATAAAATAATACTATGATTAAAAAAGTTATGAAACTTTGCAAATAGATCCAATTTCAGAATTTCTAAGTAATACTTTGTTTATCCCAAAACTTTATGAAATTATGATATGGCCTAAAATATGTGAAATTATAGAATGACCCAAAATATGTAAATATTTTTATATAGGTCCAAATTTGAAATTCAAAACAATATTTATTAAAAACAAAGATGGCAAAACTCTTTCATTTTAGTCCACATCTTGAAAAACAATCTAATTTCATAAAATCATTTTTCCATTAAATATAAAACCTTTATAATGTGAAAACAATGATTTATTTAAAATGTATAAAAAATAATTTGAGCTTTTGAAAACTTAATCATTCTTAATTTTGTTTGTTATCATCAAAATCAATATTATGTTAACATAAATGTTAATAGAAACAACTCCTTAAGATGGAAATCAATCCAAAGAAAAAAGGAAGAAAGCTCCAACAATAATAAAAGATAATATGTCCGAGGTAGAGGTCATGGTCATGGACGAGGCTGAAATTTTCAACAACAACAACTCCAATTATAGAAAAGGAGAAAGCTCAACCAAAGCACAAAGCAGAGGCAATTTAAGATCGAGGTACGCTAAATCTCAAGTACAGTGCTATAATTATCAGAATTTTAGGCATTATACTTTAGAATTTAGAGATTCAAGTATCAAAATTGATAAGAAAGTGAATTATATTGAAGAGAAAAATGATAAAGTTGGTATATTTTTACTAGCGTGCAATGACACTAGTGGAGGTTAAGAAAATATATT
The DNA here is from genome assembly GCA_030444775.1 of Atalantia buxifolia. Lineage (NCBI taxonomy): Eukaryota > Viridiplantae > Streptophyta > Magnoliopsida > Sapindales > Rutaceae > Atalantia > Atalantia buxifolia. The sequence continues at coordinate 1,953,104 of CM059838.1, read as the reverse complement.
ATATCTTGACACAGGTGCTATCAATCCCATGAGCTGAAACAAAAGCATGTTCGTAGAACTAAATGAATTTGTAAATGGCAATGTCACTTTTAGAGATGGTTCAAAAGTACCAATGAAGGGTAGAGGTAGCCTTTTTTTGTGTGCAAAAGATAGTAGCCACCAATTAATTTCAAATGTTTACTATATGCCTAATACGAAAAGTAACATCCTCAGTTAATGTCAACTCTTGGAAAAAGGCTATGGTATTCGCTTAAAAGATTATAGTCTTTTTCTAAGAGATAACAAAGAAACCCTAATTACGAAGGTGAAAATGTTGAAGAATAATAGAATATTTCCTTTAAACATTCAAAATGATGTTGGAAAGTGTCTTAAAGCTTGTCATAATGATCCATAATAGATTTGACATCTTCGATATGGGCATCTCAACTTTTGTGGACTAGAGCTACTATCAAAGAAGAACATGGTAAAATGCCTACTTTCAACTATTTGTGAAGGATGTTTACTTAGCAAGCATTTTAGGAAGAGCTTTCCAAAAGAGTCAAACTTAAAAGCTTAGAAGCTGTTCAAGCTTATTCATACTGATGTGTATGGACCAATCAAGCCAAACTCCCTTGGTAAAAGTAACTACCTTCTTCTTTTTATTGATGAATTTTTAAGAAAAACTTGGGTACCTTTTGAAGCAAAAGTTAAAAGTTTCTAAAACTTTTAAAAAATTCAAAACTGCAGCAGAAAAAGAAAATGGACATTAGACTAAAGTCGTAAGATCTGATCGAGGAAGAGAATTCACTTTTAAAGAGTTCTAAGAGTTTTGTAAAGCATATGGAATTCATGGTCCTTTGACAATTCAATGATCCCCCTAACAAAATGGCTAGTAGAAAGAAAGAATAAAACCATCCTCGACACGGCAAGAAGTATGCTCAAAAGCAAAAGACTGCCCAAGGAGTTTTGGGTAGAAGTTGTTGCATGTGCAGTCTACCTATCTAACAGATCTCCAACAAGAAAATGTATGGAGCAAGACACCATAAAAAGCATGGAATGGTAAAAAGGCGGCTATCTCCTATCTAAGAAATATTTAAAGCATAACTCATGTACATTTACCAGATGAGAGAGGAACGAAGCTAGATGATAAAAGGGAAAAGTTTATCTTTATCGGCTATAACAAAAGTTCTAAAAGATACAAACTATACAATCCAAACAACGAAAAGATCGCGATCTACTGAGATGTAAGTTTTTATAAAGAAGGATTAGGATTTTGGCTCTTAGACAGATGACTTTAACTTTTACCCCTTTAAAAAAGATGAGCAAACATCGAAGGAGTAAGTAGGAGCACAACAAGAAGCAATAACTTCACCTACTTTACCAATAACAAGCACTCATGGAGACTCACCACCATCATTTTTGGAGGAGAGATTTGTGGCAAGCACAAGAAGTTTACAAGATCTTAATGAGATCACTGAAAGACTTGATAATCTCACTCTTTTTTGCCTCTTTGCTGATTGTGAGCTAGTTAACTTTTATGAAGCTATGCAAGATGAGAAGTGAAGAATCATAATGGGTGAAGAAATCAAAGCCATCGTGAAGAATGACACTTAGGAACTTACTAGTCTTCCCAAAAGTCACAATACAATTAGTGTCAAATGGGTGTACAAGACAAAGAGAAATGCCAAAAGAGAAATTGAAAGGCACCAATCATACCTTATTAAATGTATACTTTTTAGTGTCAATCACATCTCCCAACTAGCTTCTTGTTAGGCCCTAACAATTTAAGCAATAAAAATTTAGTAAAATTTCAAACCTAAATTAAAAATTGTTTTTTTAAAAAAATTGTTTACTTTTTCATCAGATTAATGACAACAATAAAAAAAAAGTATAAGCATTATCTTCAGCCTAAATAAAATCACACCCATATAAATTAGTTAAGTAAAATCATGTAAAATGATCAATTAGTAGAGCTACATTAATCAAGCCACTTTTAAGAATGATACGTCAAACCCCAAAACCTAATGGTTAAGAGTGATGCTGTGAAAATTTTAATGTACTCGCAAGCGCACGAATCTAGAGGTAGAATAGTGGTAACGAGGTCGATCCCACAGAGATTGTTATAAATTGAAAAGTCTAATTTAAATCTAAAATTGATATTAACCCTAACCTAGTTGAGCAAATTGAGTCTTTAAGAGAAATTAAACTAACTAAACTAAGAAAACAATTAAAGCAAAGGAGAATTCAATAAGAGAAAGATTACCAAGGTTTCAGAATCCACCACTATTCAACTAGTAATCATCTAATTATTAATTAATCCCCAATTTTAGAGTGACAACTCGAAATCAATCTATGTCATCTCATGAATATAACAATTAAACCCAATTAAAATTAATCTAATGTAGGTTCTTTTTCTGCTTAATAGTAGGATATCTAAGCATCTCATGTAAACATATTGAATAACAAAGAGTCAAAGTTTTCCTAAGCACTCTATGTAAACAATTTAATAAAAGACATAGAATCAAATATAATCATGTATAAACTTTATAAATTCAAGCATAAATTTAATTGAATATTAATCTTAACAATCAATAATGCATGACAGAATTGGTGAAAAGATTTAATAACATCCAATTAATCATGTGAAACAAAAACCATAAACATTAAAGCACACATGTAGGGAATTAATTAAATAAAAAGGTAATTATTTCATTAAATAAGGTTTCATCCTTAACCTCAGTACGAGAAAATTAACTAGACATACTTGAGTTGGGAATAACAAAAGAAATAAAATCAGCCATGGAAGCCGAACAGCTGCTGCCGATTGCTCTCTTCTCGCGTCTCCCTCCTCCGACGGCTCTCCCCTCTCCAAAAGCCAAAAGCTTGCTTTTATATTTAGTCTTCAAAATGGGCCCCACCGACTTTTCCAATTCTAAAGCCAAAAGGCTTTGGCCTCTTATTTGTTTTGCTTCACCCGCGTGCTCACCATAACCCATAAATTGTTTCCTCTTTTAATTGCTCAACACGGGCCCCTCCACTTAAGCTAAAGCCAATGTTATGCTTAAATTCTTCTTCACGTGGCTATCCAATCTTCATGTGCGTGGATGAATTAACTTGTTGAATTCGGTTTCCTTGGCTTGAATCCTAATTGCTCCCAAAATCAATTAATCTTTAATGCTTCCGAAATTGAATTGCTTTATGCCCTTTTTATCCATAATCTCCAATTATTTCCTATTCAATAAAACAATTTAATTAATTAAAAATAACAAATAAAAATAACTAGCAATTATATAATTAAGAGTAAAATATATATATAAATTACGCTCATCAAGTGACTCTCTAAAAAGAAAATATACCCAGAAAAACTGTCACTTTAAAAAGTAGTAGACTGAGAGAATACTAAAATAATATTACATGCTCTCACAAAAAATAATGCCCACGACTTATAAATGAAATGATCTCAAGTCCAAGAAATTATCAGCAAATTTATTTCTAGTTTTATGCATCACGAGATCTTTTGGTCCATATTACCGCTTTTTTTCAGACTATAGTTCCATAAAATAAAATAAAAATTTTATTGTGACGTAACGTAAAAGTTTAAGGTCATGGCTAACAAAAAGGATAATAGGAAAAACAAAAAGATATGTTTGAAAAATAAGGGACTTTTTTGGAGATGACAAGGTGCTTTATTTTCTTGAAAATTTTTTCTCTTTTCTTTACTTTTTTTTTGTTTTTTTCATTTTATTTATATATACACATATCCCTTCTTCTTTTTTTATAGCACCATTATCAAAAATACATAATCATCTTTATTTTCAAACATAATTGGGTGGTGAAAAACATAAATTATAAAGTGATACTCCACATTGGAGTAAGAAAAGATGATAGGTTACGAAAAGAAGCTCAAAGGGTTAACTATAGATGTTTTATAAAAGGGTTTGGTAGAAAGGCTCAAACAGATCAAAGATGGTATTCTGTCATTTTTTAAGACTTTAAATAATCTTTCGTATCAACTAATTCAATGGACTTTTAGATGCGGCTGCATAAACTTTTTTCATTTTTTTAAAGAAAATATAAAGATCTTCTACAATAAATTGTGAAGCTATATAGGCAAACAAGGTTACTCTCCAAGGATAATAGGCTTCAAAACTCTCTTGGACTTTTCATAACATGTACATTCCTCCAAATGGCTTAATCAATTTCACTCATCAAATTTCTCAATTTACATTTCAACATGCAAAGGAGAAAACATAATGTAACATAACTCAAGGTCAAAGATAATACAAATACCAAAATTTGAAAATCATCATGTTATCAAATGTTAAAATATCACACTGAAAAATAAAAATCTTTTTTTTTTTAAGAAGACACTAAATAAAATTAGTACCAATTGCAGAAATTTAAAGGAGATCATAAAAAAAAAAGAAAGAAAAAAGAAGTTAGATTTTTTTTAAGAAATAAAACATTAAAATTAAGAAGATGTGTTTCTAGAGACACTACATTCTATATTCTGTCATTTTCGACTCAAAAGTTTATCCAAAGTTAGTCTTTACAACAAAAATTAGTAAAAATATCACCAGAACTGAGACATTCCACAATTGTCAACTATTTCCTCCCCCTAATCAGAAGAAGGCATTGTCCTCAATATCTTAAAAAAAAAGTAGAGTTTAGAAGACATCACCGGGTTATTGTTAGAAAATATTTACAAACGGAGAGTTAAATCTAATTTACACTTTTTATGAGGGTTACTGCCATCATCATCAGTTGACCAATCCAACGCCAAAGTCATGGGATCTGGCTTTGGTTTGTAAGCTTGCAAAAAATCAAGTAACTCGTTAACAATGGGAGCACAAATAAATAGTTTTTCCGCCGAGAGTGGAATAAAATAATTTTTAACTGCATGATTAAGAAATGTTATTAAGCCACATAAAAGTTATTAATATTTATCAAACCGATGAGTTTTTTTATGGATATTCAAATAGGCCCAAGAAGCAAATGTAAGTAGCGCCTCTAAAGTTGCAACATATCCTGGCAAGAAAATGAAAACATCAGCATAATTTAACATTCTAGATATTCTTTCTTGAATACCTAAGACAACTAACTCTTTTTCAGTTGGCGGGTTTGGTAGACATCCTAAAGGATTTAAGGCTTTTGGAACAATGCCTAGCAAATGGCTTCTTGAACGAAAGCAGCTTCAGATACATGCTCTCACAAAAAATAATGCCCACGACTTATAAATGAAATGATCTCAAGTCCAAGAAATTACTGGCCAAATTTATTTCTAGTTTTATGCATCACCAGATCTTTTGGTCCATATTACCAGTTTTTACTTCAGACTATAGTTCCATAAAATTCTCATGGTAGATTATCCTCTACATACTGGTGGTACATAGGCCCAAATTACTCAAGGATAGCTTCACTCTTAAGGGTTATAGGTAGCTATTTCTGACTTTGGCGCCTGTGTATACTTTTTGTAACGTGGAGATAAGAATCAAGACAAACAGTCATTTACTCTATCTAAAATTCTCAACTCAGGCTGCGTCAATCTCAAATTTCAAGTCAAAATTATAAAAGAACTGATATTAGTGCTCATGATGTAAAGAATCTCAATCAAGAGGAACTAACACAAGAATCAAGTATAAACTAAGACAATATTCAACCCTTTCTAAGAACCATATTCATTGTCAATCAAGTTCTTGTCATTGGCTTTTCACATAAAAACAAAAAAAAAAACATTTTTTTTGAATTTTTGAATTTTTTTGGTTTTTTTTTTAAAACAAACAAAGCACACACTACTCCCACCCCCAAACTTATTCGGAACATTGTCCTCAATGTTTCACAAGAAAAGATATGCATGCAAAAAGATGAAATAAATAAGTAAATAAAAACATAAATAAAAGAAAAAGTTGGAAAGAACACACCTGAATGGGTTGGGGAAGCTTAAAAATAAATGACAACTAAAAAGAAAACGTTAGCAAAAAAAGAAAAAAAACAAAATAAATAAAATCCTACTAAACTAACTAATTAATGCAAACAACAAATCAACCAGGATCAATAAGAATTTGGTGAAAACCAAAGCAATTATACAGAAAATACCAGAAAACATAATTGACTAAGAACTGGAGCATTTTATCTATGAAAGGACGATGGTAATGAAACTCCTCAATATCGCACTGCTTTGTTCTCTTTTGTTCCAAGCTTACTTGAGAGTTATCTAAAGTAGTATAAAAATCTAACAATTTAAGCACTTTAGATCTTACCACCTTTCTTATGTCAAAATGTGACCTATGTTGCACTTCTCTAAGAAGCAGCTCCAACTTGAATGGTTCAATTTTCTCTTCAGAAGGAAGTGGCGCAATCTTTTCTTTCCACTTAATTGGATCTATGATAAGAGTCGAATCAAGTGAAGCATTAACTTCTTCAATACCATTGTTAACATCAACAGAGAAATCAGAGTCAGTTGTGCACGGTGTTAATGGATTGTCACAGTGGTTAGAAATAAATGAATCATCAATTGATGCTTCTATCATATCTACTTCAACAACTTCATCCTCGTCTTGTGCCTGCTTGGGAACATTAAAGATATTTAATTCCATGGTCATGTTACCAAAAGACAATTGCATGTTTCCTGTCCTGCAACTAATATGAGCATCAGCTGTCGCTAAGAAAGGACGACCTAGAATGACTGGGGTGTGTTTCTTAGGATCCTGTACATGTTGAGTATCAATAACAATAAAATCAACAGGATAATAAAATTTGTCAATCTGTATCAACACGTCCTCTATAATACCACGAGGTATTTTCATTGACCTATCAGCAAGTTGCAAAACAATAGAAGTTTATTTTAATTCCCCTAGTCCAAGTTGCATGTAAACAGAATATGGCAAGAGATTAACACTAGCACCCAAATCCAATAATGCTTTATCAAACAATTGGTTCCTTATAACACATGAGATAGTAGGAGAACCAGGATCCTTAAATTTCGGTGGCATTTTACATTGAAGTAAATTGCTAGTTTGTTCAGTTAAAAATGCCTTCTTGGTGACATGCAAATTTCTCTTTTTAGTGCATAAATCTTTCAAAAACTTGGCATATGAGGGAACTTGCTTAATAGCGTCGAGTAAAGGGATGTTTATACTTACCTGCTTGAAGATTTCCATAATCTCACCTGTTGAAGTCCCTTTCTTTACCTTTGCTAACCTTTGAGGAAAAGGAGCCTTAGGAATGTAAGCTGGTGGGCTACTTTCTTCTTGATCATTTGGTGATGAGTCTTGTGATGGAACTGGAACTGGATCTGAAGTAGGTTCGGATGTCTTTTTTGTTTGAACCTCCACCTTGTTGTCAAACAATTTTCCTCTTCTCAAGGTCATAATTGACTTTGCTTCTTCATGTTGATGGCTTGAACTCGATCCAACTTCATGCACTCCTTTGGGATTAGGAACTGGTTGACTTGGAAATTTTTCTTTTTCTCTCTCAGCCACAGTAGTTGCTAATTGACCCAATTGATGTTCAAGCTTTAGAATAGCTTAAGTGTTTGACTGAAAGGCTTGTTGGGTTGACTGAATGAAACTTTGAAGTGTATCCTCTAAAGAAGACTTTCTTTGTTCGGGTGCAATAAATTGAAACATAGGCTGTTGGACAGGAGGATATACTTGGTTAGGAGGGACAAATTGTTGATTGGGCATGCTAAATTGTTGTCCTCCTTGATTTGACAAAGGTTGATTTTGTTTCCATGAAAAATTAGGGTGATTTCTCCAATTAGGATTATAAGTGGGTGAATATGGACTATTGGAGGTTTTCTCATATGATTGTAAGGCATGTACTTTCTCAGAATAAGCCTCTTGATAGGCTGGTAATGAAGGACGATTATGTGCTGTATGAGACAAGTTAGAACAAATAGCACAAACCTCATTAGCTACATTAGGATGATGATTCATTGATTGGTTCAGAGTTAAGGCATCTACTTTCCTAGACAGTGTAGCTAGAGTGGCCTTCATATCAAAATCATCTTTAACTTCATATAGAACTTTTCTAGAAACTTGAGATAACTTTTCTCTTTGATTTGAAAAATCCCACTGTTGAGAGTTCTCAGAAAGTGAATTAAAGAAATCCCATGCAGCCCCTTCATGTAAATTCAAAAATCTCCCACCATTCATAGACTCTACCATATGACGATTCGACATGGTTAAACCATTATAAAAGCATTGTATAAGTCTCCATTTCTCAAAACCATGGTGGGGACACTTGAGGAGTAAATCATTGAATCTTTCCCAACACTCATAAAATTGCTCACCCTCTATTTGATAAAAATCACTTATCTCTCTCCTAAGGGCATTTGTTTTAGACATAGGGAAAAACTTGGTGAGGAACTTATTACTCAATTCATCCCATGTAGTAATAGACCCAGTAGGAAGTGAATTCAACCAAGCTTTCGCTTTGTCTTTTAATGAAAAAGGAAACATACGAAGCCTAATTGACTCATCATTAAAATTTTGAAAACGAAATGTAGAGCATATGTCAAGAAATTCTTTAATGTGCAAATATAGATCCTCTCTCTCTAACCCATGGAAAGATGGTAAAAGTTGAATGACAGAGGGCTTAAGTTCAAAGTGTGTTGCTGTAGTTTGTGGCAACACAATGCAAGATGGTTGGTTGGCTGCAAGTGGTGAAAAATACTCTCTAAGGGTTTTCTCTGCTTGCACTGGTGGAAGTACTGGCAATATTCTATTTGGGTCATCCATCACTTGAGAAAAACTAGCTTGACTACTATCAATCTTAGACTCTTTTCTGACCAAACAATTTGTTGAATCACGATCCCAAACACTCATAAACAAACCAGACAAAGAAAGAAAGAAAAATAAAATAAAATAAAATATACCAACAATAATGAAAATAAACGAAATTTAAAATAAAAGAAATCAAACAACCAAACAATGAATTTAAAGAAGAAAAAAAAAATTTTGTGTTTTTTTTTTGAAAAAAAATAAAAATAAAAGACAACCTAAATTATAACTAGTGGAAGAATCAAATCAACCTAGATTAAAATGACTTTCTGGCACAATCCCCGGCAACGGCGCCAAAAACTTGTTGTGAAAATTTTAATGTACTCGCAAGCGCACGAATCTAGAGATAGAATAATGGTAATGAAGTTGATCCCACAGAAATTGTTATAAATTGAAAAGTCTAATTTAAATCTAAAATTGATATTAACCCTAACCTAGTTGAGCAAATTGAGTCTTTAAGAGAAATTAAACTAACTAAACTAAGAAAACAATTAAAGCAAAGGAGAATTCAATAAGAGAAAGATTACCAAGGTTTCAGAATCTACCACTATTCAACTAGTAATCATCTAATTATTAATTAATCCCCAATTTTAGAGTGACAACTCGAAATCAATCTATGTCATCTCATGAATATAACAATTAAACCCAATTAAAATTAATCTAATGTAGGTTCTTTTTCTGCTTAATAGTAGGATATCTAAGCATCTCATGTAAACATATTGAATAACAAAGAGTCAAAGTTTTCCTAAGCACTCTATGTAAACAATTTAATAAAAGACATAGAATCAAATATAATCATGTATAAACTTTATAAATTCAAGCATAAATTTAATTGAATATTAATCTTAACAATCAATAATGCATGACAGAATTGGTGAAAAGATTTAATAACATCCAATTAATCATGTGAAACAAAAACCATAAACATTAAAGCACACATGTAGGGAATTAATTAAATAAAAAAGTAATTATTTCATTAAATAAGGTTTCATCCTTAACCTCAGTACGAGAAAATTAACTAGACATACTTGAGTTGGGAATAACAAAAGAAATAAAATCAGCCATGGAAGCCGAACAGCTGCTGCCGATTGCTCTCTTCTCGCGTCTCCCTCCTCCGACGGCTCTCCCCTCTCCAAAAGCCAAAAGCTTGCTTTTATATTTAGTCTTCAAAATGGGCCCCACCGACTTTTCCAATTCTAAAGCCAAAAGGCTTTGGCCTCTTATTTGTTTTGCTTCACCCGCGTGCTCACCATAACCCATAAATTGTTTCCTCTTTTAATTGCTCAACACGGGCCCCTCCACTTAAGCTAAAGCCAATGTTATGCTTAAATTCTTCTTCACGTGGCTATCCAATCTTCATGTGCGTGGATGAATTAACTTGTTGAATTCGGTTTCCTTGGCTTGAATCCTAATTGCTCCCAAAATCAATTAATCTTTAATGCTTCCGAAATTGAATTGCTTTATGCCCTTTTTATCCATAATCTCAAATTAATTCCCTATTCAATAAAACAATTTAATTAATTAAAAATAACAAATAAAAATAACTAGCAATTATATAATTAAGAGTAAAATATATATATAAATTACGCTCATCAAGTGACTCTCTAAAAAGAAAATATACCCAGAAAAACTGTCACTTTAAAAAGTAGTAGACTGAGAGAATACTAAAATAATATTACATGCTCTCACAAAAAATAATGCCCACGACTTATAAATGAAATGATCTCAAGTCCAAGAAATTACTGGCTAAATTTATTTCTAGTTTTATGCATCACCAGATCTTTTGGTCCATATTACCAGTTTTTACTTCAGACTATAGTTCCATAAAATAAAATAAAAATTTTATTAGGACGTAACGTAAGCTAAGGTCATGGCTAACAAAAAAGGATAATAGGAAAAACAAAAAGATATGTTTGAAAAATAAGGGACTTTTTTGGAGATGACAAGGTGCTTTATTTTCTTGAAAATTTTTTCTCTTTTCTTTACTTTTTTTTTGTTTTTTTCATTTTATTTATATATACACATATCCCTTCTTCTTTTTTTATAGCACCATTATCAAAAATACATAATCATCTTTATTTTCAAACATAATTGGGTGGTGAAAAACATAAATTATAAAGTGATACTCCACATTGGAGTAAGAAAAGATGATAGGTTACGAAAGAAGCTCAAAGGGGTTAACTATAGATGTTTTATAAAAGGGTTTGGTAGAAAGGCTCAAACAGATCAAAGATGGTATTCTGTCATTTTTTAAGACTTTAAATAATCTTTCGTATCAACTAATTCAATGGACTTTTAGATGCGGCTGCATAAACTTTTTTTTTCATTTTTTTAAAGAAAATATAAAGATCTTCTACAATAAATTGTGAAGCTATATAGGCAAACAAGGTTACTCTCCAAGGATAATAGGCTTCAAAACTCTCTTGGACTTTTCATAACATGTACATTCCTCCAAATGGCTTAATCAATTTCACTCATCAAATTTCTCAATTTACATTTCAACATGCAAAGGAGAAAACATAATGTAACATAACTCAAGGTCAAAGATAATACAAATACCAAAATTTGAAAATCATCATGTTATCAAATGTTAAAATATCACACTGAAAAATAAAAATCTTTTTTTTTTTTAAGAAGACACTAAATAAAATTAGTACCAATTGCAGAAATTTAAAGGAGATCACAAAAAAAAAAAAAAGAAAGAAAAAAGAAGTTAGATTTTTTTAAGAAATAAAACATTAAAATTAAGAAGATGTGTTTTAGAGACACTACATTCTATATTCTGTCATTTTCGACTCAAAAGTTTATCCAAAGTTAGTCTTTACAACAAAAATTAGTAAAAATATCACGTAATCGAGACATTCCACAATTGTCAACTATTTCCTCCCCTAATCGAAGAAGGCATTGTCCTCAATATCTTAAAAAAAAGTAGAGTTTAGAAGACATCAGGGTTATTGTTAGAAAATATTTACAAACGGAGAGTTAAATCTAATTTACACTTTTATGAGGGTTCGCCATCATCATCATGAGTTGACCAATCAACGCCAAAGTCATGGGATCGGCTTTGGTTTGTAAGCTTGCAAAAATCAAGTAACTCGTTAACAATGGGAGCACAAATAAATAGTTTTCCACGAGAGTGGAATAAAATAATTTTTAATCGCATGATTAAGAAATGTTATTAAGCCACATAAAAGTTATTAATATTTATCAAACCGATGAGTTTTTTTATGGATATTCAAATAGGCCCAAGAAGCAAATGTAAGTAGCGCCTCTAAAGTTGCAACATATCCTGGCAAGAAAATGAAAACATCAGCATAATTTAACATTCTAGATATTCTTTCTTGAATACCTAAGACAACTAACTCTTTTTCAGTTGGCGGGTTTGGTAGACATCCTAAAGGATTTAAGGCTTTTGGAACAATGCCTAGCAAATGGCTTCTTGAACGAAAGCAGCTTCAGATACAAGCTTTGATAACCCTCAGTCACCTTCTCCATATACAAGATGTAGTTGTCTCTCTGCTATAGCGCGACCAAGATCTATAGCTGCCTGAATGAACTCTTTACACTTTCCATAGCGAAATCCATAAAGCATACAAATGTTCTTAAGTTATTTGCTTGAAGTTGCTGCCGTTAGAACAAGTCTAAAAGGAAACAATTTGTTAATGCTTGAAAAGGAGCTCTTATTTAAGGATCTTGGTGACAGACACAATGATACACATATGTAAATGGGTGGTGTATTTGTCAAATGATGCGTGAAGCTTTTAGCATAATAATTCAAAGGAAAAAGTTAAAAGAAAACGCAAACAGTGATCAGATATAAAATCACACAAAAAAACAAAAATAATAATAATGATGTAAAAGATAAAATAAAAAGATATTTACTTTTAGTTGTGAATATGGTTCACAACGAGTTTTGTAAATCTTCTTAAGAGCATTTTGAGAGAGAGAAGGAAAACTTTGATGAAATTTACGTTGTATTTCTTCCATGCTTGACTTTGAGGTTTCAGTTATTGTGGAAACTAAGAATACCGACTTAAAAAGTCACGGCGTACCGTTATCTGTCATTTATACAAGAGAGTGAATCAAAGCAAAACGAATCAAATCTGCAAAATCAAATCAAAGGTGAAGAAGAACAACAAAATAAAGAAACACGCACAAGAAATATAACTCACCTTCCTTCTTTTATTGAATTTACCTCCAGTTCCAATTGCAGTTCATAAATACCATCCTCTATTTATTTGAGTTGTCTTTCTATATCTTCAACGTGGGATACTAACTCTAATGGTTGTAGATCCCAAATAGCATGTGATTTACAAAATCAGAGCAATTTCCTCAGGTGAAATTTTACATTTAAAAGTTCTTCAAGATGTTTGAAAAGGATACTTCTCATGGAGGTACTCATGACAAGTATAAAATTTTGGTGAGCTAAAGCACAATTGTGAAACAACAAATTTAAACAAGAAATAATATAATGCACTTCATTCAAGACATAAGGAAAAGAAAAAAAAAACAAACGATAAAGTAAAAGTAAAACAAATTCATAAAAAGTTAAAACAAAAAGGCTTAATCAAGATTTGGTGGGTTACTCAAACTGATTTCGGTGTCTGCTTCACGTGGTTGGTAGTTTAGATACGGTTTCAATCTTTGACCATTAACTTAAAATGTTACACCATCCTTTGGATTCTCAATTTCTACGGTTCCATATGGATACATATTTTTTACAACAAATGAACCATTCCAATTTGACTTTAATTTTCCTGGAAACAAATGGAGACGAGAATTATAAAACAACACTTTTTGACCAATTTTAAATGTTTTCCGAAAAATTCTTTTATCATGAAAAACTTTAGTTCTTGCCTTAATAATTCTGGAATTTTCATATGCATTATTCCTTAATTACTCAAGTTCATTCAATTGCAATTTACTCACATTACTAGCATCATCAAGATTTAAATTAAAAGCTTTAATGACCCAAAATGATTTATGTTCAAGCTCAACCGGTAAGTGGCAAGATTTTCCATAAACAAGTCGATAGGGTGACACTCCTAAAGTTGTTTTAAAAACAGTACGATATGCCCGAAGTGCATCAGTTAGTCGAAAAGACCAGTCTTTACGATTTGGATTAATTGTCTTTTCTAAAATTTGTTTTATCTCCATATTTGCTAATTCAACTTGACCACTTGTTTAAGGGTGATAAAGGCAGCAACTTTATGTGTAATTCCATATTTCTTCATTAAAATTAAAGACTCAAATGACTTATTATAAAAATACTTACCTCTATCACTGATAATGGCTCGAAGTGTTCCAAAACTGCTGAAAAGATTTTCTTTTAGAAAGTGGATCACAATCTTGTGATCATTGTGTTGACAAGGAATTGCCTCGATCAAATTTGAAACATAATCAATAGCAACCAAAATATATATAAATCCAAATGATGATAGAAAATGGCCCATAAAATCAATTCTCCAACAATTAAATATTTCAATGACAAGGATGGGGTTTAAAGGCATCATGTTTCACTTTGAAATAAACCCTACCATTTGACAATTTTTACACACTTTGTAGAATGCATGTGAATCTTTAAATAATGTAAGCCAATAAAATCCACACTTCAATATTTTTGCAACTGTTTTTTTTTAAGAAAAGTGGCCACCGTATGCTTCAAAATGACAAAATTAATTGACCCTACTTACCTCATTCCAGTAAAAGCTTTTCACTTCTGTTAAGAATTTCTTCTTATCTTGGGAACTCCAGTCACATGGCATTTCACTGTGTGCAAGATAATTAACAATATTAGCATACCAAGGTATTTTGTTTATAAAAAATAAAAATTCATTAGGGAAAGAATCATTGATAGGTGTTGTTTCAATTGAAGACTCATTTGTAAGTCTTGAAAGATGATCTGCAACAACATTTTCAGTGACCTTTTTATCCTTGATTGTTAAGTTAAATTCTCGAAATAGCAAATCCATCGTATCATCCTTAGTTTGGCATCCTGTTTTGACATTAAATATCTCACAATAGCATAATCCGAATAAACAATAATAAATGAACCAATTAAATACGAACAAAATTTATCCAATGCAAATATTACAACAAGTAGTTCTTTCTCAGTTGTACTGTAATTCATTTGAGCACTATTCAAAGTTCTACTTGCATAATAGATGACAAAGGGCTTACCTTCCTTTCTTCGTCCCAAAACAGCACCAATGGCATAATCACTAGTATCACACATTAGCTCAAAAGGCAAAGACCAATCAAGAGGTTGCATTATTGGAGCTTATGTCAAAAGATTAATTATCTTTTCAAATGCTTGTTGACAATTATTAGTCCATTCAAATTGTGTGTCTTTTATTAAGAGGTTACAAAGTGGTGTAGATAAGGCACTAAAGTGTTTTATAAACCTCCTATAAAATCCTGCAGGTCCTAGAAATGAATGGACTTCTCTAATTGTCTTTGGCGAGGATAATTTTGAAATGACTTCAACTTTGACTTTGTCAACTTCAATTCTTTTTGGAGACACAACATGGCCCACGACAATTCCAAAAGTGGTCATGAAATGGCATTTTTCCCAGTTTAAAACTAGTCCTTTTTTTTGCACCGTTCCAAAACTCTGTTTAGATTTTCAAGACATCTATAAAAACCTCTAGACAATTTTCAACCATGTCTTTGAAAATGCTTAGCATGTACCTTTGAAATATTGCAGAAGCATTACAAACTCCAAAAGGCATTCTCCTAAATGCAAATGTTCTAAACAAACATGTGAATGTGTTTTTCTCTGGTCTTCTAAAGTTATAGGGATTTGATAATAGCCAGCTAATCTTTCAAGAATTTGGTCTAGAAATGGAAGGGGAAAATGATCTTTTCTAATTGCATTATTTAATTTTCTGTAATCAATGCACATGCGCCAACTAGATGGAATTTGTGTTGGAATTGGTTCACCTTTTTCATTTTTTACAATGGTTATTCAAGATTTCTTAGGTACTACTTGTGTTGCACTTACCCATTTACTATCAGAGATAAGATAGATAATTCCTACACCTAGTAGTCTAAGAACCTCATTCTTTACTACTTTCATAAGAGGGTTTAGGCTTCTTTGTAGTTGACGATTTGTTTTGGCATTTTCCTATAAGTGTATTTGATGTGTGCAAATTAAAGAATTAATGTCTTTTATGTCTTTTAAGGTCCAACCAAATGTAGTTTTATTCCCTTTTAGTACAGACAGTAACTTACCTTCTAGATCATGCATGAGTTGGGAAGAAATTACCACTAGATATGTCTGCTGCTCTCTAGGATAGGCATACTTTAATTCTTCCGGTAGGGGCTTTAATTTAAGCGGAGCTTTAATTTGAGCTCTGGTGCTTCCTCTTCGTTTGGTTCTTCAGGTTGTACTATATCTTCAAAGTTTAATTAGTCATCGTCACCTGTAGGTACTTGTTAAAATCAAGTGTAGGGCATATGTTAATAGTATCGCAATCTAATTCCTTTCTTGATTCAAAAGAACCAGCAAAACAAATTTCCAAAGAGTTTGTAAAATTCTCATCTTGAGTGTGTTCTTCAATGATTGGCTCGATAAGATCAATCTCCTCATTCTCATTATCATCATCTTCTTAGTGGTGAGGTTGTTTACACATGTTGAACACATTGAGTTCCAATGTCATGTTGCCAAGAGATAAATTCATTACTCCATTCCTGCAATTAATCAAAGCATTAGCAGTAGCTAAAAATGTTCGACCCAATATAATAGTAATTTGTTTGCATTCATTAGCAATTGGTTCTATTTCCAAAATAATAAAATCCACAGGGTATATGTATTTATTGACTCAGACTAATACATCTTCAATTATTTATTTTGGAACCTTAATCAATCTATCAGTAAGTAAAAGAGTGGTAGAAGTTGGTTTTAGATTGAGTTGTTGGTGTTGTGCATATTGTATTGACCTCGCAAATGCACGAATCTATTTGTAGAATAGATCAATGGTGATGAGTGTCGATTCCATGAGGAGGTAGATTTTAATTGTGTGTAGAGTTAATTTTCTAAGTAGGTGATTGGATTTGTGGTAGAAGTGATTTAAATTATCCTAAAATTTAAATTAAAATGGCGGGAATAAATTGAAGTGAAATCTATTAAAATGAAATGCTTAGGTAACTGGATCTGCATCAACATACACCATGTGTGTATATTCATTATTAGTGCCAGTTGAATCATGAGGGGGGTTTCCACTCTTCATGAACCTCACTCTAATCGATATGGTTCTATGGGCTTATCGTGCCAAATAGTAATAACCTTGCACTAGACAAGCTTACTACTATCTGTCGCCGAAAAGTCAAAACATCCACAGAAATTATAGGGGAAGAGAAAGTAAATTTACCAAATTAAGCCCATGGAACATGTTGAGATTTCACATTCAATCCAAGCTTGAAAGAAAATTAACTACTCATAATTGAACTAAGAATAAAATAGAAATTTATTAAAATACGTAGAAAATACAAGATGGAGAAGGAATTCTAGAAAATGGAGCTAAACAATTAATAAGGGGTGTCGAATTAGGGGGAGTCCCCCTTTTTATAGATATAATGAGTAAATCATGGGCATTAGATTAAAACAATTTGGACGCTCAGGATTGCGCCATGTGGCAAGTTGTGATTGGATATAACACATCATCAGGGCTGTCATTCCGTGTAATGCATGTATCGTACGCCTATTTTTTGATCCACTGACATACTATCACATCACTGGTCAACTCTAAATAATCAATTTAGTCCAATAGGATCGCGACACATCATCAGTCAACACCGCATAAGCAGCGAATGGCACATCGTTTGTCCAATCGAATGTTGTCACATTATCAGTCAACACTATGTCATTGCACCTTATATGTGAACAATGCCGTAAACAGTATCATGAACAGCACCGTACACGTGAACAGTGTCGTTTACCCTTTTATGCTCCTCCTAAGGTTTTCAATTATCATGAGTCCAAAATTACTGTACATTTTGCTCTCTAATCTTTCTTTCATTCTAAAATGACCATGATGCCTCTAAAATACATAAAATACTTAATTAAAATAAAACACACATAATTAAATTACAAGAGACTTAAATACATAAAAGTAAAGATGTTATGAGACTTGGAGTGTAAAATGACGATTTTCTCCTTTATAAATATACACTTTCTAACTCCAACAGTTGGTACACTGAGTAAGAAAGCAAATTAACACTAGCATTAAGATCAAGTAAAGTATGTCCAATTTTATAATCCCCAATAATTCAAGAAATAGTTGGACAACCAAGATCCTTGTATTTAAAAGCACTATTGGTTGAGAGAATAAAACTTACCTGTTTTGCTAAAAAAGCTTTCTTTTGCACTTTATGTTTTCTTTTCACAATGCACAAATCTTTTTAAAATTTAGCATAAGAAGGTATTTGTTTAATGGGGTTCAGCAAAGGAATGTTGACCATCACTTATTTAAAAAGTTTATAAATTTCTAGATTGTGGTTGATTTCTTTGGCTTGATTAGTGCTTAAGGAAATGAGGGTACAAGAGGAGAGTTGGTTATTTCTTCATGAGTTAAAGGTTCGACAGACTCTTCCCTATTTTTTGAAATAGAATCTTTACTAGTTTCACGAAGGTCTAGGATATATTTTTTGACAACGTTACCATCACAAAGGGTTAAAATTGATTTGACTTGGCTCATATTTTGGTTTCCTGAATTTCCCATTTGAGGATGTTGTTGACTTTTTGGATTTGGTTTAGGTTGAGCATGAAACTTTCCTTTTTCATGCAAGGTCAGAGCAGATGTAAGTTTGGAGATAGTTTCTATCAAATTAGTTAAGGTTTACATCGTTTGGTTATTGATCGACTTTTATTTTTCAATAAACGAATGCAATATGTCTTCCAAAGTTTTTCTTGGCGATGGGACATATGGTGGGTAACTATGGGGTTTTAAAAATTTTGACATGAAAGAACTTATTGTGAAAGTTGTGCATGGTTTTCATTTCTTCAACTGAAATTTGGGTGGTTTCTCCAACTAGAGTTGTAAGTTTTAGAGTATGGATTTGGATTTGGTCTTTTGAAATTGTCAACGACATTTACTTATTCGTGCAAACTTTCTCTCAAAGCTAGCAAGGTTGGACAGTCTTGCGTAGAATGGTCAGTAGAATTGCAAACATAACATGAAATATTTTGAACAGACTTTACATAATCATTCTTTTTCGACTCTAATGCTTTGACTTTTCTAGCTAAGGATGTAAATTTGGCTTGAAAATCATAGTCTTCTCTAGCTAAAGATGTAAATTTGGCTTAAAAATCATAGTCTTCTCTAAGGTTATGCATGCCTCCACCAAATGGAGATGACTGAGGTTTATTTAATGACTTATAAGAACCAACTGTATTCTAGTGTTGTGCATTCTTTGCTATATATTCAAGATAATCTAATTCATCTTCAGGACTTTTGCCCCTAAACTCACCATTACACATCATTTCAACGACTTGTCTACCTTGGGATGTTAATTCCTCGTAGAAATAAGACATTAATCTCCATGTTTCAAAACCTTCGTGTGGGCAAATGCTAAGTACTTCTTTAAACCTATTCCAATATTGGTAGAGGGTTTCTCCTAGTTTTTTAGTGAAGGTGGTGATTTGTCTTTTGAAAGAATTTGTTCAGTGGGGTGGGAAGAATTTTTTTCAAAAATTGTGCTTGCATTTTATCCTAAGTTCTGATAGGAAAAAACTTTAATGAGAAAGGAAAAAACTTAAGCCTAATTATATTCATGCTACAATTTTGATCAGTACATGTATTACAGACTTCCTCAAATTCCCTTAAATGCAAATATGAATTTTCATACTCAAAACCATGAAAAGTAGGAAGAAGTTGGATGATACCAGGTTTAAAATTAAAACGTGATGCATCAGGAGGAAAAACTATGCATGATGGTGACCTTGTTCTAGTAGGATGCATGAAGTCTCTAAGGGTCCTAGGCTATTCATGAAGATTTTGCAACCTTTGGTTATCTTCATGCTCTGAAAAATTTTCAGCTCCTATGTCAGCCATATCTAAAGGTGGTGAAGGTGATCTCCTAAATAATCTACCACTATTTGTATGAGACCAACGTCACATGCAATGCTAATGATGTGTGCTAAACCAATGATGCATGAAATGCTAAAAGAAAATAGCAAAAATAAAAATAAACTGGAAATTAAATAAGTAAAAAAATGCGAAATAAAAATAGACATACTGAAAATAAAAAAAAATAAATTAGGCAGAGAAACTAGCTATAAAAACAAAGTAATTAAAGGAAACAATTAACTAGCCATAAAACAAAGAAATTAAAGAAAACAATTTAGGCGGTATTTTAAAACTAGCTATATAATAAAACATAAAATTAAATAAATTAATGTACAAGAATAAGTAGACTAAAATTAAAATGTTAGGCGGTAGAACCGACCATATAAACAAAAATAAATAAATTAACAAAATTTAAATAACAATCAGATGGTTGAACTGACCATTTAAAATAAATGCGAAAATTAACTTGCAGAAATTTTAAAAAAAATTAGTTTGAGGATTAATTTGCAAAAGTTACTGTGCTAAAATGAAGTTTCTCAAAAATTTTATAGATAATGTTAAAATTTGAAGAGAAGAGGGGTGCCAACTGAAGTTTTTCAAAAAGTGAATAACATAGAATGATGGAAAGATAGTAACAACAAAAAAATAAAAAAAAATAAAGTAAAGACAAATTGACACCAAATTTAGAAAATTCTTCGGTAACGGCGCCAAAAACTTGATATAACTCAAAAGTGTATTACTCCCAAGTATAAGAGTGTCTATTTATAATATAATCCGGTAAGTCCGGGGTTGAGCCATAGGGAATTCAAAATATAGTTGTTAATTTGTTAAACAAAGAAATTTAATTATGAGAAAAGAAATCACTAGAAATCAATTTTAAAATATGCTAAAGTTACGGGATCCACTCTTAGTATTCAAACTATAATTTAAAACTCTCTCTTTTTTATGTTTTGCCTTACTTTTACAAGTTAATTATTATATAATTTAATTCTTGACTAACTATGTGCGTAAGCGTGGAATCAAGTAACTAATGTGTCACACTATATTAATGTGTCGACATTATGTAAAAATACCATACAGATCTAAAGAAATTTAACATAACATAAAATAATCAGAAAAGAATAAAATAAACTTAAAACCCACTTGAGAAAGTAAATTAATTTTAGGATTTGAAATTTTGAGCTTCACCCTTCACCTCAGCTTAGTAAAATTAGTCACTCATATTGAAAGAAAAACTTCTTAAATTTATATTTAATAAACTTCTTAAATTTATTAACTATGTGCGTAAGCGTGAAATTTTTATTATTTGATAAACTTCTTAAATTTATTATAAGAAAATTGATACACAAGAAAACAAGAAAAGAAAAGAAAAGAAAGAAATCATCAGCTGCACTCTATTCTCTCTCGGCTTAGCTCCTCTCTCGGCTATCGAATGGCCCTCATATCTGCATCTTCTTGCCTTTTATAGGTAAGGAATGCATCATTTCTTTATTTTTTATTATTTTTTATTTTATATTATATATATTAATTAAAATGTGTGATGGTCAGGAGGCATGATGGCCTTCTGATCATCACCTACATGATTGCCTACTTATTGTTTTTTTTTTAATTTTTTAATTACATTTCCTCAATAATGCTTTCCAAATGGCTCCAGTAATGCTTCTTTGTTCCCACTTCTAGTTCCTATTCCATCTTATTCCTAAAAAAATATTTATAAGATAAAAATTAATATATTGTGAATTAATTTAACATAAAAATACATTTGAGGAGTATTAAGATAATTTAGAAAAAATGAGCGTATTAATCAACGCAATAAGTGAAAAACTAATAATTTTATCCTTATTAAATGTATACTTTTTAGTGTCAATCATTTGTTTTCTTGGATGCATTTCTCGAAGAAGAAGTCTACATCGAACAACCATTAGGCTATGTGGTGAAAAGATATGAAGAGAATGTTCTGAGATTTAAAAAAGCACTTTATAGGTTAAAGCAAGCACCAAGGGTATGGAATAACATAATTGACAATTATTATTAAATCCACATATGAACATACTTTCTACGTCAAAGAAAAAGATTGAGACATTTTGATTGTGTGCCTGTATATGGATGATCTCATCTTTACGAGAACTAATCCAAGCTTATTTGAAGATTTCAAAGGTGTGATAATCAAAGAGTTCGAGATGATTGACATCAGACTAATGGCATATCACCTTAGCATTGAAGTCAAGCAAAAGGAAGAAGGCATATTTATCTCTCAAGAAAGCTATGTAAAAGAGATTCTCAAGAAGTTCAAGATGAATGATTGCAAGCCTATAAGCATGCTAGTAGAATATGGAGTCAAGTTATCCAAACATGATGAAAGCAAAGATATAGATCTAACATTCTTTAAGAGTTTAATCAAAACTTTATGTTATTTGACATGCACGAGACCATATATCCTTTATGCTATTGGACTTGTGAGTTGATACATGTAGAGTCCTAAGACCTCCAATTTTAAAGTTGTAATCTTTCACTACATCAAAGGTACAATTAATTTCGGCTTGTTATACTCATTCTCTAATGACTATAAGCTTGTTGGATATAGTGATAGTGATTGGGTGGATACATAAATGACCGAAAAGACACCACAAGATTTGAGTTCTTCATGGGAGATTTTGCTTTCATATGGATGTCGAAGAAGCAACTATTGTTAAACTTTATACTTGTGAAGCTAAGTATGTAGCTGCTACATTAATTTTTTATATTGCAATTTAGCTAAAGAATTTATTGAAAGAGTTTGGTTTGTTGCAAGAAGAACTTACAGTGATTTTATTGACAAGAAATCAATAATTGCCTTAGGTAAGAATATTGTCTTCTATGATCTAAGTAAGCATATTAACACTCGCTACCATTTCTTACCAAAGTACATTAATAAAAAGAAAATACAAGCAAAGTGTGACAAATTACATGATCAAATTGTTAATATCTTTACCAAGCCACTAAAATAAGAAAATTTCTTTAGGTTGAGAACTTTCTTGGGTGTTATAAAACAAGTTTAAGGGAGAGTGTTGGATCATAAACTTGTTTTTTATCCAAGCCTTGAAAACACAAAGCCTAGCCCATCTTATATAACTTTCTAAGTTAGGTGGGCTTAGCTGGTAAGTAAGGTTGGTGTGGTTAGTGTGGTAGGTTTTGATGAATGGTGAGAATTTATGTGGTAGTTGAATAAGTGAATGGTTGTGATTAATTTGTAATATGTATAAATACCCCCTTACATATTTAGTTTAAGCATCAAGTCTAAAAAGAAAAGAGCATAAGAAGCAAAACAAAGCTTTTGAGTGTGATTTGTGAGGGTAAATTGTTCTTATAATGTTCTTGAGCTTTCTTCAATAAAAATTTTTATTTTATCCTTCATATTATCCAACACAATAATGGTCAACTAATATGCTAGGATTACATGCCATAAAGCCAAAACCAATCCTCATATGGCTCTTCTAGCCACTAAGCCTCTCTCAAAACCCAAGATACTTAATATAACTCTAAAGCATTAACCCTAGATCGATGCAATGAAAGATAAATTAACACTACTCCATCAAAATCACACATGGTCACTTGTACTATAGCCTACCAATGCGAATGCAGTTAGTTCTAAATAGGTCTTCAAAATAAGGCACATGGAAGATGGCTCCATTGATTGGTTTGAAAAAAGGACTTGTTGCAAAAAGGTTCACCTAAATTCCTAATGTTGATTTTGTTTAAACTTTTAGTTTTGTTGTTAAACAGCATCATCATACTTACAATTATACTTCTTGTCAGTTCTCATTGGGTTATAAAGCATCTACCTGCCCAAAATGCTTTTCTTTGTGGCCATCCAAAAAGGAAACTATTTATATAGAACAACCTTTAAGGTTTCCTGATTCCTCTCATCGTTCTCAAGTTTGTAGTTTGACAAGTCTATCTATGGACTTGAACAAGTTCCACGAGCCTAGTTTGAGTACCTTTCCAATGCTCTCCTTGAGTTGGGTTTTCAATCTAGTTGTACTGATTCATCTCTATTTACTTTATATAAATAATATATTACCATATTTATTTTAATTTAAATTGATGATGTTTTTACAGGAAGTAATTTTATTGTAATCCAAGACATGATCAGCACTTTTGGCATAAAATTTTCCCTTAAAGATCTCAGTACCTTAAGTTTTTTTTTCCTTAGTATTGAAATAGAGTACTTTAACAAAAGTTGCTTCCTATCGCAGGCTAAATATACTAGAGATTTACTCAGTTAAGTAAAAATGAAAGATTACACTCATATCTCCATGTCGTTGGTAGTAAAAACTATTGTATCCCTTAATGACAATCAACCTGTCAATGATACCGAATATAGAGCACTTGTTGGCAGCCTCAAATCCCTAGCATTACACATGTTATCAAGTATATTAGTGATTCTAGAATCCCACAAAAGCTTATCTTAGGGCTTTCAAAAAAATCCTTCATTATCTTAGGGGTATACAATTTAAGATTCTTCTCTCAAATCTCTCGCGACTTGTATGCCTTTTCAAACTCTAATTAGGCTGGTTACTCCATTATACGGTGAAGCATAGCTAGGTTTTTTGTTATATTAGTGCAAATTGAATTTCTTGGAGCTGCAAAAAACAAAACATGCAACTTGCTCTAGTGCTAAGGCTGGGTAACAGGCCATTGTGGTAACTGCCGCTAAACTTACTTAGATTACCTTTCTCTTTTGTGACTTGGGCATTCCCATTCAGTGCACCCTTATACTCTATTGTGATAATCTAAGTGCTCATTATCTTATTAAGAATCTAGTTTTCTATGCTTGTACAAAGAACATTAAGATTGAATTTCACTTCATTTGTGACAAAGTTGCTTGTACTCTTTTCTCATTATTCATATTCCATCTAACAAATAAATTGAAAATGTTTTAATTAAGCCATTGTCCAAGGACATGTTCAAGAGTTTTCGACACAAGTATTGCAAAATTTGCTGCTTGAGGGTGCTAATAAGTCAATGAATCCTTCCTTCTCAAATCAGTTAAAAGCAAATATTACAACATTTGCTGCATTAGCGAAAAGTCTACACAAGACCGTTTAAGGCATTTTCTGGATATTGGAGATTATATTCTTAAAGAGCTTGGCCTTAAATGTAACTCAAGCTTGGGTATTATACTAAAATTTGAGTCTGGGTTTAGAAAATCTTGGTTTAGAGACCTATTATAAAGTGTTTCCATCCCTAAACTTAATTGGGAATATCCACTGGAGAGGAATTCACATGCAAGAAGTGTAGAGAAAGGATTTGAGTGAGAGTGAATTGTTATAAGCTTTCAAGTTGGTTTTCTCACCAAAAAGATTAATATTTCTATCATTTTATCTTTATTTGAAGTTGGATTGCATGGGAATGAAGTTAACTCAAAGATTTGTATGCTCTATTTATAACTAGGATTTCCAATAAATTGAAATGTTGGCTCCAAAGATTATTTTTATAATTGGTGGATTATTTTAGGTGCTTAAGGAACCAATAAGGATTGCAGAGCCGGAGATTCTTAGCTCTTACCGTCTTCCCAATTCATTATATAATTTATATGATTAATTGTGAGCTATATCGCTTAAAGTTAGTTGCATTTCACATGTTTAGAAGGTAATTATGTCGTTTTTTTTATTTAGGAGGAGCCACAAACGTAAGTTAATCCACGAACATTGACAATAGTTGAGCTTGAGCGTCATCGTTGTGAGTGGAATATGGTTCATACTTTTATCACAAATTTTAATTTGATTAGATACAATACTTCACAAAGTAAAGGTTTGAAGCTTTGATTTAAGATATTCTTTAAATAGATTTTATTGACATACTGATATGTTTATTAAATTTGCATGATGATTGGTTTTCTTTACCAATTTTGGTTATAAATATATAAAAGTATTTTAAAGAAAAGGAATGCAAATTTAAAATATGTTTAAAATGTTGTATACGTGCGTGAAATTTTATTTTAAAAAATAATTGGACAATTTCCTTCCTCTCTAAATACAAAGATGTGTATAAAGTTACATTTAGAGTTACAAATACGCAATTATAGAGATACACTTGAGATAGAGGCCTTTGGGGTCTGTTTGAGAACATACAAGGCTTTCGGCCATGTGCTAAGGCATTTTTGCCTTTTAGGAGCTATTGTACGCATGTGATATTATGAAATATGATGAGATGTATGAGATGGCACATTATTAGTCTATCTATTGTAGCTCGGGGCATGACAGTACACTCTTTATACATCATTGCACTACCCATGTGAGGTTCATATGACAAGACCATTCCCTTAGGTATTTGTTTAATCATGGTGTAAGAATCATGTTCATTTATTCTTTCTTGATATGATTCTTGTGGCTATTATGTAGAGCATCATGTATTTCTTTTTTAATGCTAGTCACTTGATTTAAAGTTTAAACATTTTACTTATGTTTTTGCATATAGTTTCATGAAATTTTCTATTGCAATAATATAATTATTGTAAAATAAGTTTATTTTCAAAACCTATTATCTACTCACTATGTTTTATTCTTACCGCATTTTACTATACTCAACCCCCTAATCCGCTGACCAACTCTAAGAGGTTGTAGTTACACGAGTCGATCCAGTGACTGTAGTTATTTTGAGTTTTGGTCATATAATGGTGCTAAGGACATAGATGATATTATTAAGGCGTTATCATTTTGGATTATATAATTATATTATGACACTAGTAGAAAAATGGTTTTTACTGATACTTAGCTCGTGACACTTAATTAAAAAGTATTAGTATTTACATACACATGGACCATTTTCTGTGTTTAACATACAAGTATCACAAATTATTGATATAATAATGTTAATAAGTTAGATATCAGTAAAAAAAATCAAAATAATTTTAATCTTGTCCCAATTAGAACTCGATCCCAAGACCTCTCAAAAGTCAAGTGTTGAGTGTTAGAAAGTGTATATTTATAAAGGAGAAAATCGTTATTTTATACTTCATGTTTTACTAATATTCCTACTTTTATGTATTTAAACTTCTTGTGATTTAATTACATGTATTTTATTTTAATTAAGTATTTCATATATTTTAGGGGCATCATAGTCGTTTCACAATAAATAAGAGATCAGACTGCAAAACGGACATCACTTTTGAACTCAGGACAGTCGAAAACCTTAGGAAGAGCATAAAAGGAAAACTATCACTGTTCACATGTACAGTACTATTCACATGTACAATATTGTCCATATTATTGTTCATAACATTGTTCACACATACGGAACGATGACATGTCATGGCATTGACCGATGTGGCATTGATTGATGAGGTGTCACAATTTTATTGGACAAAATTCTTATGCATTATTGATCAGTGATATGGCAACATGTTAGTGGACTAAATAATTTAATATAATAAAAATAAATATTTAAATATGAATAAATTTGATTAATATTAATTTAAAAATAATAATAATATAGATAATATTATTACATATGCTTGATAACTGTAACTTGGATTATTTAGCATATTTCATTTTGGTAGTGCATATATTATAACAATTGTATCATTTTATTATTTTATAATTATCTTGTCGTATGTATAAACTTTTATTCCATCGTCCTAAAATGAGTTTTGAACTAATCTTATAGGGTTTAACTATTTATTTATATTATTATATTATTTAGAAGTTATTTGATTAAATTATTTGCTTCGATCTTTATTTTATAGGTAATATTTTTAGAAAATACTGAAAAATACATGCTATACTTCTAAAAATTTAAGGATATAAGATTTGATCTTTATAAAAAATTGTGATTTTTTTTAACATTTACACTAAAAAGATTGTTAAATTTCTAAAATTTAAGACTTGTACATTTAGTATTTTTCTAAGTATTGATAAACATTATTTTCTAAATATATATATCAAATTAATTACAAAAATAGTAATACAATATAGTGCAACACTAAATATGATATAATTCAAAATTAAGACATTATAGTTTAACATCAAATATTATACAATATAATATAGTGTGTCAAACACACTCTTAGCGTCAAAAATCCAAAATAACCATTTTAACACTATTAAACTAGAACCAATGTGAACCAATCAGCGAGCTTCTCATTTTTCTGCCTTATGGCACATTGTGATCCGACATATAAATTTTAAAATACATTACACCTAACCAAAATGTATATGCACTCCACCGATTAGCCCATTTCAACACTAAAAGTAACTAAAATCAAATATTTTTTGGGATATTCTTCAAAATTTAAATTAAAGTTTAAAGTAATGTCAAAATTACTCCAAAAATTTATGTTAGTTAGATCAATGATGAGGTACATCAATTTTCAGAGTAAGATTATAAGAATATATACTACACCAAGTCACCAAAAGTAACCAAAATGAAGCTTTAAATTGCTCTCAATTTCCCGTATTCGGCCGATTAATCAATATCTCTAATACAGCCAATGACAAAAATAAAATTGAACCAATCGTTCATCACACTTTCACTTCTGGTAACTATGCTACGGCCTCCGAATTTTCGATGACTTTTGTTGTTGGCTTTGGAGGCACAGCCATAAAAGCTTTAACCACGGGCTTCAAATTTTCAGTTGCCTTGATGATTCCCAAGAACACAAGTCGATAAACAACCACCATACCAAACAGAATAGCGAGATCAACCCACTTAGAGTATCCCATTTCTATTTGCCATGTATCTCTCAATATGTGCTCTCCATCTTGATTGTTATCAAATTTCAGACCTTCAAACTCATTCTTGAACATTCCTTGGTACGCATATTTATGGAAAACAATATAATATAATGGGTATTTCCAGAATATTTTGGGAATATCGTTCGGCAATTGAAAGAATCCACCCCCTAAAATCATCATCCCTTGAATTCCAGAACCTGTTATTATACCCAATAGATAATTAGGCACCAAGCTGCCAACGATCATCATTAGACTCTCAACCAGCATCATGCATGCAAATAATAGCAAAACAAAGTAAAAGAAGTGTTGGTATCCTTTGTGAAGTCCTGGAAGGTAATAAACTATGGCTCCAGGGACCAATGAAACGATTATTAAGTATGGCACTGCTGAGAATGAGTTGCCAACTACAAATGCTGTGGCACCATAGTGCCCGTTTAGTCTTTCTCGTTCGAACACCTGCATATTTATGTACAAAATAGTTAAGAGGCCTACAGCGGGGGTCATAATGCAAAACCTATGTTAAATATTCTATAACATAAAATCAGTGAAATTGAAAGGACTTAAGACAGTGACCGTAATCGAGAAACTATAAACCTTAAGTAGGCTATAAAAACAAAAAAAAAAAAATTAGAAACTAGTAAGAGGTGCAAAGGTTAAAAAATGCATCTCCCTCCCTCAAAATTTTGGCTTTAGACTCCATCTCTGTACATAGTTTCGCCCTTAAATTTCTTGTGAAAGAATATAATTTTAACGTTTCGTTGATCTGAGGTGTAGATGTCATAAGATTGAGACAATCCTCAATTAGAAAGGATATGATCTTAATGTTATGTTGATCTGAAGTTTAAATCTCATAAACTTGAGATAATCCTAAATTTGAAGTTTAAATCTCATAAAGTTGAGATAATCTAAATTGACTAGGATTCAAATATAAATTTATAAGTGGTAAGAATCGAGGATCGACGATAATGTTAAAGAAAATTCGTTAACACTTTAAGGGAAAAGAAGGACAAGTC
Source organism: Atalantia buxifolia (assembly GCA_030444775.1). Classification (NCBI taxonomy): domain Eukaryota; kingdom Viridiplantae; phylum Streptophyta; class Magnoliopsida; order Sapindales; family Rutaceae; genus Atalantia; species Atalantia buxifolia. The sequence goes on along the minus strand of CM059838.1, from coordinate 1,923,546 downwards.
TTAGCATAGTGTAAAAGAACCCAATTTTAAAGTGATGTAATCTCCAGTGGGCTAGAATTGAAACAAATTGATTAATAAAAAATTATCATGTGACACTTAGAAATAAAATCTTAGATTTGGTATAGAAACCACTCGCCCAAAAAATGTCAAGCTATTAGGCAATAGCTCTAACATTATTATTGTTTAAATCACAACGATTTTGGTGATTCCTTGCCGAACTTATTCCTCCTCCAAGATCTCGTTAGGAAATTTTGTCCACTATGAGCTTCAGGTGCGCGCACATTTTCCAAGAAAAAACCATTGCTGCTAATATGTTAGTTTTTTTTTTTTTTTTATAGATGCTAATATGTTAGTTAATATGGCTCTTTTGCATTTCTTTTTTTTAACACTGAATAGACTTTGGAAAAGCAGATCCCCCGCCTCTGAAGGCTGACCGTTCAACCAAGAAAGCCAAATTTTGATCCCAAGCTGCTGACGGAGATAATCCAGCCACCCTCTCCTTCAGGGACAAACTAATGGAATCTCAGCGAACGGTTGCAGAGGATCTAATTACTGGTGATGGTGACTTGGATTTTGAACCCGAAGATATTATGGTTGAGCATAGGGTTAATAACCCATCTATTTCGTTCTCTCAGAAAATTCATGCACAATGATTAGGCCATGGCAATATATGTTGGTGGTTAAATTACTTAGGCAATCTATTGGCTATCACGCCCTTTGTAACCGATTGGGAGTGTTATGGAATTGAACCTCAAATTTCTCTGTTATCTATTTGGAAACTAACTATTTCTTAGTCCGCTTTAAATCAGAGGGAGATGCTGATTTTGCCTTATCCCAGGGACAATGGACAATAATGGGGCACTATTTAATCGTTCAGCCATGGATTCCGCAGATTGATAGTTTGAAAGAGGAGTGTGATGCAGTCATAGCATGGATTCAGCTACCTAGTATGGCGCTTCTGTTGAAAAGTCAAAAAAAAACTTTTTGACATGCATGATCTTCTAGCCGCAATGTTGGAAGCATTAATGAAGCATGTGAATGGAATCGTGGGAATTAAAACCAAATGAGTTGGTGAAGCATGTACAATTTGACAAATTCACAATATCTTTGACAATTTAGTAAATTGTTGGTGAGCATCAAATTTATAACAGTACAAAACACTTCCTATAAATAGAGGGAGTTTTCCATTTGTTAAGGCATCCATAAATTTGTTAAGCTTATAAGTTTCTAAGCTTTTGAGAGAAGTGAGAGAAATGTGTCTGGGAAATTTATATTTCCTGAAGAGTATGAGAGTATTGCGTATATTTTGGTTTCTAGGAAGTGAGATTCGTTACTCAAATTTTGTACTCTAATGATTGTTAATAATATAATTATTCTTCTTTTACTCCCGTGGACGTAGGCATAATTGCTAAACCACGTAAATTTTGTATCCTTTATTTTTTCTGTGATTATTTAGTGTGTTTTATTCCGCATTCCGCGCACAAAAAATGGTATCAGAGCCGACGGTTCGTACTTGAGGGGGATATGGCACTGTTCACGTATACAGTACTATTCCCGTTTACTGTACTGTTCACATACGGTACTGTTTATGAATACGGTGAAGACAACCATTTGTACTTGGGAGACAGTCTATTGTAAGTAGTGTGGATTTTTGCATGTCTAGGAAAGTTCTGTTAACAAGGTGATAAGAGCCTAAGAAGTATGGGTTTTAAGTGGGACCGTTGTGACCCCTCTATTGTCCTGAGAACTTTTCTGGTGCATTTATTTAAACGAAATTAACATCATAGAGACTGTTTTTCAAGTGGAAATAGTTCGTTGAGAAAATGGTAGAAGGTGAGACTTCTAGAATTGGGGAGAGATCTACTGAGACTATTTCAGGAGATACTTTAGGTGGGAGGCAAGATTTGTCAAAACGTTATCCAGCACTTGTTACAGGAGGCCAAAAGATTGATGTTGAAAAATTTAACGGGAAAATCAACTTCGGCATGTGAAGGCGCGAAGTTATGGATGCTCTTATTCAAATCGATCTCGATATTGTTCTGAAAAATAAAAGACATTTGTATTATGAAAAAACTTGGGATCGTATGAACGAGAAAGCCTGTGGTCAGATCAGATCTTATTTGACCAATAAGTTGAAATACTTTGTGAAAGATGAGAAGCGTGCGATGACTTTGTGGCGTACATTGGAGAAAAAGTGCCTGCTGAAAGTCCTGAAAATCGCCTTCATGCAATGAGCCAAGTATGTGAAGCATGAGGTGTCAATGCACGATCATGTCTCAAGATTTAAAATGTTACTTGCTGATTTAAAGAATCCTGATAAAGATATTAACGATAAAATCAAGGCTATGATTTTGTTACACTCACTACCAGAGAAATATAGCCATTTTGTAACTACCTTGATATATGGGAAGAGTGTGATCGTCTTCAAAGATGTTTGTATAGTATTGACTAACTTGGAGATTTAGAATAATGATAAAAATTCTGAATGAGTATCGTCTAAAGCTTTGGTGAGCAGAGATTGGGCGCTGGATAGAAAGAAGAGCCACAGTGGAAAGAATTCTCAGTCCAAATCGAGAAGCAAAAATATAGCTCAAGATGAGTATGTTTTTTGTCATGAAAAGGTCATTGGAGGAAAGATTGTCAGAAGGCTCAGAAAAGAGATGAAGATGGAGACTCAGACTACTCACTGTTTATTACGTCTACGGTGCATGTTGCAAGTTCAAGCGAATGGATACTTGATACCGGAGCAACCTACCATTTATGTCCTACTAGAGAATGGTTTACGGATTTTAGCAAATTGGAATCTGGTGAAGTTGTGATGGGGAATGATCGACCTTGTCGCACAATGGGGATAGGTACAGTTCGGCTTAAGCTATTTAATGGAATGGTTAGAAAACTAAAAAAGGTTAGATATGTTCTAACTTTAAAGAAAAATATAATTTCCGTGGGTGCTCTAGAATCTAAAGGCTACAAGGTTACCATTGAAGATGGCACAATAAAGTTCACTTATATGTTATGATGATTCTGCAAGGGGTTCGGCGTCATAATCTGTACTATTTGAAGAGAGGTACAACTGATGAAGCAAATGTGGTTGAGGCGCACAGTTACACCACCAGGCTATGGCATGTACGACTGGGACATGCTGGAGAGAAGTGTTTGCAAACTCTGATGAGGCATGGACTTTTAAAAGGTACCAAAACCTGTAAATTAAAGTTTTGTGAGCATTGTATAGTATACAAGAAAATAACGGTCAAATTTGATAGTGCCAATCACGATACTCGTGTGATCCTTGAATATGTTCACAACGATATATAGGGACCAACCAAGACTGCATCAATTGGTGGAAGCCATTATTTTGTTACATTTGTTAATGATTTCACTAGACGTGTATGGGTGTGCACCATACGAGTAAAAGATGAGGTACTAGAGATTTTCGTGGAATGGAAGAAACTGGCAGAAAGATCAAAGTATTACGATTTGATAATGGGGGTGAATATACTTCTGATCCATTCTTGCAAGTATGCCACAACGAGGGTATTAAAAGACATTTCACGGTGAGACATACTCTGTAACAGAACGGTGTAACTGAACATATGAATCGTACTTTACTGGAGAAGGTACGATATATATTATCTAATGCTAGTTTAGATAAAAAGTTTTGGGCTGAAGCTGTGAGCTACACAAGTCACTTGATAAACCGGTTGCCTTCTACTACAATTGGAGGTAAAACTCCTATAGAAATGTGGTCTGGAAAGCATGCACAAGACTATGATTCTTTTCGTATACTCGGATGTCCAGCTTATTATCGTGTCAAAGATGGTAAACTGGATCATCGTGCTAAAAAAGCTTTGGGATCATTGTGGGATTCAAAGGTGGAATAAAGGGCTTCAAGCTTTGGGATCTCGAAAATAAAAAGTTTGTATAGCAAAGATGTCACGTTCGATAAAGCTTCAATAATGAAAGCTTCAATTTCTCAGCAGGTAAAGAACATGACCACAGAGGTATTGCAGCGGGTGGAGTTTAATGCAACTCCATATGTACCAGTTAGTTTTACATCAGAGAATGGTTCAACTATGGAGGTGACACCCAGAGTTGAAGAAGAGGTTGTTTTTTCTGATGTCCCACAAAATAAAGAAACAACTGATGATGTAGATAATGATGATTCGATAGCAACAAGAATGCCGAGAAGAAAGATATAGAAACCCAGATGGCTTACTAAAGACATGGTGGTAGCCTATGCACTTCCAGTTATTGATGATGACATCCCCAACACTTTCAGTGAAGCATTATGCATCAGTGAAAATGATCAGTGGAAGTTAGCCATGGAGGAAGAGATGAGATCTCCCCATCAAAACCAGACTGGGAAACTTGTGGAGTTACCAAAGGGGAAAAGGGCTACTGGCAATAAATGGGTCTACACCAAGAAATAAGGATCCCTGAATCAAACAACCCCTCAATACAAGGTAAGACTCGTATCAAAAGACTTTACTCAGAAAGAAGGTATTGATTATAATGAAGTATTCTCTCTAGTCGTAAAACATACTTCCATTCGTATCCTACTTGCATTAGTACCTGAATATGAGTTAGAGTTGGCTCAAATGGATGTTAAAATGGCATTCTTACATAGAGATTTGGAGGAAGAAATCTATATGACTCAGCCTTGTGGTTTCAAAGTTGTTGGAAAAGAGAATCGTGTGTGCAGATTGAGTAAATCTTTATACGGATTGAAACTAATTCTTCTAATGAGTTGAGTTTGGAGAATTTTGAATTATGGTTGGCTTGATCCCAAATTTTAGGTAAGTAGACAGTCGAAACGACACAGCCATTTTAGATCCTTATTGAAAGATTATATTGGGGACGATGGTTCGTTGGTAGCTGGCTAAGATTTGGACAAATCTTCGCTGAGGTGGAGAATTATTGAAAAATCAAAAAAAAAATTTGACATGCATGATCTTCTAGCCGCAATGTTGGAAGCATTAATGAAGCATGTGGACGGAATCATGGAAATTGAAGCCAAATGAGTAGGTGAAGCATGTGATAGTTTGACAAATTCACAACAACTTTGACAATTTGGTAAATTGTTGGTGATCACCGAATTTGTAACAGTGCAAAATACTTCCTATAAATAGAAGGAGTTTTTTATTTGTTCAGTCGTCCCTAAATTTGTTAAGCTTATAAGTTTCTAAGCTTTTGAGAGAAGTGAGAGAAATGTGTCTGGGGAATTTATATTTCTTATAGAGTGTGAGAGTATTGGGTATATTTGGGTTTCTGAAAAGTGAGATTTGTTACTCAAATTTTGTACTCTAATAATTGTTAATAATACAATTATTTTTCTCTTGCTCCCATGGACGTAGGTTTAATTGCCGAGCCACATAAATTTTGTGTCTTTTATTTTTTCTGTGATTATTTAGTGCGCTTGATTCTGCATTCCGCGCGCAACAGCTTTACTATTATCACAAGCACATCCTCTGGATGTTTGGACAAATAGCTGGCACAGTTGTTCGGATTGATTATAATGCGGAGTCTGCGACACGAGGCAAGTTTGCAAGAATTGCTGTTGAAGTCACCCTTCCAAAGCCTTTGGTCTCATAAATTCTCTTGGATAGAAAGGTCCAGAAAGTCGAATATGAGAATCTTCCAAATGTTTTTTTTTGGTTGTGGTGAATATGGTCATTCTTATGAGTCATGTCCTGTTAAGGTTACGAGGAATGAGACAATGGGAGAGAAAGGGCTCGGTGGTGAAAAACCCAGCACTGAGGTCGTGTCAGAGACTGGTGCCAGAAGGAATATTCTAAATATTCCAAAGTTTGCGACGTGGATAGTGGTTTATAGAAAAGGAAAGCCGTGAGTCAATAAGGAGAAAGAGTTGGTACGTGATTTGGACCCTAATCATCAAAGCAATTTTGGTAGTAGTTCCAGTTTTGGAGTGTTTGCTAATGATATAGATGGAGATTTTGACAAGGAGACAAGTGCAAAGAAGTAGTTCCTACCCTAGACCCACATGGACCCACCAACAACCCTAATAGTTACAAACCAATACCTAACAATCAGCCTTCAATAAAAAAGACCTCCACCGCATGCAAGCAACCCGTAACACAAGTAACCAAAAGAACGCCATTCTTGAAATCCAAAATAATCTTATTCCCATGCAAAATATATGTGCTTTACGTGACTTGAATAAGGACCAGGCAAACCGACCCACATCCCTTACCTCTATATTTTTCCAAACCAGCTTAAATCCTCTTTTCCACATTATTGTCTCCTTTTATAATGACACAAAAATCAACCTAATGTCAATGCCCTCCAACCTAACAGAACACATATCTTCTAGGAACATGGTGGTATATACACCTCAGCCACCAAGGGAGCCTCATGGTGCTAGGACTTTGGCTGTGAATGAGAATTTAGATGATGACAGTAATGATAACGACTTTATTCATGATAGTGGTGATGAAAACTCTGACTCTACAGAGGATGATTTATCTTTAAATGATGAAAATGAAATAGACCCGGAACATGAAGCTCTGAGCAGTCGATGTAAGGCTGTCATTTTCTCTATTTTTTCTTTTTATGTCTAAACCTATTTTGTTTTGGAATGTGCAAGGTCCTTTAAGAAGTTTTGCTGAGCTTTTGCTACTCTTCTCACCAACTACAAGTCTGGCATAGTTGTTGTCTTAGAGCTAGGAATTAGTGGTTGCAAGGCGAATGATTTTATTATGAACAATGGTTTTGCTAGGTCTCACTGTATCAAGGCTACTATTTTTTCTAGAGAAATTTAGATCCTTTGGTAGAATACTTTCGACATTGAAGTGGTCTTGAATCATAAATAATTTGTGTACTGCAAATTACAGAGAATAATAAATTTGTCTCTTGGTTTATGGCTGTATATGCCAGTCTCAACCGAGTTCTGAGGAAGCACCTTTGGGTTCAACTCAATATAATTGCAAAGACTGTTTAGGGCCCCTGGATTATAGGTGGAGATTTTAATGTTATTCTATATGCTGTAGAGAAGAGGGCTCCCTTAACCGAAGTTAAGTTTGTAATTTATTTCGGCAATGGTTTCACTTAAAAAAGATACATGACTTTTACTTTAAAGGGCCACGATACACATGGGCTCAGGGGAATTTATATAAAAGACTTGATAGGGTTATTTGCAATAATACTCAGCTCAAAACATTCATTGAAGGCTCAGTTTTGCACCTTTCAAAACTTGAGTCTTCCAAAACTTGAGCCTGATCATAGACCGTTATTGGCTTTTTTTAATAGTATGGAAAGGCGTATGCCTAGCCCCAAGCCGTTTCATTTTTTGGCAACTTGGATTATCAACAAAGACTTTGCAAATTTTGTTACCTTCCATTGGAGTTCCACTGCTCCATATATGAAGGCTGCTCAGATCTTTACCAGCAAGGTGGCCCCATGGAACAAACAGTGCTTTAGGAATAATTTTCATAGGAAAAGGCGGCTATTAGCTCGTCTTAAGGGGATCTAGAGAGCCTTAGAGGTTTACGATTATAAGAGCCTTAATCGATTGGAATGGAACTTTGCAGAGAGCTTAATATCATTCATATTATTTATTACCACTGCAAGGATGAATGTTCTTTAGAATGGTGAGCGTATGAAGGATTTTGTACCCTCCAGGGGCATTGGAAAAAAGGACCCTATCTCCCCTTATATCTTTGTGTTGTGTACTTAAAGGCTGAGCCATGGAATTTCTAAAGCAATCAGTAAGGGTGCGTGAAAGCCAGTGTGTCTCTCAAGAAATGGAACCCCCTCTCACATTTAATTTTTGCTGACGATCTCCTGTTGTTCGTCGAAGCCTCATGTGACCAGGCAAGGATTGTTAACTCGATCCTGGCGGATTTTTGCAACAGCTTTAGAGCTATGGTTAACATAACTAAAACCCAACTATTTTTCTCGAAGAATGTCCATAATGGTGAGGCCTCCTGCATTGGAAAATTCCTTGGCTTTACAATCACAAAGGATCTTAGAATGTCATTGCTTCATTCACGGGTAACCAGAACGACTCATCATTAAATTATTCACAAGGTAGAAAAACGGCTCTCGGGTTGGAATGCTTTACATTTATCCTTGGCAGAAAGAATCATGCTTACACAATCTGTTATACAAGCAATACCTTTATTGTTGGGTCCATATCATTTGGGGGCCCAAAAGCCCAAAGTCTAAATAAGTTTGCTTAGTTTGTAATTATTACTAAGCCTTGGATTTGGATGAAAATTGCCATGTAATTAACCTATAAAAGAAAGCAGCTACCCTAACTGTGTGTGTGAAAAATAGCGGCAGCAACTTTTGGTGGAAGAAAAGCGGCAAGAGAGAGAGAGAGAGAAAAGCCAATAGAAGCGAATAGTAATTTCAATCTTTAATTGGGTGATCGGAAGGCAAAATTAACTCCGTTTTCTCTCAAATTTTGAGGGTTAGTTCCTGGCATCACCTCTATAATCCTACTGGTGTTGATTTATTTTTTATCTTCTCTTTAGCTATTATTTGAGATATCCATTTATCAGAGAGATAGTTATTAGCCTGTTACTGTAAATCAAGAATAGTGAGATTTTTTATGTTGGTAGCCTCTACTATTATCTAAAGAAGAATTTGTACTGTAATCCCATTAATATAGTGGAAGATTATATCGGACTACGGTCCCGTGGTTTTTCCCGCTTTAAGTTTTCCACGTAAAAATCTGTCTCTTGTGGTTGGTTTTTGCTTTAAATTTATTGATTTATCTTTTTGCCTATTTATTTGTGGTGCATATCCTATTTTAATCATATAAAGAGGGAAAGAGTTTGTTTTTGCTTAATTTACAACTGCTTGTGGTAGTCCCTTTCACAACAGAGTGGTATTAAAGATTCAGGTTTTATTTTTATTACTTGTATGGTTGAGATGGAGGATTCCTCGGTGATTATGGCATTTAGAAGTCTATGATGGAAGATTTACTGTACATAAAAGACTTACATAAACCCATTAAAGGTGAAGAAGCTAGACCTGTCGATTTAGATGATAAGAAATTAACTCAATTAAACTATAAGGTCGTGGGTACTATTAGATCATGGATTGATCAAAGTGTGTACCGCCATGTCGCGAACGAATACAAGGCCAATGTTCTTTGGAGAAAATTAGAGATAATTTATGAGCAGCCGACAGCACAAAATAAAGTCAATCTGATGAAAAGACTTGTTAACTTGAAATATAAGGACGGGCGCAGTATAACTGAACACATTAATGCGTTTCAGGGTTTGGTTGATCAGCTGACTACTATGAAGATTATTCTGGATGATGAGTTATAAGCACTATTGTTGCTTAGTTCTTTGCCTGACAGTTGAGAGACATTAATAGTGTCAGTGAATAATTCAGTGCCAAACGGGAAATTAACTTTGGATATGGTTACAGATAGGCTGCGGAATAAAGAATCTAGAAAAAAAAAAGAGTGTTGAAACAGTTCCCTCTGAGTCAGATGCACTTGTTTCAGAAAAGTAAGAAAGGCGAAGGAGGAGCCAAAGCAGAAATTCCCGCCAACAGAATAATGATAACCCCAGAGGAAGATCTAAATCCCAGAGGAAAAAGCTCAAGTGCTTTCATTATCAGAAAATGGGTCACATTAAAAGGGAGTGTAAATTGTAGAAAAGAGAACAGGTGAAAGAAAATGGTGATGCTCAGAAAAATGACAAAGAGAACACTGCAGCCATAGTTGATGGTGACTTGGATATTATTTATAATGAGAGTTCATTAAATCTCACTTGCCATACTAGTGATTGGGTGATTGATTTGGGTGCTTTGTTTCATGTTACTGCACATCGTGACTACTTCACATCCTATGTTAATGGTGATTATGGCCATGTTCAGATGGCAAATGAGAGGGCATCCAAGATTGTGGGTATAGGAGATATTTGCTTGGAAACCAGCATTGGCTGTAAGTTGTTACTTAAATATGTCAGACATGTGCCAGATATTCGTCTTAATTTGATCTCTACAGGCAAGCTTGATGATGATGGTTATACTAACCAATTTGGTAAAGGAAAATAGAAGCTTACCAAAGGCTCCCTAGTGTTAGCTAAGGGGAGGAAAGTAAACACTCTCTATATGATAAAAGCCAAGATCAAGAAAGAAGATGTGAATATTGCTGTAAAAGATTCTGACATTTAGACATGGCATAAAAGACTTGGTCACATTGGTGATAAAGGGTTGGAAAACTCTTGCTAGAAAAGGATTTCTACCCAGCTTCGCAGGTATGTCCCTCAAGACTTGTGTTCATTGCTTAGCTAGAAAGATACATAGAGTGGTTTTTAAAAGTTTTTCTTCATCTAGAAAGCCACAAATCCTTGATTTGATTCACACTAATGTTTGCATGATGCAAAGTAGATCAATAGGAGATGCACTTTATTTTATGACTTTTATTGATGACTGTTCTTGAAAAGTGTGGGCCTTTGCTTTAAAATCTAAAGACCAGGTACTTGATATATTTAGTTCTTTCATGCTTATGTTAAGAGAGGGACATGAAGAAAATTAAAATGCGTTAGGGCAGATAGTGGTTGTGAGTACAGAGGCCATTTGTGCAGTATTGCAAATCCCATAGAATCAGACTTGAGAAGACTATACCAAAAACCCCACAACAGAATGGTGTCACAGAAAGAATGAACAAAACAATTGAAGAGAGGGTCAGATGTATGTTTTCTGATGCCAAGCTTCCTAAATCCTTTTAGGCGAAGGCTATGCGTACTGCAGTTGACTTGATTAACCTTTCTCCTTCAGCTCCACTAGACGGTGATGTACCTGAGAAAGTTTGGACCAAAAAAGATATTTTTATAAACACTTGAGTGTTTGGTTGCAGAACATATGTTCACATCCCAAAAGAGGAGAGATCGAAGCTTGATGATAAAGCCAAGGAATGAATTTTCTTAGGCTATGGGCATGAAGAGTTTGGGTACAGATTATGGAATCCAGTGGCAAGAAAATTGATCAGAAGTAGAGATGTTGTGTTTCTTGAAGATCAGATAGTTGGTGATGCAAAGAAGAGTGATAAGTCTCAGTTATCTCCGGAGATTCCTATTATTCCAACTTCAGTTTCTCCACTTGTAACTCATGATGATCATGGGGGAGCTGGAGAGGATAATAATGATGGTCCAGCAGAGCCAGTTGACTAGGCACCTTTAGAATCACCAGCACCACCAGTTGAGCCAGAATCAAGAAGATCTACTAGAGAACGACGACCTTCCACTGGATACCTCTACATGAGTATGTGATGTTTACAGATGGAAATGAGGAAGAATGTTTTGAAGAGTCATGTGTCATCAACATAAAAATGAGTGGGTTAAAGCCATGCAAGTGGAGATGAAATCATTGAATGAGAATCACACTTATGACCTATTGAAGCTGCCTAAGGGAAAAAGGGCACTGAAGAACAAGTGGGTTTACATGTTGAAGACTGAAAATAACTCACAATAGCGGTATAAGGCTAGATTGGTTCTGAAGGGTTTCGGTCAGAAGAAAAGTATTGATTTTGAAGAAATATTTTCTCTTGTGGTGAAAATGTCTTCTATTTAAGTTGTTATAGGATTAGCAGCTTGATGTAAAGACAGCTTTCTTATACAGTGACTTAGAGGAAGAAATATACATGGAACAACCTAAAGCATTCAGTGTCGAAGGCAAAGAAGAACTTGTGTGCAAGTTGAAAAAAAGTTTGTATGGGCTGAAACAGGCACCAAGGCAGTGGTACAAGAAGTTTGATTCTTTCATGGAGAATCATGGCTTCAGCAAGACTACGTGTGATCATGGTGTTTTTGTGAAGAAGTTTAGTGATAATGACTTTATTATTCTTTTGCTTTATATGGATGACATGTTGATCGTTGGTCAGGATGCTAATAAGATTAACAATCTGAAGAGAGAGCTTAGTAAGTCTTTTACAATGAAGGACTTGGGACCTGTAAAACAGATTCTTGGCATAAAGATTTCCCACGATAGAAAAGCTGGGAAATTATGGTTATTCAAGAAGTGTTTGTTGAAAGAGTTCTTGGAAGATTTAACATGGGCAATGCAAAATCTGTTTGTTCTCCACTTGCAGGGCATTTCAAGTTTAGTTCTGAGTATTGTCCTACAAATGAGAAAGAGAAGCAAGAGATGAGAGGAGTTCCTTATGCTTCGGCAGTTGGTAGTTTGATGGACGCCATAGTTTGTACAAGACCAGATATTGCTCATGCAGTTGGTGTAGTTAGTCGGTTTCTCTCCAATCCGAGTAAAGAATACTAAATAGCAGTGAAGTGGATTCTCAAATATCTCAGAGGCACTCCCAAGGCATGTTTATATTTTGGTGGTGACAAACCTGTGTTACAAGTGTACACGGATGCAGATATGGCAAGAGATGTTGACTTGAGAAAATCTCTATCAGGATATTTGCTCACCTTTGCAGGGGGAGCAGTCTCATGGCAGTCCAGACTTCAATGTGTTGTTTTGTTTACCACAGAAGCAGAATATATTACGATTACTGAAGGTTGCAAAGAAACCTTGTGGATGAAGAATTTCCTACAAAAGTTGGGTGTGAAGCAAGATAACTTTATTGTGTACTGCGACAATCAGAGTGCCATTCATTTAGCAAAGCATTCAACATACCATTCAAAATCTAAGCATATTGATGTGAGGTATCATTGGATACGAGACGTGCTTAAGAAGAAACAATTGCAGGTTGAAAACATACACACAACAAAGAATGGGTCAGACTTAATGACAAAGCCATTGCCCAAGGAGAAGCTGAAAAGCTGTATGCAGAGAGCGGGCTTGGTGGTGCCCCCCACATGATCTGGAGGGGGAGATTTGTTGGGTCCATATCATTTGGGGGCTCAAAAGCCTAAAGTCTAAATAAGTTTGCTTGGTTTGTAATTATTACTAAGTCTTGGACTTGAATGAAAATTGTCATGTAATTAACCTAGAAAAGGAAGCGGCTGCCCTAACTGTGTGTGTCAAAAATAGCGACAGCAATATTTGGTGGAAAAAAAGCGGGAAGAGAGAGAAAAAAGCCAGTAGAAGGGAATAGTAATTTCAATCTTTAATTAGGTGATCAGAAGGTAAAATTAACTTCGTTTTCTCCCAAATTTTGAGGGTAAGTTCCTGACATCGCCCTCTATAATTCTACTAGGGTTGATTTGAACTGACATCGCCCTCTATAATTCTACTAGGGTTGATTTTTATTGTATCCTCTCTTTGGCTATTATTTGAGATACTCATTTATTAGAGAGATAGTTATTAGGTTGTTACTGTAAGTTAAGAATAGTGAGATTCTTGATGTTGGTAGCCTCTAGTATTATTTAGAGAAGAATTTGTGTTGTAATCCCATTAATATAGTGGAAGATTATATCGGACTACGGTCCCGTGGTTTTTCCCGCTTTAGGTTTTCCACATAAAAATCTGTGCCTCTGTTGGTTGGTTTTTGCTTTGGATTTATTGATTTATCTTTCTGCCTATTTATTTGTGGTGCACATCTTATTTTAATCACACAAAGAATAAAATAATTTATTTCTGCTTAATTTTTAACTGCTTGTGGTAGTCCCTTTCCCAACATTTACATGCCGTGCAGATATTGGAGCTCCCAGCGGGGGTTAATAATAAGATTGATCAAATTTGTAAGAGGTTTATATGGAATGGTTCGGATGATCGTAGAAAGATGAGTGTTATCGGTTGGGACAAGGTTTGTCAACTAAAAATTTATGGCAGATTAGGGCTTAAAATCCTTGGGATGATGAACAGAGCCTTACTTATGAAACTGGCATGAGGGCTGATTTCTAAACCAACAAGTCTTTGGTGTAGAGCGCTTTATACAAAATATGAGCTAGCTGATTCGGATTTCCCACCTCTGTTACCAACTCGTAATGGTTTGCATCCGTGGAAATCGATTGGAAAGGTTTGGTTCGATACTGTTAAGGGGCTTCGGTGGAATATAGGAAATGGCAGAAGGGTCCGATTTTAGTGGGATTGTTGGGTTACAAAGAGTAAACTCTTAGTTTCTTATGCGGTGGCCCTTATTCCAGATGATAGTCTAATGAAATTGGTTGTTGATTTTGTTGATGCTAATGGCAACTGGAGCTGGGAATCTTTTAAACACCTTCTTTCTAATTCTATTATTCTATGAATTGCAGTAGTTCAGCCGTTAATGGAAGGAAAGGGTGATAATCAAATCTTTTGAGCTAATTCGCAACGGGGGGAATTCTCTGTCAAGTCTGCTTATGCGGCCATTACTGAAAATGATTCAAGACAAAAGTTGAAATTGGGTGGAGACACATTCATATTGATTGGTCCTGTGACCATTATGGGGTGGCAACGGAAACTACACTTCATGTCTTTCGTGACTGTTTTATGGCCAGAAGATTGTGGAACCAAATCCTCCGGAGTGAATGCTGTCAGCCTTTCTTTTCTTTAAACCTTAGAAACTAGCTAACTCTTAACTTGAGTAGTAACCGATGCATGGAGAATGGTTTGGAGTGGTCTTCTGCGTTTAGGGTCGCGATATGGAGACTGTGGTTTTGGCGGAATCAAAATTAGTTTAATCAGTTATCCACGGATACCTTTAGCATGCTACAAGATATCATTACACGAGCAAAGGAGATCTCTAGCATGAACAAGTCTGGTCTAAATGGGAAGGGAAGGAAACTGGAGAAATAGATTGGTTGGTAGCCTCCTGTATGGCCTTGGTGTAAACTCAACTCCGACGGTGCTTGTAAAAGAAATGAGGGCTCTACTGCTAGTAAACTTATCCGGGACTCCAATGGGCTGATGGTTTTGCGATGAACATCGGTTACTGCTCGGTCACAGTTGCAGAACTATGGGTTGTTTATCAAGGCATGGTCATGGCTTGGGACCACAGTGTTCGTTGGCTGCTTATTGAAGTTGATAGCCGGTGTGTTGTTCTAATGCTGAATAATCTTAGGGTAATGACTAATGAATATTCCCCATTAGTAAGGTCAATTAAGGAGCTCATGGACAAGAGTTGGCCCATTACGGTTAACCATATTTACAGGGAGTGAATTTTGTTGTAGACTCCCTTGCGAATTACGCTGCCAACCTTCCCATTGGCCTTCACAAATTGAGTAGTCCCCCGGCTAGTGTCACTCCTTTTCTTCTTCATGATATGTATGGGATTGTTGACCCTCACTTAATGTCTTCTTAACTCTGTTGTAAGAGCCCCTTTTGTATAAATATATATATATATATATATATTAGTCGTTTGCATTCCTCTCTCTACCTACTGTGGACTTGCCGCTTGATACCATTAGTAAATTTCTTTCTTGAAATGCCAATGGGGTTATCTATCTGTTGGTTTTGCTAGATTCTGCTTATGTTTTTTTCTTTTTTCTAACGTAATTGTTCTTATTGTCATTATGAAAGTTCATGATTTTACACAAGGTTAAGTTCACAATGTCCCCCCAAATTGAGTTTATTTCGGGTTCTTTATTCTTTTAGCAAAGTTAATATCGACCTAGCACTCGAATTTGCCAAAGAAAAAGGCATTTCTATTGTTATTAAAACAAGTCTAATTAAAAACACCAATTTTATGCGTACCTTCATGTCCTCAACAAATGAAGGGAATCCACCAATTGTCATAAAGGTTATGAATGAAGCTACAAACATAAGCAGTGAACCTCTAGCCTGAAAGAACCAAATAATCGATTAATCAAAGTAGTTAATTCACATTTTCAAAATAATCCATGATATATCTACCAAATTTTTCTTGTTACCTGAATTGAACGGTAACCAGTCCCAAGATTGCTAAATAAAGTGGCGAGACCCAATGCCATAGAGATATAGATAGCTAGGCGAAACCAATAGTAGCCTAGATCACGATACATGTTGACAAAAGACCTTCTTGTGAGAACGTGACACTGAGTAAGAAAGCTTGCATGCTTTCTTTTCTTCTCCAGAGTTCCATAATTCTGAATTAATGTAACCCAAGTGAAAATTTCAAATCTTTTCTATATTAATTTTCTGAACAAACATTAATATTAACTATAAGTTATGAAATTAATTGGTTATTGCTTGCTCCGTTGCTCACCTGCTTACATATTTCAGCTACCTGGCTTCCAACTTGTTCATAGATACCACATGATTTGTATGACCTTTTAAGAATATTAATTACTTCTTCTGTTTGTATTTCGCCATCAGCTAAACCTTCTTCCGCATCCTGTGGATAACAACATCTTTTAATTACATTTTTTCTTCTATTAGAGTACCATTTGGTATTGCTGTTGAGTATATTACTGTATAGTGTCTCATAAACACTTGCTACTCTAGATTATTTAGAAATTATGGTGATTTTACCTCCTAATTATTTTTAAAGTAGTAAATACTTCTTTAGTCCTTATAGTTGAACTAATTAACCAATTAGTCAACAGCAAGTGTTAACCAATTAGTCTATATATTCAAAAATAACCTAAAAGATCCCTATCATATGTATGTTATTTCAGACAAACACTAATTTACTCTTAAAAGTTATATCCAATAGCTGTCAAAATAATGACATGGGTGCCTTGCCTTGTTTTTATCCATTTAGCCATTAACTGATTAATTGGCTCATATTCTAGAGATTGAAGGAGTATTTTAACAATTTTAAAGACTTTGTTCACCTAACATTATCAACTTCTAATTCACAACTTAAAACTTGTATTTTTTTGTTTTTATTAAAACCACATCTGTACAACAAACTAAATCCTTTAGCAGCAAATTAAGTGGGAATTGAAAGACTTAAAATAATAACATGTTGTACCTTTTGGAAATCCTTGTTTATGGTTTTGAGAAAGTGATCAGATGGATTCTGGTGGGTCGGGCAAGGGAAGCCATTAAAAGCAAAAAACTGCATGGAAATGAAAAGCAAGGTTAATTAGACAGTTATATTAGCTACCCGCGGATTTAATTTTTCAAAATTCTGATTTTCTTGCTTGCCTCATTAGCTGCGGTAGCTGGACCAAAATAGACAGTTTGGCCTGCAGAAAGAAGACAAAGATTGTGAAAAAGCTGAAAAACTTCACTGCTAGGTTGATGGATTGATGCTATTATTGTTCTTCCAATTCCATCTCTTTGACCCAGCTTAGCAATCCTGCTCATTACGTAATATGAAGCAGCACTATCAAGTCCGCTTGTTGGTTCATCAAGAAATAGAAGTTTTGGTCGAGTCAAAATCTCGATGCTAATGCTAACTCTCCTCTTTTGGCCACCACTAAGTCTTCCTATTCTTGTATTCATGGCATCTTGAAGCCCCATTTCCCTTATTGTCACTTCTGCTCTTTCTTTTTTATCTGATTTTGTCATTGTGTCCGGCAACTGAAGCTGAGCCGAGTAGTCAACGGCTTCTTTAACTGTTAGCGTAGTGATCAATGTTTCATCTTGCGTCACATAGGCCTGAGTTCACAATTTGAAAATTGAGGGATATCATTAATTAGAGTTAAATTAGAAAATTAAAGTAAGAAAAATTGCTGTACTTTGTCTTTGCTTTAGGATAGCACGATAATCCCCAGCCGGCCCCTTCAACATGTTGTACCAGTTATGGTTTTGTATCAAGGTATGATTAGGATTTTATTACATTTTTATTTTATCTAATTACTACCAATCACAGTATTTTAAAAAGATCAACAATCCGCATCCGAATTCATTGCCAGGAACGATTACTTAAGGGTTAATGCATGTCCCTAAAATTATTAAATTTAACTTATAGTCAAATTTTGGAAAATCAATAAATACTTTCAATAAATTAACTAAGACTTTTCTTAAAGAGCAAATATCCACCTATCACTTGATGTTTTGTAATTTATCAAAAATATACTAATAACTTTTTTCTTTTCAGTTATTGATCTGAAATTTACAAAGTGTACCACTCTTTCATTTTTTTGTTAATACCGTTAGAAAATTTAATAGAATATTGATTATTTTGCCCTTAAACATAAAAAGACTATTTAATCACAACTAATTGACAAAAAAAATTCATTTCGAAGATGTTGGGACTAATAACGACTACAAATTTAGTTATACAAACGCATAAATCCTACTAATTTAAAGACATAAAATCACTAAAATAAGCGCTCTAACTAATTTGTAGCTCATTAGTAACATAAATCAAGAACTGCTTCTTATATAATCTATTCTGAATAACATACTTTGACAACAATACGGAATCTTCAACAACGATAAATCACCAACAAAAATAGTCATATTTATATTCAAAATATCCATAAAATCAATTATGGAAAACTTTGAACATTATAGTTTGTTCCCATAAATAAAAATAACAAAAATAGTTAATAGAGAATTTAGAGCTCACAGTTTGTTCTCATCAAAATAACAAAATATTCCAAAAGCATTCAAAATAATAACTAGTAAATGGTCTTTTTACATTCAGGAAAAATATTCATTTTATTTAAAACTTTGTTAGATCTTCCAATGGTTTAATGGAAAATTAAAATAGTGATACATTTGGATTCTTACTGACGTACCGAGGTTCCATAAGCCAGTGCCTTTTTGTGTCCATTGATTAGAATCTTTCCTGTTTGTCTTGTGTTCGATCCTAGTCTTCCTGGATCATGTAATTATAATTAGCCACATGGCCTAAGAAAAAGAGATACACTTAAGAAATGAACAAATATTATATATTACAAACAAAAGCCTATTGATATATACAAGAATCTTTTGAGTTGCCAGTTAACTTGTTACCCAGTGCCATAAATAAATATCAGTTAAGCAAATATAAAAAAATCAATACCTGCTAAAGCATCAAGAAGAGTAGTTTTTCCAGAACCAGAAGGACCCATAATAGCCAAAAGGTGTCCTGGTTTTGCATACCCAGTAAGATCCTCAAGTATTGAGCTGCTACCTTTTTTCCCATTGGAAACGATTGTCACTGTTAAATCTTTCCAAGTTAAGAAAACACCATCATCAACATGAATAAGACTAGTTGCAGTTTTATTACTGCTTTCCATTTCTAATGCTTCATTTGTTTCTGTGATAGAATCACCAAGAGGAGACATATATATATGATGATATATTACTGAAATACTTTAACACGAACAGCGATTATGAGCTATATTAGTAGAGATATTAACAAGAAGAGTAAAGTGTATATTCAGAGGTTGACGAGCATAGTTTATGCTGTATGAGCATATATATACAATGTTTTTACCGCCATCTACTACATTAGCTTTGTCATTACTTATTCGACATTACTGAGAGGAGAAGATAGCAAAAAGCTGGACAAATTCAGACAAAGTTCGTGTTCTAACTCTTAACATTTGGTTGACGTAATTTGTCGGGTCTCATATGGATAGCCAGCAACCCACACAAATAAAAGATGAAAGAAAACTAAGGTGCTAAGTGAAATTTGCAAACTTATTAAAAGTCACGTAATTGGTTTAAGAAAGTAAGTGGAGGAAGAAAGCGATTTTGTGCGTGAACTCGAGAAGAGAGAGACAAGTGACCCAATTTTTTGCGATTTGGGGATCGGGTTTCAAGCTTTAATTATACTGAATTATCAGGAGGTGACTTCTGTTGAGAAAAATATCTCATGTCCACTGAGTATTGAATTTGGGTTAAATATATATAAGATTTAGACAATTTTTAATTTTTATTTTTGAGTTGAGTTAGACCCATAACATCTATATGGTATCAGCGCCAAATTCATATATAAGTAGGCTCATATTATCTTATTACGGAATAAAAACTAATAAAGAAAACTAATTTGCACGTGATAGGGGATGCCAGAAAAAATATCCTAGATTTATTGAATATGAAACCTGGGTTAAGTATATAACACTTGTCACTTGGACAATTTTTATCTATTAAGCTAATTTTTTAGCTGAGTTAGACCGTAAACTTACAACAAAAGAAAAAACACAGCTTCCCATTACCTTAAGCACACAACAATTCACACACTCGATCATTACCATGTAATATTCAACTTCAACTTAACAACCTAATATTCAACTCACGGTTCCTCATAGTACATTGTCGTTGTACCACTTGTATTGACTTAAAATTTAATGCAATGTCTTGACAGCCAATTCTCCTTATTCACATGATACACCTCGCTCCCAAACTACTTCTCGAAATAAACCTCATCATCCGGGAAAATGTCATTAAGACTCTCAAAATGTCATAAACCCACGAGACAATGTTATATAATATTGGGCTATAGCACCCAAATCAGTATTCCACAATCGAGTTGCTTGTTACCCGGAGCCCATGAATTAGTAACAATAATGTTATTATTATTCACGATCAATGTATCACGCATGTATGAGTCATTCTTTTTTATCAATCGATGAAGTTATCAAGAACAGGATTAATAGCAGGCCGGTTTAACCTTTGTTTAGTAATTTGCCAGCTTTAAAACCAAATTGAAATAAGAAATGGAGCTAAAAACCAATGCTATCTTTTTCACTTGAATATTCTGTACAATGATTGCTACTTTTAAATAAAGGAACACTTTTGGAATTTTATAGAGTGCTACGGCTACTTGCAAAGAATTTTCAATTTCTGAAAGCCTGCTGATTACAGCTTACTATCATTCTTATCCAATTTTGTTATTTTATACTTCACCCGCACGTTACTACCAAAATATGTCTTTTTCTTTAACCTTTTCTTTACCATATTAACCCGTCTATAAAGTTCATAAAATGATTAAATAATTCCTTCTACAACCAATTTTATGACCATTTTGCTTTGGAACCATATAATTCCTTCTGCAACCAATTTGTCATGACCATTTTCTATCACTTATTATTATTATTTTTCCCAAAACCTTTTTCTATCACTAAAATGACAAATAAAAAAATTTCCTAAGGACCCGAAGAGAAATCATTTTTTATTTCAAAAGTGATTAAGGAAAACATGTATAAGAGTTGAACAAGAGATCCAAGTAGGAATCGCCATGGGTAGGGCAGGGTGCCGGATTGCCAATAGCACAATCACACCTTCAAAAATATTAAGTTATCAAACCTGATTTTTTGCGGATTCTCAAACCTAAAAATATTAATTATTGAATAAACACACGTGAAATATTTAACTTTAATTAAATTGAGACAAAACTACAGATACTTTTCATTGAGATTAAACATTGCCACAAAATTCAGTTCCTTTTCAATAGTATACATCCCTTAAACAAAAGAAACCAAAAGTAAATATCTATTAATTAATTAAGTACTTGTTAAACTTACAGCAACCTGGACAAAACAATATCATTATGCTATGCTAGGACAAGCAGCAGCACTGACATTTTAATCAATAGTGCACAAAAAGAAAAACTTTTGGTCTTTTTCCATGGCCATTTTGATTAACTGATCAGCTCCTTATCAAACTTTTAGTTAGGTCTAACAATTGTTAATTTTAGTTTCTATATTTTCTTGATTCAATATTAAAAGTTAAATAATTTAAAAAGTAAAAATAACATTATGCAGATTTGCAGATATCCATGCGGGTATCTAATCCTATAGTTGTTGTAAAATAAAAATTATAGTTACATAATAAAAGTTGATAATATTTGTTTAGAGTGAAAATTTCACTAGGACGCGCATCATAAGGATAGACTCTGTTTCGATTCAAATAAGGTTGAGCTTGATAGGAAATCTGGGCTTAATGATCTATGATCTGCATGATTTTACAGAGAGTAAGATCCAAAAGAATAAGCAGGCTTGGCATGGCTTAAATAAACTCTTGTTGCAACTTTGACTATGGCTATCGTTTCATTGAGTTGCGGATTTCAGCTCGAACAATAATGGCACCTGTAGTGAATAGGAATATAGGAGCAGAGTACACAAGTGAATAATGGAGAACCAGTAACTCAATATTAATGTTCTAGGATTGCTATAGCTTAAAAAGTGTAATTACGGAAAATGTAAGAAAATAAATCATATCACGGGTGCCGAAGAAAGGGTTCATTTCGGTTTGTGTAGAAAAAGTTAGAAAGAGTCTTCAGCAGCCAGAAAGAGGTTGAGAGCGAAACCAACGAGGAGAGAGTAGAAGAGTGTGAAACAGAAAAAGAAGGTGAGAAATAAGTGAGGTGAAAGAAGGAGTCCAGCGAGAGTAGGTTGTAGTGTTATCTCGAGCCCATCTTCCCCACTTCCTTAAGTGAGTAACTCTAACTATTATTCTATAAAATAATTATTATTATTATTATAGAGTTAGATTCTAGTTCTTTCACTACCCTGTCCCATTGAGTTTGGACCAAGGAGGGGACAGAGGAAGGAAGATTTTGATCGACATCATAGACCAAGCTAACACTAGCCAAAGACCAAGACCTGTGATCGACTTAGCGAACCAACCTTAAAATGTCGCTCCAATAGAGAGAACTTGGACGAAGAAGTCTCTACGGTAATAACATATGGTCCCCAACCAAAGAATCCATCCAACCTTAGCAATGTGTGCCGATGTCTTCCCGAGCAATTCTCAACCAACATATGCGATTCATTCCTCGTTACTACCCGGAAGATGAAGAACGAAAATATTGTTTGGGAACTCAGAAAATCAGTGAGAAAATAAGAACTGAATTTAAGATTTTTCTAGAACATCATTTTCATTAATCACACTCACGTTAATATGTACAAGCTTCTGCTATTTATACTAAGCTGAAGCTCAGCTCAGATAGTTGTAACTAACTACAGCTAATTAACTAATTCTAGCAACTAATCATAACAGCTTAAGCTAATTAACATAAGCACAACTATTTAGATAACCACCAGGCTCCAGCTGGCACGCCATGTCATCAACGTGTAACTAAATGTGGCTGCTGCTGTGATCCTCTGCTCTGCTGACTATCTTGCAAATATGAGCTTCCTTAACACCGGAGGATAAGTAATTGGTAAGGATGAAAAGATTGGAACTCGTGACATTTTGTACCCGAAAAAAGGCGCTACCAAGCTGCGCTACATCCCTTTCAATTGGTCTACAGTGTCATTGTAGAGAATCCCTGCCCCGTTTTCCGCATCGCTCCATCGATATCAAATTTCTCTTGCCATTTCTTTGAGTTTTTATTGATTTATACACTCATCATCATCCCGCCGCTCTTACCAACGCTTGCTTACTTTTACTTATGAGCAAAAAGGGTTATAAACAATCAGCCCTTTGAATAAGCGAGGCTTTCCCGATAGAAATAGTTGCATGCGAGAGAGATCCCAATTCCGTGTACCTGGTTTCTAAAGGTCGTTTTTATGTTTAATTAATTAAGAGATGTTATTTCTATATTAAAAGAGTAGATTACCCTCTGACGTCATCACATTCAAATGGCAACTAACAGTCTAGTAGATGTGACAGATACATTTTGATAATTTCGGGTGGATAAATGATACAAATTGAAAGTGTTGCAATATTTTTTATTATATGAAAATTTAAGAATATACAAGTGATAATTTTCCTTTACCTTAATTTGAGTTTCAAGGGCAAAATCATCAAACTACTACAATGCTATCAATATTCAAATGGCAGCTAATGATTTAGTAGATGGGAAGTAATTTTCTCAGCTTTAGAAGGATGAATGGTACAATTTGAAAGTGTTGTCATATATTTAATAATAGAGTAATCTAAGGGTATATGACTGATAATTGTCCTTTAAATTATTTAATTTAAAAATTTAACCATTAAACATGAAATTAAACATGGAACATATCGTGTGAACCTGAAACACTTTTGTTAATACTTGAAAACAAAAGTAAAAACAAAGAAATAAATCTTTAAGCATTAAACTTGAAACCACCACCATTCAATATGAAATTACTGTTTACCTAAAACTTTGAACTGTTCACTTGAAATTGTACGATTAAACTTAAAACCATGAAACTAATGTTAACATGAAACTTTGAACCATTAATCTGAAACTATAATAATTTAACTTGAAATGTAAAATTAATGCTAATACCATTAACTTAAAATTGTAATCATTAAATCTGAAATCATTGATTATTACACGAAACCATTATGACTGAACCTAAAAATTCTAGCATTAAACATGGAACTAATGCTAACATGAAATCTAGGACTATTAATTTAATATTGTAATCATTAAACCTAAAATCAATGAGCACTACATGAAACCATTAACATTAAACTTGAAAACTCTACCATTAAAAATGAAAATAATGCAAACATGAAACATACGTGTTGGATTCTTAATCCAACATTCGGTTTATATGTGAATAATTATGTATTGCTAACTGTCATATAATTTTAAGTTTAATTAAAAGTGATATATTAAGATTTTTAGTAATTTGGACTAATGTTGCTGATAAGGTGTGGGCCTTTAGGTGTCCAGACTTTAAGGTAATTTTTTTATTTTTATGATGGGCTGAAAGAGGAATTTCTAAAGATAGCAACAAAGTTATCTATAGAAGTGGTTATGATCCTCAGATCACATATAATATTTTATTATTTTCTAGCATCGTATCGTTAGCGACAGCATAGAGAGAAGTTTAAATAATTTATTAGGATAACATGTTGATCTGGAAGAGAAACCACACGACTCTATCAAGTAATTAAGCATTATAGATTCTAGTACACTTCTGCATATTTAATTATTGATTCTTAGTGATATAACATAAATATTCCTCGAATTTAGGTAATGATTTTCACCAAAGGATTATTTTCTAATAATAGGACCATTAAGTTAAAATTGTAATCATTAAATTAGAAATCAATGAACATTATATGAAATAGAGATGGCCAATGGGCGGTCCAGCCCCAAAGCAAGGCGCATGCGTGCTCGTGCCCGTGCTGTGCCGTTCTGTGCCTAAATTTTTTTGCTTAGGCTGATGCCATGCCGTGGGTCGTGCCATGCCTAAGAAAAAAAAGCACACTAAGCTTTTTTCCTTTCTTTTTAATTTTTAAAACGCATACTAAGTTTTTGGCGTACTATTTTTAAGTCTATATACTTTTCTTAGGTCTATGCCTTTATTCAAATTTAATATAATCAAAAATTCAAACTCAAGTCCACAATCAATAATAATAAACTAATAATAGTAAGAAAATGTAATATTAATTACTAAGTTTGACCTTATAATATTAGAATTTTTTTAATACGTAACAAAAACAACAACACCAATAAAAATAATAACAATAATAAATAATTTTTCTTAAGGATTAACTTAATTATTAACTTGAACTTACATAGAGTCGTAGATCATAGTTCACAATAATATTAATGCATATTTATAAAATCATGATATCAATTATTTATTTAATAAATTATAAATATAAATCAATTATTTTTTTTCAATTAAGAATTAAATGAATTTAAAAAATTTAACTTTAAGTTATTTGTAAAATCATAAAATTTTAAGTTTACTTTCATTAAAAAATAAAACGTGCTTATTGCGGGTTTTTTTATCATACCGTGCTTAGCCCATCTCTAGTCATGCCGTACTTTTAAGGCCTGCGTGCTTAAAATTCTAAGCTCGGCCTAGCCCATGTGCATGTCGTGCCGTCTTTGTGCACCCCACCGAAGCGTGCTCATGTCGTGTCGTGCCCATATCGTGCTGTGCCCATATCGTGCCACGTGAGGTCTAGCCCATTGGCCATCTCTAATATGAAACCATTAGCATTGAACTTGAAAACTCTACTATAAAACATGAAACTAATGCTAATATGAAGCCTAGAACCATTAAGTTATGACTGTGATAATTAAAATTGAAATCGTTGAGCACTACATGAAACCATTAATATTGAAACTAAAAACTCTACCATCAAACATGAAATTAATGCTAACATGAAGCCTAAGACCATTAACTTAAAATTATAATCGTTAGACTTGAAACCATCTAATGCACATGTGAAACCTATTTCCATAATTTGAAATCATTATTAATAAATTTATTTCTTGCATCATTAAAAAAGAAACTAATGCTAACCTTAAACATTTGACCATCAACTCGAAATAGTTTACTATTAATATGAACCTCAAAGTGATTAGTGTTAAAAATTGTGTGTTTATTAAGGAATAAAAATGTTATTTTGTGCTTATAATATAATTTACATTTGTAATTATGTAACATATTATGAATTTTTAATTATTTTTCTAAATATTTGATTTTGTGTATTTTTGTGCTTATTAGGTAAAAATAATAATTTCACACAATTTAAGGCTTTAAACAAATGTACGGATGTCAAATTTGGATTAGAAAGTCAAAAAAATTATGTCATTTTCAAGGAGGATCCGAGATTTTTGTTGAAAATTTATAAGTTTTACCACGGTAAATGTGGTAATTGTGAAATTATAAGTTTTTATCATGTTAGGTATGGTAATTATTAGTGAAATGTGTTAGATGTGCTTGAGTGGATTAATTTAAGTTTATGTTTTATTAGTGGGACAAATGTAAGGTTAAGATGTAATTAGTTTTATTTATTTGTGTGGTGTTTAATTTGTATAAATTGAACACACCTCTCACACCTTTTCTTCTCTTCTTTGGTCAAATTCTTCTTTCATCTCTCTTTATAATATATTTTCAATAAATAAAATTAGTTTTCTTTTCAATTTTCAAACATTTTTTAATTATGAATGTTTAGCTAACATTAAAAGTTAGGGGAAGGTGAAACTCTTAGAAAATAAATGTGATTTAATCAAATTCTATTTTAATTATATAAATTAAACTATTTTCTATTTAATTTTAATCCATATTTCATAGTTTAAAATTTTGATTTATTGTAGAAAAACATGGGATTTTAGTACAATGAATTCTTAATATCTTAATATAAAATATGAAAAAATAGTATTTTGACTTATTGTAGACAAGTTTTCGCACATTAAGTTCTTAATTCATAATAAAATTAATAGGAAAATAATTGTAATTTATATAATTAATCTTTTGGCAATAAAATAAAAATAAAAAAAAATTTATTAAATTATATTTATTACTAGAGTGGATCCATAATCCTAACTAATTCAATTTCATAGTTTTTCTCAAATTAAATTGCATACACCCATCACAGCAAAGAGCAAAGATTTAGTTTAAGGAGTGTCATTTATTCATGCTTTCTCGATTCCTTGCTCTCTGCTCATCTTGCGCTCAGCTTCAATCAATCAATCTCTGCTTCAATCCATCACTCTTAGCTTCAATTCTTCACTGTCGCAAATCATCTCTCTTGCTAGATCTCTCTCTTGTGTCGTTCAATAGTTTTGGTGAGCTCTCTCTCTAATTTAATATATGATTAAAAATCTTACCATGTCATTTAAATATGCTTGAAGTTTCAGTTTAGTTTGTCAACATTACTTGAATTTCAATTTCAATTACTTGCTTTTGCAATTGAGAAATTATTACTTGAAATATTAGGATGATTTCTAGGGATTGATAATTGAATTAAAATTTCTAGGGCTTGTCATTTTTTGTTTTTGAACAGATAGAGCTACAATTAAGTCATACTGCAACATTTTATCTTGAGATTTTTTGTTCACAAAAAGGAAAAATGAGAAATTAAAAAGAAAAAGTTACATTATTGAACATCTAGCAGTTGAAAATGAGCAACACCCCTTTCCATTATATACCAGAAACCCAAAAATAGAGACAGCATGCTGCTGTTACATGGATCCCCCTTAGCTGAAAAAATTATGCCTAGACCGAAGTGTACTTAACTGATAGGAATGACAGTATCTCGACAAAAATGGCCTTTCGTAGTTGAATAACTTCTTCGTGAAAGTTGTGAACTCATTGGGCAAAACTTGTGACTAGAACTTCTATCAGACAACTACTAATTAGTTGCTATATAATGATGCAAAATTGTGGTTAAATCAATTCAACCCACAAAAACTTTGAGAAACTAGCTAATCTATCAAAAGCAGCACTTTAACTTCTAAGCCTCAAGCTGCTCATTTAAGACTTTTGTCCTTTCAAGTAGGGCTTTATTTTCCTTTTGAAGCATCACAATTTTTGGATGATGTTAGCAGGAAAAGAAAGGATATTGGTATTTTATAAATAAGATAAGAGCAACGTAATAAATATGAGTTACCATTTATAATATTTAGCAAGAAAAGCAACGTAATATTTACTGTATTTTATTTACAAATATTCTTTGTATTTTATTCATAAATAGTTGTATTATTTTTGTATTCAGAAATGTCTCTTAAGCAAGTAAATACATCATTTATTCGTATTCATTGATTTTCATTTCAATTGCTGATTAGTTAACATATCATTTATTGATTAAGTATTTTATATCTCTTTATTAGAATAATAATATTTCCTTCACTTAAATGAAATTATCTTTTCTGGTATACTATATTTGATTTATTGTTGCAATAAAATTTTAACTAGAATTAAAGTAAAATATTGATATTTGCATGCTCAAAGGCTGTTACAAAATATTTCTTTTTCTTTTTACAAGATCTTTCAATGCAACAAGCCTAATTACAACCTGAATAATTAAAAAAAAATAGTTTATCAATTTGTTGAAATAATCAAACCAAGAAATGAGAAAGCTAAATGTATGTAACTAAAATTAGAGTATTGGAAGGCTACTTGGAATCTAACCAACTATATTGAAATGTTAACAAATTAATAGAAATATTGAACATAAAAGTATGAACATTTTCAGTCGATACGTACTAACCACTAATTGGGAAAATTTCATGAAAAATAGGCAAATGTACCTAATAGTTGGTACCAACGCATAGTACTGTAATACTCGCTAATTAGTTAGAATAATCAACCTAAATCTTGTGGACCTATCAGTCGAAATAATATAACGGAAAATTGAGAAATTTTAATGGAAATTATGCACTGATTCAACCAAAAACAATAGTCGAAAGCCTAGAGTTGATATCTAACCTGAAATTTTGAAATATTAATAAGAATGTTCAAAACGAAACTAGTAGAACAAATAGTTGAACAAATGAACAACAAAATGAGAAATTTAAATGCAAAATTGGTACTGCTTTAACTAAATTAACAGTAGCAAAAAGTAAATTTGAAATCTAACAAAACGTATTAAAATGTTTGCTACATAGTAGGAATATTCAACAAAAAACTAAAGAAATTTTTTGAGAAATTTTAATGTAGGTATAATTTAATATAAAAAATCAACAAAGCATCTGAGAAAGTTTAATATAGGTATAATTTGATCAAAAAAAAAATCAACAAAGCATCCTTGGTATCTATCTAACCCATAGTATTACAATGTTACTTAGTTACTCATAGTACTTAACATAAAACTAGTGAAACTATTAGGTGAAAATTGTAGCTATAAGGTTAAAAGTTTATAGAATTATAGGGACAAATCAAACCTAAAAAAAAAAAATCTATAAGTTATTTTTTATAATAACCAATAATATTGGAATGTCAAGTAGTAAGTCAGAATATTCAACACAAAATCAATGAAACTATTAAGTCGAACATGAGAACCATGAAAGTAGAAAATTTTACAAAATATAGGATCGATCAAATGGAAAAAAAAATAGAAAGCATATGTCGTATTTAACTCATAGTATTGAAACATTTCCTAAATATTAGGAATACTCAGTGAAACTATTAGGTGAAACATAATAGGAATACATTGAGAAAGTTCAATAAATTATAGGAACAAATCAGCCCAAAATCAGAATCTATAAATCATATTTGATATGTACCCAAAATATTAGAATATTACCTATCTAGTCGAGTACTGAAATACTGAACACAAAGGTAGTAAAACTATTAGGCGAAATATAAGAACCATTAAACGAGAATTTTAATGAAATATAAGAACAAATCAAACAAAAAATCTTAAAATGTCATATGTGGAATTTAACTCATAACAATGAAATATTACTTAATTAGTCGAAATACTCAACATAAAACTAGTGAAACTATATCAAAAACATCAATTAAGAAACTTGAACAAATCATAAGAACAAGTCAAACATAAGAACAAAAAAAAAGAATCTATAGATCATATTTGCTACCTAACCCACAATAATGAAATATTACCTAATTAGTTAGAGTACTCAACACAAAAGTAGTAAAATTATTAAGTGGAACATGAAAACTATGAAATAAAGAAGTTTAACGAAATATTGGAGCAAATAAAAAAAAAAAATAAAAATAAAAAACTAAAATGCGTACGTGGTTTTAACCCATAGCATTGGAATATTAGCTAGTTAGTCGGAACACATAACACAAACATAGTGAAACTACCAGTTGAAACACTAAAACCATTAATTGAAAAAGCATAAGGAATTATAGGAATAAATCAAACTAAAAACTGAATCTACATATTATATTTGGTATCTGAACAAAACTATTGAAAATTTACCAAATTAATTGGAATATACAACACAAAAATTGTGAAATTATTAGTGAAACAAGAAAACCACAAAATGAGAAAGTTTAAGGAAATATTGGAGCAAATCAAACAAAAAAAAAGACCCTAAATAGTACTAGAATATTTAGTTAGTCAGAACACACAACACAATCCTTGTGAAACTATTAGTGAAAAGAACAGAATCATAAATTGAAAAAGCGTAATGAATTGTAGGAATAAATCATACCAAAAAATGAATCTATCATATTTGGCATCTAACCAAGAATATATAAATTTTAATAACTTAGTTAGAATTTACAACACAAAAGCAGTGAAATTATTTGGTGAAACAAGAGAACCACAAAATGAGAAAGTTTAAGGAAATATGGGAAAAAATTAAACAAAAAAAGACCTAAAAAACATATATGATGTTTCACCCATAGTATTGGAATATTGCCTAGTTAGGCAGAACATTCAACAAAGATCTAGTGAAACTATTAACTTAAACATTGAAACCATAAATTGAAAAACTATAACAAATTGTAGGGACAAATCAAACCAAAAAATGAATCTATGGATCATATGTGGTATCTAATCCAGAATATTGAAATTTGAACAAGTTAATTGGAATACACAACACAAAAATAGTGAAATTATTAGATGGAACAAGAGAACTATGAAACGAGAAAGTTTAAGGAAAAATAGGAACAAATAAAACCAAAACAAAAAAAAAACTTAAAAGGCATATATGGTAATTAATCCATAGCACTAGAATATTAGCTAGTTAGTTGACACAACTTAAAAGTAATTTTTAACTCCTAAGTATAAGAGTATCTTGTTGTATTATAGTTTGGTGAGTCCGAGGTCGATCCACAGGGAAAAGATTTAATTTTTTTATTTTATTTTATCTAAACATTGAAAATAAAACTTAAATATAAACAACTTAATTTAAATAAAACTATGAAATTAAATTAGTTAGGGTTGTGGATCCTCTCTTAGTAGTTAATAAAACTTAATAAATTCTTTTTGCCATTTTTTTAGATTTATTGCCCAAAAGATTAATTATATAAATTATTATTATTTTTCCTTTAATTTTATGATGGATTAAGTATTTATTGTGCCAAAGTTTAATTTGTCTACAATAAGTCAAAATACCATTTTACCATTCCTTGTATTAAGATATTAAGAATTTATTGTGCCAAACTCCCTTGTTTGTTTACAATAAATCAAATTTTCAAAATATAAAATATGTATAAAATTAAATATAAAATAATTTAATTTACAAAATTAAAAATAGAATTTGGTTAAATCATATTTATTTCCTAAGAGTTTCACCTTACCCTACCTAATATTATTTAGTTAAGCATAATTGAAATAAAAAGAATTGTTAAAATTAAATTATTTATAATTAAAAGTAATAAGAACAACTAAAATTGAAAATAAAACTAAATTTATTTATAAAAATAATTATACAAAATTTAAAAGCACACCTAAAAAACAAGATTACACGGAGATTAAAAGAAATTAAGAAGAAAAGAGATGTAGAGATATGATTAAAAACATAAAATAAAGCTCTATTTATAAAAAAATAAATTCATAATCCAGTGTTTTACGGTTTATCATAAGTTTCGTGCATGCTCCTCACAACCATTGGATTAAGATCCAACGGCTGGTCAAACTTCAAAAGTCAACATTACACGTGACATCATTTGACTTGTCTGATTTGGCTAAAGAACGGTTGAGATTTGGCGGGTTAATGGGTGGATTGGGTCGACCCGAATACAAAGATTCGGATCTACATCTTGCTTCACCAACCATTGCCACGTGGCACAATTATGGCCATTGAATCATGAACGGTTGAGATTTAGTTAAAATTGTCAGCTATCTCATGCACTCATATCTATTGTAAGCTAATTTTACATCTAATCAGTGTTCGGTCAATAGAAAAAGTTAACTTTTTTTACACAACCCCAATTTTTAGTCGATCTTGACTCATCTTAAGGTTTTCGGACGTTCTAAATCCAAATTCGACATCCATTTATCTGTTTGGAGCCTCGAATTATATGAAATTAATATTTTACCTAATAAACACACAAAATTACACAAAATTAGATATATTTAATACATAATTAATAATTCTTAATATATTGTATAAACACAATATAAATTATAACATAAGTACAAAATAACATTATTATCGCTTGATAATTAAACAATTTTTAATACTAATCATTAGTCGGAACACTCAACACAAAGCTAGTGAAACATTAGTTGTAACATCAAAACCATAAATTGAGAAAGTGTAACGAATTGTAGGAACAAATCAAACCAATATATATATATATATATATATATATATATATATATAACTCATAGAAATGGAATGTTATCTAGTTAGTTGGAATACTTACGAAATTGATGAAGCTATTCGCTGAAATATTTGGATCATAAGATGAGTAAGGATAATGGAATATAGGAACAAATCAAATAGAAAAGAAAAAGTGCTTAAATGTCACCTATTTAATTGGAATACTCAAAATAAATCTAGTGAGTCTATTATGTGAAACAATAGAACCATAAAATAATAGGTTGAACGAAATGTAGTAACTAATTTAACCAATTATAAAAGCCTATGAAGTAAACTTGAAATCTAACACATTTCAGCAAATTTGACCTTGTTAATTGGAATATTAACACAAAACTAATGAAAAAAATTAGCTGAAGAATTAAAAGCAGTAATGGAGAAAGTTTTACCAAATTCAGAATTTATTGAATGGAAATTACAGTTATAGAATCTTAACTTAGAATCTAAGCCAATTGTTGGAAAGTAAAGATAAAATTAAGAAACATAATAAATAAACTTAGAAAAATTACCCTATATATTTATATTTAACTAAATTATCTAGAATATAATTATTTCACAATTTTTTTATAATTCATTATGTTTCTTTTTTAATTAAAATTTTCAAATATTTTACAGCATTCCACTACTTTTCCAATAATTATTTGAAATTTTTTTATTTTTAATATTTTTTTAATACAAAATTAATTTTTATATATATACACGGCATACACACAACCGGTAAAATACCGGTTGTTGAAGTTGTTTTTTCACTGCCGACTGGTTGCATGTGATAAAGCATTGTACCTTAGGATGACCCCAAAGGAATTAAAAAAGAAAAAAAAGTTACTTATTATGTGGGATCCTAGCTAGTGGCGATTCAATTCGACTGGATTCGATTCAACTGGAAATATATATGCGTTTTATCTTTTAAAGGGTTATTAACATTGCACTATTTTAAGAATTCAAAAAATATTAAATAATTGACCAATTCATTTAAATATAAAAGCGTTGATTCTGTAGATAAGTTTTAAGTTTTTGTTAAAAAAATAGATGTGCGTTTTATTAACAAAAATGTCTAAGGATATTTTATTGATTCGCTACTTTTAGTTATAATAAATTCAAGATTATTCGTAAATTCATAAAATTATTATTTAACAATTTAAAAACATAAAATAACTTTTGATATGCTATTGAATATTTTGATTTTTTGTATTTTTATCATAAAAGATAAAACTGATATTTTATTAATTAATTAGTCAACTAATAATTTTAACAAAAAGTATTTTATAAAATTAGTAATAAAATGGTAAAAAAAATCTTGTAATTATTTAATATTTTATAATTCTTAAAATAAAAAAATTTCATCTCAAAAGTCCATACCGACAAGTCAATAATGCCCACACGTCTTGTTCGCTACTTCTAGAAACGTGAACACTCACGCAACACACATGGTGCACGCGCTTAATGATGCATGACTTTGGTTTGAAAATAACTCTATAGATGAGACTTGCGCCCTGCGTGTTTTTTCAATTGTCATTTTAATTCACTTGTCGGACAAGGCTACGTCACAGACTCTGTATGTAACAGCTCAGTGCAAACTGGCCTTGCATCAGCTAAGTTCCAAGAACTTTTCCTCTCTCCTACAACGCGTGGATGCTCCCCATTTGCTACGTAGGTCCTTCAGTTGTCAATTAATTAATATTCACTCTTTCGTTTGTCTATCGCTACTCCATTCATCGTACGAACACATTAAATATTCTCAGAGAGCTTTAATTGTTTGTGATTAGAACACGTGGATTTGGAATTTAATCATTAACCCCAGCATTAGGGTGATAGACGTTTTGCGGAACTTTCTAGGTTTCTGTATTTTTGCTTTAATGGGAATTTTTTGCAAATTTTAAAGTAATGTATTGTGTGTATCTAGTCATTTTATGATTGATCCAAATTTTGCATTGACAAGCACTTACACAATTAGGGGACTGGATTTCATGATATCTCAATTGTTTCATATATTATAATTTTTTTTGGTTTCGAGTGACAACTTAAGAATTGCTATATGTTGCATATAATATAGCATAACATGACCCATGATTAGAATATAATTTGTAACTCAAATATTATAACATTTAATATGCCATTAATTATTTATAAAATAATTGAAAGGAATTTAGATATATCAAAAATAGATGTAGGTAATTAAAAATAAAAAATTAATTACTTAATTATTTTTTCGGAAGTACTATTTACCATTACTATTAACTGGAACTATTTATAGTTACTATTCACGATTACTGTTCACGATTGCTGTTCATCCGCATAAAAAATATTAATTTTCTAAAAACACAATAAAATACAAAAAATAAATGACATGAAAATTTTTACGTGGTTCGAATTAATCAATCCTACATCCTCGAGGTCACGCTCAGATAAAAAGCAATTCATTAAATTGAGATGTTACAACCTATGGATTTACCAAACTTAAGACTCTCACTTACAGTTTATCACCATACAATTTACTCAACCTTAGACTGAATCTGCTTCTCTTGAAGAATCGTTATCCCTCTCAAGAGAAGCATCGTTGTCCCTCTTAATCCACGATCCTCAAGGTACTTCGCAAAGTGATCAATAGTGATTTTTCAATGTCTAGTGATCCAAGATCCACATAGATTCTCCATAGAGATGAAAAGAAGATAAGAAAACAAATCAACACAACAT
The DNA here is from genome assembly GCA_030444775.1 of Atalantia buxifolia. NCBI lineage: Eukaryota > Viridiplantae > Streptophyta > Magnoliopsida > Sapindales > Rutaceae > Atalantia > Atalantia buxifolia. The sequence goes on along the minus strand of CM059838.1, from coordinate 1,888,259 downwards.
AATGCGCCAAATCTGGATTCTTTAGGGAGGAGACTGAATTTCACTTTATCTTTCTGTGTTGTGCGTGCCTTCAATTGTGAAATACTTCTCTTTATATAGGCACTAGGGTTTCACTAAAATTACAAGTCTTAAAAGACTTGGATTCTTTCCAAATAAGAGTTTCTTTCCTCTTATAATTCCCATGAATCTGAATAGGAATAAATCTGATCTTCTTGTCTTACTTGTCTATATAGAAATATCAGAGTATTTAATGACTTCATGTTTCAACCAACTTACTCTAAATAGATCATGCACACCATTATAATCCCACCATTAATAATTGACTTGTTAAAGTAGACATCTAATTAAATTAGGAAACAAATATTCCTAATAAATTGGAATCTCACTAAATTAGGGAATTAATAAATTAATCCATATTATAAGATATGCAATAAATAAAGTTCCAATTTGACTAAATTTGCCATAAAATGTCAACTCTATAAATAATGGACTTAACAATAAGCAATAGCAAGAGTCAGAAAAATAAGAGAGAAAAATTGAAAATTAAAATTATTAATCAATAAGAATTTGAACTTATTATCTCTGTGTTGTGCGTCGCTTCAATTGTGAAATACTTCTTTATATAAGACTAGGGTTTCACTAAAATAACAAGTCTTAAAAGACTTGGATTCTTTCCAAATAAGAGTTTCTTTCCTCTTATAATTTCCATGCATCTGAATGGGAGTAAATAACTGATCTTTCGCCTTACTTGCCTCCTAAAAAATATCTGCAGTATTTAATGATTTCATGTTTCAACCAACTTCGCTTCTAAATAGATATCACGCGCCAATTATAATCCCACCATTAATTGACTTGTTAAAGTAGACATCTAATTAAATTAGGAAACAAATATTCCTAATAAATTGGAATCTCACTAAATTAGGGAATTAATAAATTAATCTATATTATAAGATATGCAATAAATAAAGTTCCAATTTGACTAAATTTGCCATAAAATGTCAACTCTATAAATAATGGACTTAACAATAATTAATAGCAAGAGTCAGAAAAATGAGAGCTTAAACATACTCTAGAAAATAAAAGTTAATTTAAACTTATGTATATTTTGATTATTATATAATAAATTAATACTTTAATAATAAAATTTATTAAATGTATTTATTTTTTCAAATTAACAGTAATCCTAATAGTATAATTTATCAAAAACTAATTTATTTTTTTATTTAATAACTTATTTCAATAGTATAATATAAATAATTAATTTATTCAATTATTGCAATCTCAAATTCGCCCTTGATTAAGTTGAAATATACAACTATTTTTTGGTTTGATTTTTCTCTTAAAAATCCTAGTTTACGTGTGTCAACAAGCAACATGTACCCATTGATCTTTCTCACCAATCCACCAATATCCAAGAATCTGAAATTGCGTGGTTTAAACATAAGGAGTATCTAATTGTGTGGTTCAAAATTTATTTTTGAAAAAGATCTCAAATTGTGACCCGTTATTATTGATATTTCATCTTCATGTCAGCAGGCAACGCGTGCCTATCTGTCTTTCTCACCAATCCATCAATATCTTAAAATCTATAATTTAGTGGTTCAAAATTACATCAAGATTATAAAATTGTGGTTTAAATTTCTTTGATAGAATTTTGTGGTTTAAATTTTACTAAGACAAAGGAATCTACCGTACAACATTGTTACTATCCCACTTCCTTTGTCTTTTGTGGCACCACTCCTGTAAACTTCGTTTGACATGACAGCAAAGACAATTTTGACTTGTTTATTGAATTTTAATTTTATTTAAAATTTTTGATTGATCATATTAAAATTCTTTCATGATATGATTTTTTTAAAAGAGAAATTATTATTTTATTATTAAAATTTTATTGACATATCATATCAATATTAAGATTTGTCGAAAAATATATTTTACTACTAAAATTTTTTATTTGTTATCAATTCACTACCATTTAGTTAATAAAAAGTTAATTTTAACGGTAATTGAATTAAATGTCGATTTTACCCCAAGAGTTTGGTAGTAAAATAATAATTTCTTTAAAAGTTCGGTAGTAAAATGATAATTCCCCTAAAAATTTGGTAGTAAAATGATAATTTATCTATCAAATTAATAAATAATTTTTTCTTATAAATTTGGAAATATCTTTGATCTTCTTATAGCGTTAGTAAATTTTTAACGTTATTAACAGAATGGTAGTGAATTGATAACTCACGTGAAAACTTTGATAGTAAAATACATTTTGGCAAATCTTGATCTTTGATGATATGTCAAAAAACTTTAATAGTAAAATAATAATATCCCTTTTTAAAATAATTCCTTAAGTAATGGTGAATAAATTAAAAAATAAATATAGTTAAATTTTAATCACGTAGTAACCCCAAGGAAGATGATATAAACATTTTAAAAGTTAAAAAAGTTTAGATTATGAGACAATTATAATTTATTAATTTTAGAACTTCTGAAAGTTAATTTGATAGTGGTTCTTTTTTGTTCATTATCATTAAAATATTCAAATTATAGGCCTGCGATTAATTATAACCTATTCACAAGTCAATTGCAAACGGGATCCAAGCAAAAGTCAAAGTTAAAAAAAAAAAAAAAGAGAGAGAAGAATGTGTGATCGCTAATACATAACTAAGAGGAATTTTGAGAGCATTATGTGTATCATTGATATTCATTCTACTAATACAAAGTATAATAGGAAAAATAGAAAACATAAGTGTTGTAAAATAAGAACAATAGTATGATGAGGTTTATAAATTTAACTGATGTGACAATGTTTAGTTGTTTACTGATTGTTGCGTGATAAGTACTTATTTAATAATTAGTGTCTGTTTAGTATAATTTATTTAATGACCATAAGTGTTTATTTAATTTCATAAACTCTTATAATAATTTTTGTTGTTGTTGGATTATTTTTTTAATAGAACTTTTAAAGCTTAGATAAACTATTTTACCTCTACTAATAAAATCTCAAATTTTGGGCTTTTAGAAATAGAGATTGAAAAGATTTTTAAAAATATTAAAATATTTAAAATATCTTCTACTTATTTGCCAATTTTGTTTTATTCTTTTCATAATATAACTTTAAAAAACTTGCATATTAAAATAATTTCATAAATTTTTAATAAAAACTCTTATTGACAACCAAACAACTTAAATTTTTTTAATAAAATTCTATTTATAAAAATTATACTAATAAAATTTTTATTTAAATAAGTTTTATTTGAAAAAGTGTATCAAAAAGAAATGTAATAATCATCTAACATAAAATATATATAAGAGACATAAATTATAGTGTGAAATTATAATGCAAAATTTTTAGCCAACTATATATTTATAGCATTACTCTACTTTTTTAAAACTCGGCAGCACGAGGGAATTTTATTAATAAAGTAAAAAGATATTAATTACATCTTGTATTCATATAATATAGCAATACTCATATTTTTAATGCGAAGATTGTCACCCTTTCGCTTTGCCCTTTACATAATTTTTTTGAATCATTTAATCCGCTGCAAAGTCAATAATGCCTGCACGTCGTTTTCGCCAAATAACTGCAGCTACTTTCAGAAACCTAAACTTTCACGCAAGACACGTGGTTCGTGCGTTTAATGATGCATGATTTTGGTCTGAAAATAACTCCATTCATCGTACTTAAACCTTAAATCTTCTCAGAAAGTTTTAATTGTTTGTGATTAGAACACATGGATTTGGAATTTAATCGTTACCCCAGCATTAGCATGATAGACGGTTTGAAGAACTTTCTAGCTTTCCGTATTTTTGCTTTGATGGGAGCTTTGAAAATTTTAAAGTAGTGTATTGTGTGCATGTAGTCATTCATATGATTGATCCAAATTTTGTGGTGACAAGCACTTACACAATTAGAGGACTGGACTTCATGATATCTCAATCATTTCATATATTATAATTTTTTTTTTTAATTTTGAGAGACAACTCAAAGATGGTTATATATTACATATAAAATATATCATAACATAGGATTTAATTACAGTATATCAGTTGTTAAGTATATCAATGAATGAATCACGTGGATTGATTGATTTTAGTGATAACTGTAGGTTAGAACTAATGACTGAATCTAATTATGGTATTATACAATTGTGGTACCATAGTTTTACCCCATGACATGATCCGTAATTAAGATATATAATTTATAACTCAAATATAATAACATTTAACATGTTATTAATTATTTATAAAATAACCAATGTCCAAGCAAGAGTCAAAAGAAAATAAGAGAGAAAAATGTGAAAATTAAAATTATTAATTAAGAGGAATTTGAGAGCTTAAACATATTCTAGAAAATAAAAGATAATTTAAATTTATGTATATTTTGATTATTATATAATCAATTAATATTTTGGTAATAAATTTTACTAAACATATATACTCTTTTTCAAATTGAAAACAATCCTAATAGTATAATTTAATTATTTTTTAATTAACAACTTATTTTAATTACATATTATAAATAAATAATTTAATAATCTCAAAATAGCCGTTTATTACGTTGAAATATACAATTATTTTTGGTTTGATTTTCTCTTAAAAATCCTTGTTTACGTGTCAACAAGCAACACGTACCTATTGGTCTTTCTCACCAATCCACCAGTATCTTTGAATCTGAATTGCGTGGTTAATATACCGGAGGAGTATCTAATTGTGTGGTGCAAAATTTGTTTTAAAAAATATCTCAAATTGTGACGCATTGATATTTCAATTACATGTCAGCAGACAATCTGTCTTTCTCACCAATCCATCAAATGTCTTAAAATCTCAAATTGCGTGGTTCAAAAATACATCGAGATTATCAAATTGTGGTTCAAAATTTTACTTTAAAAAATCTCAATTTGCGACAAAGCAATTGTTCAAATTTCGCGATCCACGCTTTTGGTTTAAAATAACAGTGAAAACAAGTTATTTCATCATGAAAAAAAAAAAAAAACAGTAAAATTTGTATATAATTATATTGTTGGAATTAAAAAAATTTATTTTTATAAAGATGTTATAACTTAATGAAGATATAGTATAAAAATTATTGTCTTTATTTAATTATCTCTAATGTAAGTGATATACAAGTAAATTATATCATGTATTAATAATTAAATGAATATTATGTTGGGAAAATGTCTTTCTTTAAAAGCGTGTGTTTATTTAATTGTAATAAACAATTTTTCGATTAATAAAATAAATGAAGTATTTTATTTAAGTATCTAAAGTGCATTGATATTTTGAGTAAAGTCCATTTGATCATATTATATGTATTTATGTGATCATTTATGTGGATTATGAGAATATAAATACAAGTTATCTTATAATTAAATAAATCGTGTTCATGAGTTGATAAATAAAGTTAAGACTTTATTTAGGTATAGGTGTAATAAATTCATTGAATGGTTTATCTTGTCGTGTATGAATTTATTGATGTAATCTGACTACGTTGAACGAGGATCACATATGAGATTTAATTAACTTGAAATGATTATCGAGACTTATTAAATCTCATGGCATTGATTTTTTCATGTAATCTTGTCTTGAGTTAGTTATGATTTCATGATTGTAATTGTTATTCCATTTGAGTTCTGCGAAGCACGACACACTTGTGGTCAAGATTACCGGTATCTTGGTGGAGGCGATTATGAGTATTGGAGTTATATATTAACAATATAGAATTTATGACACACTCTTGATGGGTTTGTGACTTGATCATAGAATTACTGCAGCCAGAGTGTGTCAACGTATTTAGTATGTTGAAAATGATCATTAGAGAAAACGGTAAGTAAGTATCGAGAATAAGATGTAATTAAATCGATTGGACGGTTGAGATATCGATTTAATTAATGATGTGGTATAAAAGATTATGCGTAAAGAAATCAATGTGGGCAGGCGAATTATTATTGAAAGATCTGATTATGGAGGTCGATTCAATCTTATAGTGGGTAGAATTGGAATTAAATAATTATATTTGTTTAATTACAAATTTAATTATGTAGCCACTATTGTATGTTCCCAAATGATCAAGGTTATTTCATTTAATCGACAACACCATCATTGACCCAAATGCAAGAAAAGCTGGCGTATTAGGTGAAAATCATAATTATAATATTTGTTAAAGCGCAGTATGTTATATTGAAGTGTAAAGGGGGCTTGTGATATTTTCTGAGGTGGTCGCAGTTAATTCTATTCTCTCCACTTTTACGTAAGTGGAGAGATAGCATTTAATTTAAATATTTAAATATTTAAATTAAAAAAGAGAATCTAATCTAACATCTTAGGGTTTTTCATAAGATATTATAAAATGGGTCTTTTCTTCCAAAAGGGAGATATAGAATTTGAGGGTTTTGATAAAAATACGAAGGCATTTAAGAGGCTTGGAGGTTATAAGAATGAGAGTAGTAGTGAAGCAGACGCCCACACTTCCAGGTGTTGATCGATCTTGAGTCATAACGCGGAAGATCGTTTGGAGACGGATCTACAACTCTCAATCGTTAAATGTACCGAGATCATCAAGTAGTGCAATTTCAGATTTCTTAATTCTTATATGTTGTATGAGATCGGTCCAAAAAGGTTTTAATTAAAAATTGAAAAACCCGATTTTCTCCTACACTGATTGGTATCGGAGCCATCTCATATTAATATATAAAATTTCGTATGAAATTAATCTTGATATTTATGTATTAAAGTGTAGCGACAATTTATTTGAATATATATTATTTGTTAATATATGAATAAAAAGCGTGTTTGGATTGTCTCGATTCATGGTTAGAAAATTATCGTATTTTTGTTTTGGATTTGTAACAAAAGGAATGGTCTATTATCACCATGTTTCCTTTTTGGTTTTAATTTTTTGTTTTAGAATTTTTTGTAAGCCATTGGCGTTAGGAACCTGTAACAAAAATTTGTAAGAATAAAAAAAAAAAAGGGAGAAAAGGACAAACCGAGCAAGAACCCGCAAGCACGCACCAACCAAAGAAGGCGCAAGCACGCACGTAGTAGCCACGAGCAGCGGCGAGGCCAGCGTGGGCAGGCGGCAGCGCGCTTGCACGCCAGCTTGCCGCGTGTCGCCGCAAGAGCACCGCACGAGAGGCAAAGTGCATTGCGCCCAGCGCATTGCAAGCTCAACGCTTCAAAGATTGCAGAACAGCAACCGAACTAAAGCCCCACCAAAGAACGCGCATGCCAGCGCCTAAGACGCGCCAAAGAACGCACGCTGGGGCGCAGAGGGTGGCTCGCCGCAACGCCGCCATCAGCAAGCACACGTGCGAGGGCCAGCAAGCGCGCGGAGGCCGGGAAGCTTGCGGGCGTCTGGGGCCTGGTGGAGGGCGTCGTTGGTGGCTTCCCAAGCGGTGATGGTAGAATTGGCGATGGAGATGGATGAACAGCGGCTGTTTTTTTGGAGAGAGCGGCTGGGGAAGAAGGAGAACGAAAATATGATTTTAGGGTTTCATAGTTTTTATTATGAAGGTCCCTATAGTTTTATAGTTTTTCGTTTGGCGGAATGTTTTAATTTTTGCATATAAGTCCAAAAACAGTTTTAGGCTTAATGAATCTAGTTTTAGGCCCTATTAAAATTTGGGCTTAGTGGATTAAAATGCATAAATAAAATTGAACACATCTAAATTTATTTTTGGTCCAAAAGTTTTATTTAAAAAAATTTAATTATTTACTTATTTTCTTTCAAAATTAAAATTGGACCAATAATAAATTTTAAAGCCCAATTTCCCTAATCCATTAATAAAGTCGGGCTTATGGAAGAAGATATTGACAAGAAGCCCAATGAAGATTAGGCTTAGGGTTAATATTTTTAGGAAAACCATGAATTGAGATTATTTAATTGTTTTTACATATGTTATGTTTTGGATGTTAACACGCCACGATAACATATCATATCATATAGAATAGAGCAGTGCCACTCTATGCATAATGATATATGTCATTCATATAACATGAATTTATGTATATTGTTTGAAATTTACAAATGCTTGATAATATGAAATATCACTTAGATAATATTATAGGAAGCATGCAATTAACAATATATGTATGTTTTAAAAGGAAAAACCAATTTTAAAATATTGAGTGGGAGAGGAAAATTCAAGATAATTTTCCCCGGGCTCCATTGTTAGTTCAATAATAAAATTATATATATACTTGACTTATGATATAGTGATGCTCCTACGGAGGTATATATATTAGATATTTTATTTGATGAACTTCTTTAAAGATAAGATCGAAATATTTTTAATCATTGATCACCCTAACGGTGGCTGCATGATATGAGAAATACGTAAATTGAAACAATGGTTATACACTCAACAAAATTTGTTATTAACCTTCCCAACGAAGCTCTGTTAACAAATTTTGGCCCAAAAAAGATAACGATAGTTATTTATCATGTTACGACATGAAAGAAAATAATCTAATGGTTAATTGGGTCTAGTAAGTGGCGGCATGACTTCCCCAACGGATAGCTTACTAAAGCGGTACTAGATTATCATTACAATAAAATAAAATGCATTTATGGTTTTTTACATTTTAGATTTTTATTGTGAATATTACTTGTTTCAATGTATTAATGCATAGATGTTTTATTTTTCAGAAATGTCTTCCTTAAGCCCACTTACTATTATTCTGAATCAAAACAAACTCATTTCAAGCGAGAATTATATAGATTGGAAAAGAAATCTATATATTGTCCTGACTGCTGAAAATTATAAATATGTCTTAACCCAGGCATGCCCCCCAGTACCACCAGAAAATGCTCATAGAAATGAGAGGAGGCTTTATGAGAAATGGCAAAAGGCCAATGAAATGGCTAAATGCTATATTTTAGCCTCAATTTCTAATATTCTGCAGACCAAACACCAGAATTTGGAAACTACCACTGAAATAATGGATAGTCTCCAAGAGATGTTTGGGCAGTACTTGCTCTGCGAGACAAGCAGCATTGAAGGGTGTTATGAATAGCAAAATGGGGAAGGGCACAAGAGTTCGTGATCATGTCCTCAAAATGATGGACTATTTGAATGAGGCTGAGATTCAGGGTGCACAAATTGATGATAACTCAAAAATTGATATGGTGCTAGAATCTCTGCCAGATACATTCAAAGAGTTTAAGGTCAATTATAACATGAACAAAAGAAATATGGCATTAACTGAATTGATGAACGAACTCCATTCTGCTGAAGAGATCTATCGTACTGAGAAATCTCTAAGAAGCATAAATATTGCTGAAAAAGGTTCTTCTTCTAGGCCTAAGCCAAAAGGCAAGGGTAAGAAGAAAGCTAGGAAAAAGAAATCGTCTACCAAGCAAGATGGCAAGCCGAAAGGCAAATACTTCAAGTGTGGACAGAAAGGTCACTGGAAAATGGATTGCCCTAAGATTGTAAAATCAGGTATGGGAAATCTTTTTGTAATTAAGGCATGTTTAGTTCAGAATCCTATTGACACTTGGGTGTTGGATTCAGGAGTAACTACTCATATTTATAATTCACTTTATTGGTTTCAAGAGACCAGAAAACTAAGTGAGGAAGCGTTAAAAGCTGCGATTAAGACATGATGTGATTCGTGTCAAGCAGTGAAGAGTGGATCTATTTTATTATCTTTTAATAATGAGACTTTAGTTTGGAATAATTGACTTTATATTCCAGACATTAAGAGGAATTTAATTTCAGTAGCTTGTTTGTCAAAACAAAGGTACACTGTAAATTTTAAATTATCTATTTCTACTTTTTATAATAAGAGACTTATTTGTTTTGGTACATTGAAAGATAATTTATATCATTTAAGTTCGACGATCCATTCTATGTATGACACAGTGATCAATAATGACGAGCACACACATTTATCTAAGAAAAGAAATATTTCTTCCAACCAATGTTACCTCTGGCATTTACGCTTGGGTCATATAAACCAAACTAGGATACAGAGAATGATCAAAGATGGGCTCTTGGGTCCACTGGGAAATGAATCATTGCCACTCTGTGAATCCTGTTTAGAAGGAAAAATGACCAAAAGGCCATTCTCGGCCAAAGGTGTACGTGCAACAGTACCACTTGAATTGGTACATACAGATGTATGTGGACCAATCAATGTACAAGCTCGAAGAGGTTATGAGTATTTCATCACTTTCACTGATGATTACTCGAGATACGGTTATGTTTATCTAATGCGTCATAAGTCTGAAGCTCTTGAGAAATTCAAAGAGTATAAGGCTGAGACAGAAAAGCAATTAGATAAGAACATAAAGAAACTTTGATCTGATCGAGGTGGTGAATATCTCTCCGGAGATTTCAAAGAGTATCTGGTTGAAAATGGGATTATATCTCAGTTGACTGCCCCAGGAACACCACAACAAAATGGGGTAGCTGAAAGGAGAAATAGAACTCTTTTGGATATGGTGAGACCTATGCTTAGTTATTCAACATTACCAATCTCTTTTTGGGGACTAGTACTGAAGCTGCTGTTTACCTCTTGAAATTAGTTCCATCTAAGTCAATGCCTAAAACCCCAATAGAACTATAGTCGAGTCGCAAACCAAGTTTACGACATGTCCGTATTTGGGGATCACCAAAGACATGTCTTTGAAACCAAAAGCGAGACAAGATGGATTTACGTTCGAGGTTTGCATATTTGTGGGGTATCCCAAAGGAACAAGGGGAGGTTTATTTTATAGTCCTTAAGATAGGAAGGTAATTGTGAGCACACATTTTACTTCCCTCGAGGAAGACTATATGAATAACTTCAAACCTAAGAGTAAGGTAATACTTGAAGAAGCGTCGGGTGATCGGGTTGATGCTCGACTTTCAACTCTGTTATAGAACATGAAGAAAAAACAAAACCGGTGATCAACACAGATTATCCACGAAGAACCATCACTTTTAGAACCTCGTCGTAGTGGGAGGGTAACTAGGTTACCTGCGAGATATATGTTATTGGGAGAAACCTATACGGCTGTCTCAGATGAACATGTACAAGATCCCACTAGCTACAACGAAGCTCTAATAGACAGAGATGTCGAATTTTGGAAAAAGGCCAAGAACACTTGGTATGCAAGTTGCAGAGATCCATCTATGGATTGAAGCAAGCATCCTGGTCATGGAACATCAGATTTGATCAAGCGATAAAATCGTTTTGGATTCATTCAGAATATTGATGAACCATGTGTGTACAAGAAAATTCAGGGAAAATCTGTAGCCTTCCTAATTCTTTATGTAGATGATATTCTCCTTATCGGAAACGATGTAGGAGTATTAACTACAATAAAGAGTTGGCTAGCGAAACAATTTGATATGAAAGATCTGGGAGAAGCTAGTTATATTCTTGGTATCAAGTTGCTACGAGACCGGAAGAATAAAACGATAGCTTTATCTCAAGCGGTCTATATCGATAAGATATTGGCTAGATTTAGCATGGAAAATTCTAAGACTGGTTTGTTACCATTAAGACATGGAATTTCATTCTCTAACGATCAATCACCCAAAATATCTGAGGAGATAGAGAAAATGAGACGGCGAGTTCCTATCATGCGGAAGTCGTGGGAAGCCTCATGTATACCATGCTTTGTACTAGGCAGGACATACATTTTGCGGTTGGGATGGTTAGCAGATATCAATCTAATCCGGACCGAACACTGGACTCTTTGTCAAGCACATAATAAAGTATCTCGAAAAGAACTAAGGATTATATGCTTGTGTACTCTAGTGATGAACTTATTCCATGGGTTATACTAATTCGACTTTATGTCGGATAAAGATTGCAGAAAATCAACTTAGGTTATGTGTTTACATTAGAAAGTGGAGCTATTTAGTTGGAAGAGTGTGAAACAATTTTGTATCAGACTCTACAATGAAGCTAAATATGTGGTGTATCGAAGCCGCAAAAGAAGTCTGTATGGCTTTGCAAGTTCCTAAAAGATCTTGAGGTGGTACTGTAGTAATCGCACCCCCCTTAAACTATTTTGTGATAATAGTGGTGCAAAGAGCTCAATCTAAGGAACCAAGGAACCACAAGAAACAAAAACATATTGAGAGGAAGTATCATTTTACGAGGAATAGTGTAGAAAGGTTATATGACAGTAACCCAAATGGCATTAGATACCATATGGCAAATCTTATTACAATGGCCATCAGTGGGAAACCATTATAACTTGCACTTAGATCCCTAGAGCATGTGCTATATGCCGGATATGCTTTAAGAGCTAGTGGAGATTGTTGGGAAAATGTGCTCTTTAAAAACATATGTGTTTATTTAATTGTAATAAACAATTTTTCTGATTAATGAAATAAATGAGGTATTTTATTCAAGTATCTAAATTACATTGATATTTTGAGTAAAGTCCATTTGATCATATTATATGTATTTATGTGATCACTATGTGGATTCACAGAAGACATAAATACAAGTTATCTTATAATTAAATAAATCATGTTCGATTGATAAATAAAGTTAGGCACTCTATTTAGGTATGATCGTAATAAATTCATTGAATGGTTTGTCTTAATCATGTATGAATTTATTGATGTCGACTACATTGAACAGGATCACATATGAGATTTAATTAACCTTGAAATGATGTAGGACTTATTAAATCTCATAGGCATTGATTTTACTGTAATCTTAATCTTGAGTTAGTTATGATTTCATGATTGTAATTGTTATTCCATTTGAGTTACCAATGGGCACGACACACACTTGTGGTCAAGATTACCCGGTATCTTGGTGGAGGCAATTATGAGTATTGGAGTTATAGATTAACAATATAGAATTTCGGCACTTGATCATAGAATTCTCTGGCCAGAGTGTGTCAACATATTTAGTATGTTGAAAATGATCATTAGAGAAAACCAGTAAGTATCAAGGAATAAGATGTAATTAAATCGATTGGACAGTTGAGATATCGATTTAATTAATGATGTGGTATAAAAGATTATGCAGTAAAGAAAGAAATCAATGTGGCAGGCGAATTATTATTCGAGCATACAATTATGGAGGTCAGTTCCAATCTTATAGTGGAGTAGAATTGGAATTAAATAATTATATTTGTTTAATTACAAATTTAATTATTGTAGCCACTATTGTATGTTCCCAAATGATTCCCGGGTTAGCTCATTTAATTGACAACACCATCATTGGACTCAGAAGCAAGAAAACTGGCGTATTAGGTGAAAATCATAATTATAATATTTGTTAAAACCTAGTATGTTATATTCAAGTGTAAAAAGGGGGCTTGTGATATTTTACAAAGTGGTCCCCTAGTTAGTTACACATTCTCTCTACTTTTACGTAAGTGGAGAGATAGTATTTAATTTAAAAATTTAAATATTTAAATTAAGAGAGGAATCCTAATCTTAACATACTAGGGTTTTTCATAAGATATTATAAAATGGGTACTTTTCTCCTAAAAAGAGGAGATATAGAATTCCAGGGTTTTTGATAAAAATACAGAAGACATCTAAGAGACGCCAGTTGCAATTGGGAGTGGTGAAACAGACGCCCACACGTCCAGTGTTGATCGATCTTGAGTCATAACCTGGAAGATCGTTTGGAGACGGATCTACAACTCTCAATCGTTCGTCTTCTCAGATCATCAAAGGTACGAATTTCTAGATTACTTAATTCTTATATGTTGTATGAGATCACCCAAAAAGGTTTTAATTGAAAAATTGAAAAACCCGATTTTCTCCTACATATTAATGTCTTCATCAATTATCTAAGTAAACGACAAGTCGGGTATGATTTAACTGAAAAAAATTATAAAAAATTATTGATCCAATTAGACAAGAAGAGAAAGGGGATAATCTTGAGAATAATGAAGATAGAAATATAAAAATTTTTATGTTAGGAAGTTACAAACATACTTGAGAAGTAAAAATATTTTGGTTTCAACAAGAATATGCCTATACTAATCAATTTATATATACTCGCAAGTTAAAAGATGTGATTGCAACTTTAAAGAACAAATCATTATTAAGTTGTTATAAGTGAATATGAAATAGTACACTCAAAGCAAGGATAAATGGATGAAAGTACTTCTTATTTTATTCACAATGAGGTTGTCTTTTATAGGCGTTACATGAACAAACTTAACAAAATAATAAGAGCCATTATTCAAAGAAATCTGCAGCCACTTTCCAAGAACGATAGCCTAAAGACTAGGTAAACACAATCTTACAAATAACATTACCAACAAACTTCCTAAAGACTAGGACCACAAAAGTAACTTATTGTCACAAGGAAATTCCAATAATCCCTCCCTTAAACTAAATGATACAAACATTCAATTTAAAAATTATATAGAATCTTCCTCAAATTGAATCCTCCAATTTGCAAACTCCAAGTGACTTCCTCAGCTTCAAAAACTAGCCAATTTGAGGGGTTTAGTAAAGATGTCAGCAACTTGGTCTTCACTCGCAAAGAAACCTGGGTCCATCTCATTTGGGGGTTCAAAAGCCTAAAGTGCATATAAATTTACTTGGTTTGTAATTATTATTAAGATTTAGAGTTGGATGAAATTTGCCACGTAATTTGACTATAAAGCAACCGCTGTCCTAATGAAATTGGCGTGAAAAAAATAACAGCAGCAAGGAAGAAAAGCGTCAAGAGTGAGAGAAAAGTCAGTAGAAGAAAATCGTAATTTCAATCTTTAATTAGGTGATCGGAAGGTGAAATTAACTCCGTTTTCTCCCAAATTTTGAGGGTAAGTTTTTGGCATCGTCCTCTACAATCTACTGGTCTTGATTTTTATTTTATTCCCTCCTTGGCTATTATTTGAGAAACCTACTTGTTAGAGACAGGTTATTAGTACATTCGTAAGCCAAGAATAATGAGATTCTTAATGTTAATAGCCTTTAGTATTATTTAGAAAAGATTTTGTGCTGTAATCCCATTAATATAGTGAAAGTTTATATCGGACTGCGGTCCCATGATTTTTTCCGTTTTGGGCTTTTCACGTAAAACTGTGTCTCTTGTGGTTAGTTTTTCCTTTGGATTTATTGGTTTATTTTTTTATTTGTGGTGCACATCCTATTTTAATCACGTAAAGAGGGAAAGAGTTTATTTCTGCTTAATTTACAACTGCTTGTGGTAGTCCTTTTTCTCAACAGAGTGTTATCAGAGCTTCAGGTTTTATTTTTATTACTTGTGTGGTTGAGATGAAGGATTCCTCGGCATGCATGATTAAATTGAAGTCATGGAATTATGGTATTTGGAAGTCTAGGATGGAAGACTTGCTGTACATGAAAGACTTGCATGAACCCATTGAAGGCAAAGAAGCTAGACCCGCTGATTTAGATGATAAGAAATTAGCTCAATTAAACCAGAAGGCTGTGGGTACTATTAGATCATGGATTGATCAAAGTGTGTACCACCATGTCGCGAAGGAATCTAGGGCCGATGTTCTTTGTTGAAAATTAGAGATAATTTATGAGCAGTCGACAGCATAGAATAAAGACAATCTGATGAAAAGGCTTGTTAACTTGAAATATAAGGACGGGCACAGGATAACTAAACACACTAGTGAGTTTCAGCACTTGGTTGATCAGTTGACTACTATGAAGATTATTCTAGATGATGAGTTACAAGCACTATTGTTGCTTAGTTCTTTGCCTGATGTTGGGAGACATTTGTGGTGTCAGTGAACAATTCAGCGCCGAAAGGGAAATTAACTTTGGATGTGATTACAGAAGAATATTTCTCAGCCAAAGTGCCTGATATGCACAAGAAGCTGCTGCAACAAACTCAGCCTCAGTTGTTGACAAAGTAACTATTGGTTGCTTCTTAGATGACCATGAAATAGCTGCTGAACCAAACATAAATACATATCCAGATGTGCTTCTTCTGTCATCCAAATCTCCAGCATAATCATTATCTGTAAAGCCATACAAATCTGATTTTTTTACCCTTTTTGTAGAACAACCCAAATTCAGCAGTACCACGCAAGTATCAAAGAATTCTCTTTGCAGCTAAAAGATGATCCTCTTTTGGACGCTCCATGTATCTGCTAATGGAGCTAACTGCATGCATTATATCAGGTCGAGTTGCCGTTAAGTACATCAAGCTTCCAAACAACTGCATTTTTATAAAGGGTACTATCAACTATTCTTCCGTAGGATCCTTAACAAGCTTTAATCCTTTTTCAATTGGAGTAGTGATGAGTCGCAGCTTCTTCATTTGAAATCTTTTAAGATCTCTTCCACATAGTTCTCTTCTTGTAGCTCCCATACAAGAATGCGATTTCACGTCCGGTTGAAAAACAGGCCATGAATTTTGTCTTTGCAAGCAAGAGCAATAATCAATCCGATTGTTTCGAGTCTTGCAACGGAGCAAATACTTCTTTATAATCCACGCCGAACTCTTGCTTGTAGCCTTTGGCAACTAGGCGTGCCTTGTATTTATCAATTTTACCATTTTCCTTCAATTTTGTCTTGTAACCCACTTGACTCCTATTGTCCTCGCCCCCATTGGAAGTTCTGTCAACTCCCAAGTATTATTTTTTTAAATGGATGCAATTTCTTCGTCCATGGCTTTTAGCCATTTTTGTTCTTTTTGACACTTCTTCAAAAGTTGTAGGATCACATTCGAAAACAAGGCAAAGTGTGTGAGTGGATTCTTAAGTGTGTTAAATCCTGTTACCTCATAATTTGACATCCATGCAGGCCTTCTTCTAACACGTTGAGAACGTGAATCTGTAGCTTCAACTTGTTCATCAAGTTCGTTTTTTGCTCTTGGACTTTTTACTTAGACTCTATTTTGTGGTAGGTCGGGAGTAGAGACTGTTGGAGGCTAAAGTTGTTGTGAATTTTCTTCAATTTCACCATCGAAATCTTTCAAATTTACTACCCAATGTAATCGCATCTCCACATCCATGTCTTCTCTTTATCAAAAATGACATCACGACTAATGACAATTTTCTTGGTGATGGGATCATATAATTTGTAGGCCTTTGAATGATTACTAACACCAAGAAAAATGTACTTTACACCTTTTTCATCTAATTTTCTTCTTCTCATCCGGTATTTGGAAATATGCTATACATCAAAATACTCGAAAGTGATCTATCCGGCTTACATCTACTTCATGCTTCTTCAGAGTTATATTTTGAACAACTATTGTGGGGTTTCTGTTCAAAATATAAACACTTCAAAAACTACTTCGTGCCAAAAACTTTTGGGAAGACCACCCCTCCGTAGAAGACTTCATACCATATTAAGAATTGTATGATTTTTCCTCTCACACACATCATTTTTTGAGGTGTGTAGGGCTGTCAATTGTTTTCTAATTCCATGATTTTCACAGTGAAGCTTCCAAATTCTTGCGAGTTGAACTCTCCACCACGATCAAGACGCAATATTTTAATTTGGTCATCGCCTTCTCTTTTAACTAGTGTTTTAAACATTCAAAAGCTGTGAAAGCTTCGATTTTTCTTACAAGAAATAAACCTAGGTTTTGCAACTAAAATCATCAATAAATGAGGTAAAATATCGTTTACATCCATTTGACGTTTGCTTGATTGGCCCACATAAGTCAGAATGCACTAGCTTCAGCACTTTCTTTACCCTCCGGGATTTTCCTTTTGGAAAATTACCTCGATGTTGCTTACTGACAATACATTCTTCGCAAAGCTGTGAAGGTTGCTCAAATTGTGGAAGGCCTACCGCCATATTTTTCTGCTGTAAGGTCTTCAATCCACCAAAACTAAGATGCCCGTAACGAAAGTGCCATAACCATGCTGTATCTTTGAAATTTGCAGCAAAACATGAGTGTGCAGTATGGTGAAGATACAATGGAAACATTCTGTTTGCTGTCATTTTCACTTGAGCAATTAAGCCCAATTTTTCATCGTGGATTCGGTAAATTCCTTCCTTGATAGAGATCTCATACCCCTTTTCTTGTAACTGGCCAACACTGAGAAGGTTAGTTTTCAGTTCAGGAACAAATAGAACATTTGAGATAGAATGAGAACTTCCCTTGGTTTGGGTTGCAACCCTTCCTTTCCCCATAAAAGAAACTGTGGAGTCATCACCAAATTTTACAGTATTTTGAAAAGTCACATCCAAGTCAGAAAAAGCAGATTTATCTCCACACATATGATTGCTGCAACCGGTATCTAAGTACCATAGATTTCGGTGACGTTCTTCCTTTGTATGACATGCCATAAGAAGGGAAATTTCTTCTTCCTCCTTTTCTGCAAAGTTAGATTTCTCGCCACGATTCTTATTTAAATTAGTACGGCACTCGGAGTGGTAATGACCATACTCCTGACAACAGAAGCATTTAACATTCGATTTGTCTTTAGACTTTGGTTTATGTCCTGTCGAATTCTGACCATCACAATCCTTTCCTTTTCCTTGAGAATCATCAACCTTTTCTTCTGATCTGTTCTGCCCGTGCTTGTCTTTCCAGCCTCTTTTACCCCCTCCAATTGGTTTGGGATTTGCTGCTACCTGTAATGCTTGTTCTTCCTTATCCTGCCGATTACTTTCTGCTCATGGATTAGCAAAGTGCTTTCCAATTCATCAATCGAAAGTGTGTCAATATCCCTTGATTCCTCAATCGCACAAACAAGATAGTTAAATTTTGCTGTTAAAGATCGAAGAATCTTCTCAATTATGATAACATCCTCGAGCTGTTCGCCATGAATTCATCTCTTATTTGCGATTGCCATTGTCCTTGCAAAGTATCTTTGAGATCAACTCTCCCATCTTCATTCGTAGAGATTTAAATTCAGCTCAAGTGTCCAAGGTGTACCCGCTTCGCCCTTGTTGTCCCTTGGTACTTCTTTTTCAAGGAATCCCAAATTTGTTTAGAGGAGTCTTTGTTAAGAATTGTTTCCAAGATTGAGCGATCAATAGCTTGGAACAAGTAATTCTTTGCCTTGAGATCCTTTAATCATTGCCCTTCAAGCTCTATTCTCTGAGCATTCGTCAAAACAACACCGGCTGGTGGTTCAGGTATTCTAGTTGAAACAACCTGCCAATACTCCTTGGACCTTAAGAAATTCTCCATCAACATGCTCCAATGGTCATAGTGACCATCAAAGCAGGGAATTGCAGGTTGAACAAAATTCTCATAAGCCATGAATTTCTGCTGCTGCAACACGAGTGAAAAAAAAAAGAGCCAAGTAAGCTGCTGTTACTAACTCTGTCAATCCCACTTTTCTAATTCAAGCTCTAATACCACTGTTATAAGTGAATATGAAATAGTACACTCAAAGTAAGGATAAATGGATGAAAAGTACTTCTTATTTTATTCACAATGAGGTTTCCCTTTATAGGCATTACATGACCAAACTTAACGAAATAATAGCAGCCATTATTCAGCAAATACTGCAGCCACTTTCCAGTAACGATAGCCTAAAGACTAGGTAAACACAATCTTACAAATAACATTACCAACAAACTTCCTAAAGACTAGGACCACAAAAGCAACTCATTGTCACAAAGAAATTCCAACGCAAGTGATTTTAGAAAGATATTTTTTTCCATCTTAATTATTTAATGTAACATGTCATATATTTTTGAAATATTATTACTACGTGGAGATAAGTTTATTTAAGACATGACCTACAAAAAATATAACTTATTACAATGTATAGTTTATTATTAATTATAACTAGTCCCACGTTGGAACCACAATTTTTATTACTCAAGAGCTTATTCCCATATAGATTATTCTTATTTAGAGGCTCTACTATATAATTCTTTAAAATAATAAAATATTAAAAAATCTATTTTATAATGGTTGTTTAGAAAGTGAGAAAATGAAGGAAAATGGGGGAAATGAGAGAGAGGAGAGAGAAAAAAAGAGAAAAGAAAAGAGTTATGATTAAAATTAAAATAATGTTAGTGAGTATTGTCTCATGGCATATGCAAATGCAATTGTGCCTAAAAATTATATATTTAAATTCTTTATGTCTAGAAGCAGCTAAAAAATATTAAAAAATCTATTTTATAATGGGTGTTTAGGAAGTGAGAAAATGAAGGAAAATTGGGGAAATGAGAGAGAGGAGATAGAAAAAAAGAAAAAAAAAAGAAAAGAGTTACGATTAAAAATTAAAATAATATTAGTGAGTATTGTCTCATGGCATATGCAAATGCAATTGCGCATAGAAATTATATATTTAAATTTTTCATGCCTAGAAACGGCTACAAAGTTCTGTGGTTGAAATAGAAAGTTTTGAGCAATTTATTTATAATCATGACAATAAAATTAACAGTGATTGTGTGTATTTTTTTTTAAAACTTATAATGATTAGAACCAAAATGATAAAAACATTAGATAAACACTAAATATGAATTTCGATGTCGCCTGAAGATTATGATAATTCCAATTTAAAAAAAAAAAGGCAAATTATAGTCTGTCAACTAGGCATTATTATTTTTTATATATAATTGTTGCTCTGCAAGCATTTTAGTTTTCTTTGTCCCAGTTGTTCTTCTGTTGGTTTTCGTGCTGTTGATTTAGAAATTTTTAAAAGACTTTTTGTCCCTCTCATTTAGATGTAATTTTCTTTTCTTTTCTTTTTATAATCTTTATAATCAATAAAGCTACCCCTCGTTCTGCTGAGGCTTGCCAAGAAGAAAGAAAGTGACAGCCTGGCTGGACCTCCGGTGTATGTTTTAGTGAACTTGTTTGATCCCGGTAGTCCATGATAAAACCGATACTCACATAGTTATCGGAAGACAAATTAAGTTAAAGAGGGTAGCTAAGTTATATTATATGTTTACTACACAAAATCTGTACTTAATATAATTCAAAACATGCTAATAATTAAACAATAATTAAACTTTTAGGAGTTAATCTTGGGTTGATGTAAGTTATATATAATGTAACTATAGTGCTGTACACTACTTATTTAATGATTTCTTGAAAAAATTTCAGAAACAATATAAAGAAGATAAATTTCAATATATTATTAATTTATGAGCACAAAGACTTAATATAATAAGTATTTAAAAGATGAAAAAGGAAATGATACAACTAACATAATTTGAAAATAATAATTGATTAACAAAGATTTAGTCAATCAAATTTTATTTTGATTTGCAATCAATTTTCCTTAATCAATAATTAAGATGGAAACAATCAATCATTTGATTAATTTATTTTTTTGAAAAGATTTGATTGATTGTTTTGTTTCCATCAATATTGTTTGATTCTTATCATCCATCCTCAAACCAGTGAGGGAAATGTTTTGAACTCCCAACTTACCTTTAAAAATGCAAATTGTTGATTTTTATTTTTAGTCTCATCCAATTGTCATGTAACAAATTAGGAAGCATTCCTTCGAAGCTTGTCTAGAAAATTTTCAAATTGTTTTTATTTTTTTTAAGATTGTGAAAAATCATAAATAATTTAATTTCTTTGATCAAGGAATTCTTTTAATATGAAAGCCAAAACTTTCATCTTTTTTAAGAAAATCTTCACTCGAGGATTTTATCATTGTTCCTTTGATCTTGTCATAGAATTCTTTCATTTAAAAAGCCATTCCATTGATCTTGTAGGAAAATATCAATTTTGAGTATTCTTTTTCATTCCCTTTTTCTTTTGACCTCATATCCTTTATGATGGTGCAAAGATTAGTTAATGGTGATTACAAACATTTACAATTAATATTTACAATCCAATTCTTTTACATTAATTTTTTTTTTCAAATATTAAAGAAATTGAAGAATTTAAATTAAAGGCAACTAGACGACCACTTCTCACACTATTTTTAGATGGTTAGTTAATGGTGGGTCAAACAGCCTCTTTTTTTTTTTTTTTTGCCTAAAGAAATTGAAGAACAATTAAAAGGCAACTCACATCTCGCACTTTTAGACGACCATACTTTCGAAACCTATCATTGACATGGTAGCTAAGTCGAAACTCTCAAACCCTGCTCTGATATTATGAAAACTTTTTAGCAACAATATAAAGAAGATAAGTTTCACTCTTATTGATTCATGGGCACAAAAATTGAATCTATACAAGTATTTGAAACATGAAAAAGAAATGATATACTTAACATAATTTTGGAATAATGATTGATTAAAATAATTTAGTTAATGAGTTTTGAGTAGTGTTACACATCTCAAATTATTTATTCTTAAAAAATTATTTCAAGTGATATGTCATTCATCAATTGATTACTGAGGGTAAGGATAATACATTTTATTTATTTGGATCTTAAACAAAGATACCAATCAATCAATGAAGTAATATCATTTCGGATGGAATTTGCAGTAAAAAATTTAGGATGTCTATCATTACTCACTAGTATTTATGTTGATTTACTATTAATCTTTCTTAATTAGTAATTAAGATGGAAATAATCGATCATGTAATTGACTGCTTTATTGCCATCAATATTATTTAATTCTTATTATATTTTTTACTTAATAAAATCTCTTTTCTTAAAGATCTGTTGTAATATAAGATGATAATCGAAAAAAAATTGGTCTAGATATAGGATTTCTCTATAATGCTTTATGTATTTTTACATCATTAATAGTGAAATCATTATAAACCTTTAGATTTAAGTGTTTTAATTTTAATCATTCATTCAATATAATAGATAAATAATTAATTAACTAAAAGATATCAAGCAATTTATAGGTTGCTGGTAAATTTCTCATCCTTCCAGCTACAATTAATTTTTAATGAAATTAAAGCATTTCTTCATGAATGGATGAGACGGTATCAAACAATTTCTTGAGCTCTAGATCCAGCGCCAAGCACAATCGATGAAACAATAAATCAATATCAATCGTATAGCTTAAATCAATACCAAAATGCAATGGAAAAAGCAATACCTGAGAACAATTCAATTTCAAATAAAAGAACTTGAAATATTTTATTTTGTTATATCTTTTTTTTTATTTTAAAGTTTAAAATCACTTGTTTAATCGATTTGTTAATTAGTTATATATTTTTTAAAATAATTAAATTTTTTATTAAAAAATAATTAAATTTTTTATTAAAAAATAATTTAAACCATTAATTAGATTACACGATACATATTTTTTATGTTGTTAATACTATAAAAAAAAAAATTACGGCATAATGAACAGATCCATCAGCTTATTAATGAGATAGTCACTTGTCTTTTGTAGAACCATTACTCTCAAAGTTAAACATACGGCTACGAAGTAGTTCAAGTTCCTATGGGTTCAACCTTCTTCAATTAAATATAATTGTGTGGAGTTAATTTGTAAGTTTTTCTCTCTAGTGAAATGCGAGTGAAGCAGATATATTCCTCGTTTGTGAAAATTATTTATCTGGACATATACTTCATAGAATTTAATGTAATAATATAATTCTAGTTATATATTTAATTATAAATATTAGTATGATGATATTTTATAATAATAATTATAAATATCTGTATAATATAATAATGTCATATGTAATTAATATTAAAAAAAAAAAAACTTACTGATGAGAATATGAGATGCCGTAACGCGTTACAAAACCGCGCCTTGCGTCGAATAAGTGACGAAAATGTGACCCATCCACAAGAGGGTACAAGACGAAGGGAAACCGCCACACAGGCACACACTTTAGTTGAGAAAAATTAATGTAGTCTTGAAGTTTCACTCACGTTAGCGGCACCAACAACCAATATAGTACTTCACTATATGTATAATTGACAGGAAAAAAAAATTTTCACAAACGAGCGGTTATTAAATGCACACGTCAATTTCTTTGCGTGCATAATATGTAACCTATGCAAGAGAGATTTTTTTTTTTTTCTTTTTGGGTGGGCTAGTTTGAATGTACGAATTTATTTTCTACTCATTTTTTTAATTAAAAATTTTATTATATAAATATTTTTAAAAAATTATTTAATTAATAATTTCTTATCTTTTCTTTTTCTTCTTTATTTTACAAATTTTTATTAATTTATTTAAATATATTCTTTTATTTATAAATAATTGATATCACTAACAAAGATAAAAATAAATAAAAAAAATGAAACAAATATCACTCATTACATAAAAATAAATATCAACTAATTTTTATCAGCTATAAAAATTTATCAATATAGAAATTAATTTTACCAAGCAAATTGTGTGTGTGTGTGTGTGTGTGCGTGTGTGTGCGCGCGTGCGTGTGTGTGTGTGTCGATGGTGTGAGTTGTGAGACAGATGGTGTGCGTGAGTAAGAGAGATTTTAGTGTATTATTTTATTTATTTATCTTTTTTATTTTGATATTTATTTAGTTTTACGTGAAAGGACCGATTTGTTTGTCGGTTCATTTCAGTTTTGAGTCGATTCGAATGCAAACTAATTCAGTTCGCAAATTTTCAAATTATTTGGTTTTTGTCCTTAGAACCGGAACCAATGGATTTTTTTTAGTTCAATTCGGTTCGACAAAAACCGAACAGTCTACCCATCCTTAATTGTAAGGTGTAGAGAGAAAGAGATTGGTGAAGGAAATTTTAAATTTTTAAGAATGAATTTATTTTTTACGAAGTAAACACCGTCAATGATTCTAATTCTGAATTTTGAATCTCCAATCAAAGAATTAAACACACCGTTAATGTAAATAGAACAGACAACCCTTGGATAAAATAGTCTCAGTAATTGTTTAGCAGCCTTCTCCCTTTCAAAATATTTGAGGGTAAAATCCAGTAATTGTCTTATGCTATTAGAAAGGATGAAATCTGAGTAGTGCTGTAAGATTTAATATAAATAGAGTAAACATGCTTTAAATAAACTAGTTCTAGTAATTGTTTAATATAAATAGAGTAGATATCTCCAATAACTATTTAATATGAATGATGTAGACATCTCTTGAATAAATTAGTCCCAATATTTATTTGATTGTAGATATCAATATTTATCGTAAATTAGTTCCAATAATTATCTAATTATAAATATCAGTAATAGTCGATGTACTGTTAACAGTAGTCTCATGTAAAAAATGACATATTATAGGAAATAAAAGACAAACACATTGGCTTCTTGCTTTGCCAGTCGACCTGCAACCATGAATGAGAACCATCGCTTTTGGTTGTTTGGTTCAATGAACTTGTTTATATTCCTAAACACATAATAAACCAATTTGAATGAGTATATTAATTGACAAACACATACCAAACTATACTCATATTTAATGCTTTCCTCTGCACGCTGGAATATGTGATTTTGATGTGGTACTAAACCACGTGAAAAAGTGGACAATTATGCAAGGGACAAAGACAAGTCAATAGCATCTAATGGGTAAACAATCGTTTATTCTCTAAGTTTTGGTGTAAATATTTTTTTAATTCTTATATTTTAAAAATTATCTTAAGAAATTCTTATTATTAATTATGTTATGTTTTTATCCTTATTTTTTCACAATTTTTTCAAAAATATCCTTACAATAATCTTAATAAAAAGAAAAAAATGTTAATTTATTATATTAACCATAAAAGTAAATAAAAATTAATGTAGAAATTTCTATTATTATTTTACTTTTAAGGTTAATTTGGTTTTTGTAAATAGAAATTATTGTCAAAATTATTGCATGAGGATTATTATAAAAGCAAAGAAAAAGTAATGGTAAGAGTGTAACATATTTAATAGTAGAAATATTTTGAGATATTTTTTGAAATATAAGAACTAAACAGATGCTTGACTTAAAATATAGAGAATAAATAATTATTTACCCACATCAAATTACATGTGCATTTTATTTTTAAGAAATTAGTAGACAAACAGATAAAAACATTGTTGATTAGAAGTAACTTTTGTAGTAATTAAATATGTCATGTTATTACTAATGGATTGTATTATTTCCAATTTTTGGAAGCATGGCAAATAAATATCATTTTCATGCAACAAGTAGTTCAAATTTCTCTGCGTTCATACGTGGCCATAAAACACCACGAGAAAAACGTTATTCATAAACAGTATTCATCAACTTCTCTACTTATAAATTGCCTTCAAATTACACGACAGAAGCTCAATATAATTCACTCTAACACCTGTTTCAGCATGTCTTCTCTTCATCACTCTATTCCTATGCCAGCAATCAGTAGAGCATTTGAAGTAGTGGAGAGCAGTAGTAATAATAAAACCGCAACTCATAGTATTAATGTTAAAGAAGATGATGGAGATGGTGTTTTCTTAACTTGGCAAGATCTGTGGGTGACGGTTCCCGATGGTCAGAAAAAAGGCAACAGATCAATCCTTCAAGGTCTTACTGGCTACGCAAGACCTGGGGAGCTTTTGGCTATTATGGGTCCTTCTGGTTGTGGAAAATCTACTCTTCTTGATGCTTTAGCTGGTATTTAAATTTTTTATAGCCACTATCTTTTTTTGCCAAGTAATTGTGTTAGATTTCGAAGGGAATGAAAAATTAGCTAAGCTATCAAAAAAAAAAAAAATAGTGTTTTTTTTGCCAAGTAATTGTGTTTCTCTAGTTTATGCATAAGTTTAACATGAAATGCAAAAAATAAAAAATTAATTATAAAATAGAGTAACACTTATCAAACAACTCAACTTCTTGTTTACATTTGTAAATGAATTTGAAACTCCAAGCTTCTAATTTCTTTTTAAAAAATTCTATCACCTAAATAGTAGTCATTCATTAATTAAATACAAATTACATTCATCTTATTTATATATATATCTCTTTGTGTGTGTACAAATAATTTTTAACTCATGTTTAAACACTTTATTATATTTTAATAGAGGATTTGAAATTAATGTTAAGCTGAGTTGTGCTCAACTTTATATAGTTTGTTGTTACAAATGCATGTTTGAAGACATACAATTAAGATTTAAATTAATTTTATATTTTTATTTAATAATTATTAATTATATTTTTAAAAAATTAATAAAAATTCAATTTAATACTAAATCTAAATCCTTTAATTGTTGAAGGCTTGCGATTTTGTCAAAATTTACATTAAAAATTGTGTAAATTGAACATACCCAAGATATAAACGAATCAAACCTCCCGGGCCCACGAGTTTTCAACCTTTTTATTCTCTACTTATTTGGATGGTGAGCCCCACTCTGTCGATCTTTTTATTTCTTACCCCACTTCATCAATGGTGGACCCTCCTCCATAGTTGCCCTTTTTCTTATTTATTTTTATTTGCTATGGTTGGGTCAACGTTGAAGAATTAAAGAACAATAAAATAAATTGCACAATCGAAAGGTCGATGCTCTGATTGCAAAGAGAAAATTGATGATGCTCAGATATTACAATTTATTTCGTATGTCATAACTATTTTACAGTTTTCTGGGACCTCTTGTTGCAAATAGAGATGAAATTAGAACAACCGCACGTGTCGGTCAAAGAGGAGCACATCATGAGATCCTGATGGCTGCCTGGCACCAATTGCCTTTTTAATTGGTTTTATCACAACACCAAATTTTTCGTTAAATTAATTAAGTTGTTTGTTAGATTAACAACGGATTTCATATAAATTAAATATAACAAATAAATTTTAATACTTGCAACAAAAATTAGATAGATCCTGACACAAGTTATTCTAGTTAGATTTTTTTAAATTACATTTCTTATAACTTACAATTAAGTTTCTTAATATAAAAATGAGTAATAAAATAGTGAGGTCAAGTAAACCGGTGGGTAAATTTTACTTAAAATGTAACTTACCGAGATTGATTCTAGTGTAATGGCATCTTGAAATAAATTTAACAGACATATATCCTTTTACCCCCAGCTGCTGCCTGACAAAGGTTTTCTTTCTAGCAATTTTATTTATGATTGCAAAATTAATTTGTATTTTACTCGTCCCTCTATTTTTTCTAAAAACTTTATTTTAAAAAAATTAACAGACATGCATGTATTTCGCAGGAAGACTAGGATCGAACACAAGGCAAGCAGGAGAAATTCTAATTAATGGGCGCAAACAGGCACTGGCTTATGGAACCTCGGTACAAATGTTATCATTAGAATAATTATTTAACTACTTTTTCAATTTTTGTTTAGCATTCAATTTTCGCATTCATATCCAGATTTTTTTTAAAAATATATTAAGAATTGGTCATAGTAGTAGTAATCTGATAATGTGAATGTCTAGATTGTACAAAATTCGAATTTGAATTAAATCAGAGTTATAGGTATTGTATAATTTTGATTCTAATTTAAATCTGAATTGTATAAAATTCGGACGACCGTACAACTTAGAATACAATTTCCACTATTTAATTCAATATTCTAATTTATTCTGACTTCGCAAATTAATTATGAACTCAGGCATATGCGACACAAGATGACGCTTTGATCACTACACTGACGGTTAGTGAAGCAGTGTACTACTCAGCTCAGCTGCAATTGCCGGACACGATGACCAAATTACAGAAGAAAGAAAGAGCAGAAATGACAATAAAAGAAATGGGGCTCCAAGATGCCATGAACACAAGAATTGGAGGCTGGGGAGCTAAAGGCCTTAGTGGTGGTCAAAAGAGGAGAGTTAGCATTTGCATTGAAATGTTGACTCGACCAAAGCTTCTATTTCTTGACGAACCAACAAGCGGACTTGATAGTGCTGCTTCATACTATGTAATGAGCAGGATTGCTAAGCTTGATCAAAGAGATCATGGAGTGGGATCAAGAACAATAATAGCATCAATACATCAACCTAGCAGCGAAGTTTTTCAGCTTTTTCACAACCTTTGCCTTCTTTCTTCCGGTCAAACTGTCTATTTTGGTCCAGCTTCTGCGGCAAATGAGGCAAGTTCATTTCCTAAAATGTTCAGAACCCATCAAAACCTCGGTGCTGCCAAAAAGAAATAAATAAATAAATAACTTTCACCTTTTTAATCTTAAACTACTATACCGATAGAAATTTTGGTTGATCCACAGGGAGTTTAGTATTTTAAGGCTAAAATAGTAAAATGGAAAGTGGATCAATTTTTTAACCAACATATGGTTTTGATAGTTTTTGAAACATGATTAGAGAAATGATTGGCTTGATTACTAACATCATTTTCCCAAATAAAAATTTAACTAACGTGCTTGTTTGCTTTCAATTACATGCAGTTTTTTGCTTTGAATGGCTTCCCTTGCCCAACCCTCCAGAATCCATCTGATCACTTTCTTAAAACTATAAACAAAGATTTCCAGAAGGTAAGATTTTTTCTTTATTACATGTATACTTGCTTGCATGCCTTTGGTGACGAAATGATGGGGTATTGAGCGTATGCAAATAGGATTATTGTATACTTGCTTGCACGCTTTTAGGTGAAGTGACTTATCGAATTCAACACAAACCTGACAAAAAGAAAAAAAGTTAATAAAAGATCTTATAGGCTTTTGTTATCAACAGGATATCGAAGAAGGTTTAGCTGGAGTAATACCGACCGAGGAAGCAATTGATTTTCTTCAAAAATCTTATAAATCCTCTGACAACTATCTGCAAGTGCGAAGCCAGGTAGCTGAAATATGCAAGGCACAGGTGAGCAGACAAACAAAATTATTCGATTGCTTTCACACCTTATGAGAACTTAAAAAAGAAAAAAAGTAATAGTGTGAGCACCACTAAACAAAGTGGCTGAAACCCACGCCACCGTGCCCCTGGGCCTACATTGCTTATGACCATCTCAGTGGAAAAAAAATATATAAATAAAGATTGACATGATCACATCCATTCACTTGCGTTACAGGATTCTGGAGCTCTGGAGAAAAAGAGTACCCATGCTGACTTTCTCACTCAATGCATAGTTCTCACAAGCAGATCTTTTGTGAACATGTATCGTGATCTAGGTTACTACTGGTTTCGCCTAGGTATTTATGTCTTATTGGGAATAGGTCTTGCCACTGTATTTAGCAATCTTGGGACTGACGATAATTCAATTCAGGTGAGAATAAATCTATTTTTATTAATCACTGTGAATTACCAGAGATTCATTATTTTGTTCTGATTAATTAATTAATTTCAGGCAAGAGGTTCGCTGCTCATGTTTGTAGCTTCATTTCTAACCTTCATGACCATTGGTGGATTCCCTTCTTTTGTTGAGGACATGAAGGTACGTAAGCATACCCCTATTAGAATTTTGTATCTTTCTTTTCGTTAAAAGCACTAAATTTTTCTCTTACTTTTCATCTGAGACTAAATTTGCGTGTGTGTGTGTGTGTGTGTGTGTGTGTATACAGGTATTTGAGCGAGAGAGACTAAACGGGCACTATGGTGCCACTGCGTTTGTGTTTGGCAACACATTTTCTGCGCTGCCATACTTAGCTCTCATTTCATTGATTCCTGGAGCGATAGTTTATCACCTTCCGGGACTTCACAAAGGATATCAACACTTCATATACTTTGTTTTGTTATTGTTTGCTTGCATGTTGCTCGTTGAGAGCCTAATGATGATCGTTGCAAGCCTGGTGCCCAATTATCTGACGGGCATAATAACAGGAGCTGGAATTCAAGGCCTTATGATATTAGGCGGCGGATTTTCGATTGCCAAATGATCTTCCTCATCCATTTTGGAAATACCCATTATATTATATTGCTTTCCATAAATATGCGTACCAAGGAATGTTCAAGAACGAGTTTGAAGGTCTGAAATTTGACAACAATCTAGATGGTGAGCAGGTTTTGAGAGATAAATGGCAACTGCAAATGGGATATTCTAAGTGGGTTGATCTTGCTATCTTGTTTG
Source organism: Atalantia buxifolia (assembly GCA_030444775.1). Taxonomy (NCBI): domain Eukaryota; kingdom Viridiplantae; phylum Streptophyta; class Magnoliopsida; order Sapindales; family Rutaceae; genus Atalantia; species Atalantia buxifolia. The sequence continues at coordinate 1,857,605 of CM059838.1, read as the reverse complement.
GTATGGTTATTTTTTATCGACTTGTATTCTTGGGAATCGTCAAGACAGTTGAAAAGATGAAGCCTGTGGTTAGAGCTTTTATGTCTGTGCCCACGAAACAAACAACTCAAATCATGGAAAATCCGTATGCTGCACCTCCACAAGAAGACAAAATACTTTACAAGTGATCGTGAACAAAAGACTCTTCGGATATTGTTAGTTCAACTAGTAAAATAGCTTGAAGTAGGTACAAAAACTCTCTTCTCGTGAGTGGAAGAGGAATAATGTAATTAGGAAGCATACTTTAACTTTGAAACATGCTTTAACTACTTTCATTTTTGTATCATCAAGATTTACTTCTTTATTATCTCTAATTTTTATTTGCTGACTATCAATTATAAAGTTTCTATAAGTTTATAGATATGAGAATATTATCCTACTTGAGATTGCGGTTGAAATGTTATTAGTAACTTGTTTAATAAGTTTTGACAAAAATGATAATTGGTAACTTTTTTAAAAATTACTTATTTTAAAAATTTATTTATTTTGACTCTGATTTTTTAAAAAACAAGTAGAGGGTTCCTTTTTATAAACAGTTTATTGAATAAGGCATCACATATTTTAAAATTCCTCTTGTAATCTTAATCTTTTAAGAAAATGCTACTTATATTTATTTTTCATAAAACCTGATATACAAAGAAAAGATAATTTAAAGTTATGTATATTTTAGTTATTATATAATAAATATTTATTTTTAATAAAATTTACCAAACTCATATATATATTCTACTTTTCAAACTCACACAAATTGTAACAATATAATTTATCAAATACTAAGTTAGTTTTTAATCAAAGAACTTACATCATGTACATAGTAAAAGCAGCCAATTTCATCAGCTACTGCAATCCTAAACTAGACCTTTATTAGTAAGAAAGAGAAAAGATGTAGAGTTGGAATGATGACTAAAGGCGATGGAAATGGCAGCATAAGGTGCCATTTTTGTCTTACTTTCTTTTGATTTTTTATCATTAAAAATTTTAATTATGTGCGTATGTATATGTAAAAAGATGGTGTGAAAACATTAAAAATAGATTGATAGAACAAACAAAGTTTCTGAATAACGATAGTTTTATTAGCAAAGTCTGAATGAATGAAACTCTGGTCTCGGGTTCTTTTATATAATAAACCTAAATATTGTGAATTTATCAAAATATGCAAATCTAAAATATTACTTTATAATAAACTTGTCCTATTATAAATAAGGAAATTATGTATATAACCTCGTAATCTACTTTATTATATATATATACATATACATATACATACACGCACACACACGCGCACACACACACACACACACACACACACACACACACACACACACATATATGAAATAGGATCGTGGCTTTGTAAATGAGGAATTTAGACAAGCAAATAAAACTGGAAATTAAATTTACCAAGTTGAGGACGTGGCTTTGTTCTACCAAATCGATGTAGAACTTAATCGCTTAGAGAGTCATCTCGTAACGTCAATCGACTTAGAAGATTAGCCCTTATCTCGCACGTTCAGTTTCCAAGCCGATATAGCTTTATTTAGTTATTTTCAATCAATCTTTATTGTTCTTTAATCAATCTTGTTTACCACAAGGCTCATACACAAGATCTTAAACTGGATTCCGGATCTAGTGCTCTGAAGGAATGGAGGGAGAAGAGAATTACAACAGAGGGGAGAGATCCGGTCTCTATGCCTCTGAGGAACGTACAATGTTTAAAACGGATCTCGATATGGAAGATCGATGCAGATCATGCATAAACTTTAAAATAAATTGCTTTAAAATTAAATTGCGGAAATTTAATTTGCAGGAAAGTAAATTACAGAACTTTAAACATAAAATTAATTACAAACTTTAATTGCTTTAAAGTAAATTACAAATTTAAATGCTTACATTTAATTGAAGGCTTTTAAAAGAAAAGAAAAAGGAAAATTAGAAAGCCATGATTGAATCCTTGAAGTCTTTCTCCTGATTTCCTTTGAGAAAAGAAAGGGAAAAATCACAAGACAGGAAATAACTCCTTGAAGTCTTGATCCCGGTTTCCCAGAGAGAGAGAGAGAGAGAAGTTCTCCTAAAAACCTGAGGAGTCTAAGTCTTCCTTGATTTAAATACAAAATCGGGATTTTAGTCAGAAGTGAAGCGAATCAGTTTCAGTGATTTCACAGAAAGTGAGCTTTTAAACTATGTAATAAACTGTTGTTTGGAATCGTGGCTTTATACGACTTCACTGTGTCTTTATATGCAAGAAATACAAAATACATAATTCAAGATCGGGTGAAGAGACATGTGCACTCTCACTTGTGTCAGGGGGACCACCCGAAATTATACAATAAAAGAAAATTACTTTTTTTTTACAATAGTAAATAAACTATTTACAACGCTTTATTGGAGACAATGTTCAAGCAGTCATCTTCATTGTCGTCTCAAGGGAAGTGAATGGCTCCTCTTCATCATCATCTCAAGAGCGCGATGGATGTCCGAGATCTTGAGGCAAGGAGCTGCTATATGACTTTGAAATATTCTTCTTCAATCTTGGCGCTGGCCAATAGAGACTGGGCTTTAGATTTTTGTGTGAGGAAAGTGCTTTGGGCTTTAGTTTCTTCAATAGTAGGAGTTAGGAGGCCTTTTGATTTAAGCCAAGTCTGGACCGTGGCTTCAGATAATTTTGACTTTTCATCAAATTTGGACCACCATTTGACTTTAAAGGTTCTTTGAAGGATTAATTGGGCATCTTGAGTGTGGTACTGAAGGTTCCACATCCAAACCCAAGGAAGGAAGAAATTTGTACAGAAACGGAGAAAAGGAGGAAACCTCTTTTCTCAGACTCTGAAGAAGTATAATGGGCTTTGAAAAGATTTAAGCGAGGTTAAGGCGTTTGGGGTAAAGATTTGAGAGTTGGCTCAAAATAGTTCCACCACTGTTGGAACCAATTTGGAAGGCTTTGTGCGGTTATCTTCGAGTTGAAGAAGAATAACCCAGAGTGGGATTTTTTAGGATTTTGTATGAAAAATGTATTGAACCACGCTTGTTGATAATCCCAGTATGAGAAAGTCAAACAATGTGGTAGACGCATAAGAAAATTGGCGGGAAAAGACTTTTGACTATGAAGTTGGTCACCCCATTGTTTTGGGCTCAAAACTTTTAAAATAGTGGCTGTAGAATAGACCGGCTCAGTGGGCTTCACTAAGAAAGAAGTGTTTAAACTTATGACTCGAGAGCCTCAAGAATGGCTTGATAGTAAGGCTGGGGTTTTGTTAAATCCCAAGATTTAAAAAACCAGCCTTTGGGAAAAAACTTTGTAATTGCTTGAAATGGATCAGAATGATAAAATCCATCTTCCATATATAAAATATTTTGGAAATGAGTTTTATTATACCAATCCAAAGTCTTTTGAGAAAGCTTTGATTGTGAAACTATAACCTAAGAGGAAGAACTTTCACAGGAAACAATTTCTTTAGAAGAAGAGGGTTTTATAATTTCTTTAGATTTTTCTTTCTCAGAATCATGAGAAATATGATGCTCAGAAAGAACATTTTGTGTAACATTTTTTAAAGCTAATAAAAGTTCAGGGGATTTTGTAATGGAATTCATCCATTCTTTTACCTGTTCTTGAGAGGCAATGGCTTTAGACTTTGAATCTTCTTCTTCGACCATGTCAATCCAGATCGATTGGCATGGCTGATGAAAGTAATTTTTCTTTAGGAGGAGAGGAGGCTTTAGAGGGTGTCTGGGACACAGGGTCTTTGAGGATCCCTTTCCCTTTATCTTTTGACTTTTTGGGAGGCATTATTTGTTTTGGAGAAATTCTCTCGTTAGAAAATCATGAACAATTTGTATCTCCTTTAATAAATTTAATATCAAAATAAAAACACTCAAAATAGCTTGCTATCGTGCAAATATTTGTTTAAATGTAATGTTTTGAATATCTTTTTCTAAAACATGTTTTGCAGCTTTGTAATCTATCCTAAGTAAAAATTTATGATTTAATAGGTCATTTTGAAATTTGGACATGCATAAACAATAGATAAAATCTTCTTTTTGATAGTAGAATAATTTCTTTGGCATTCATTCCAATGTGTAGAAACATACTGAACTATCTGTTCTTTATTATTATCCTTTTGCTTTAATATTCCTCCATAACCTAAATCGATGCATCGGTTTCAACAATTTTAGGCAATGCGGGATTAGCAAGAAATAAACAAGGAATATTTTTATAGAGTTCTTTATTAATCTTACAATTTTTGTATGTTCATCTGTCCATGCAACAGGATTCTTTTTTAGTCTATCATGCAATAGTTTCGAAATCCTATTAATGTTTGGACAAAAATCAAGAACATAATTTAAGCTCCCCAAGAATCTTTGTAATTGGGTTTTATCTACTATCCGATCAGAAATTTATCGGCAAATGCAAGAGATCTCTCGATAGGTGTGATGGTTCCTTTGGAAATGTAATGACCTAAGAACCTGATCTTTGTTTGAAACAAAGAGACTTTAGAACTAGAAATGGCTAAACCAGCCTTTCTGGTGGTAAAGTAAAAAGTCTTTAAGTGTTTAAAGTGTTGGTCAATAGTTTGTGAATAAATCAACACATCGTCTATGTAGACAATACAAAATTCAGAATAAGAGTTATAAATGTCATTCATAATTTTTTAAAATTCTGAGGGCGTGTTCTTTAAACCAAATGACATTACTGTTCATTCATACTCATCCCAAAAAGAATAGTAAAAGAAGTTTTATAACGGTCTTTAGGATGAATTTGAATTTGCCAAAACCCGATTTCATATCAAATTTTGAAAAAATGAATGCATTATGAAGTTTTGGAGCAAATCTATTTTATTAGGTATGGGATACTTAATTCATTTTAATACTTTATTAAGAGGCTTGTAATTTATGACAAGTCTAGGTGTACCTCTTTCTATTTCGAAATTTTTGTTGACATAAAAAAAAGACAAGACAATGGGGATCTAGATTTTACAATGAGACCTTTTGATTCTAAATCTTTTATCTATTTTTGCAATGTTGTTCTAATTCCATGTTCATTTGAATTGGACGGGCTTTAGTGGGTATTTGCTTTTCGTCAAAAGAATTTTCATAAGGTAAATCTGCCAAATGTTGTTTTCTGTTCCAAAAAGCAGATGGCAGATCGGCACATATTTCTTTTTCAATAAGATTTTTGAAATCAGAGATTTTTCTTTTTATAAATTCGTCTTGTAACTGGTTTTCGATTCTTTGTAAACCCAAATCTTTTTTTAAACAAAATAAGTCATTTTGTTTAGATTTGAGAAGGTTATTGACTTGGTTTTGATAAACAGAACAAGCTTTTACTATATTTAAATTTCTTGTTTTAGGTTTTTCAATAAAAGGAAAAATTAATTTTTGATTTTTTGCTTTAAAAGATATACTATCATAATTGACAGTATAGGGGGTAATAAGGTTAATGAATGGAGTCCCTAATATAACAGAATGGTGTATATCATTTGTTAAAAGGAACGTAGTTCTAAATTCAAAACCATTATTACAAATTGAAGCATCAACTTTTGATTTGATTTTTAGCTTTGAATTATTGGCGGCAGAGAGTCTTTCATTTGTTCTTTAATGCAATTTAAATCAGCACCAGTGTCAAAAAGGGCAATGGTGTCAATTTCAAAATCTTTGGAAAAATTTAAGGTGATTTTTATCAAATATTTTCTTGTAGTAATTTGCTTTAGAACAAATAGAAAATCATTGGGTATTGATTCAATGTTTTCAAGGATTTGGTTATTATTATCGTTATCATTATCCGATTCTGATTCAGATTCTTTTTTAACATTGTCTTGAAGTTGTTTTTGTAAAAGAAGTTGAATGGTTTCAGAATCATTCTTTTGTTTTTCTTTCAATTCTTTTATCTCAAGTTTGATTTCTTTAATATCTTTTTGAATGTCTTGGATGTTAGGAAGTGTTTTCTTCTTTTTCTTCTTATCCAAGATTTCAGTCAAATCATAAGTATTTTTCTTTACTATCGGGATTTTAGAAGTTTCTGCTTTATCATTTACTTTTAAAGTTTTTAGAAGTTTGTCTAGGTATTCTCTTTGGAGGGCAGGGTCAGAAATATGTTTGACTAATTCAAGAAAGGTTTCTTGGTCTTTAGTCAACGCATTGATTTTCTTTAAGTAGGATTGTTTAATCACTACTACTTTCGATTCTGAGTCGAGTCAATTAACTCATCAATGCATGGGGGTGCTGTCTCTCAGTCATGGAAGACTCAGAGTCTGAAGACTCTATCATTAAAGAGGCTATTTTGGAAAGTGTTTCATCATCAAGGTCAAGCTCGTGGAGCTTTTGCTCATTTTCTGAGAATTTTGCAGTGTGGCCTTTCATTCCACATTTAAAACATGTGGCTTCTTTGTAATTAAAAGGGGCTTTTTGCGTGGGTTTGAAATCTTTCTTTTTAGAGAATTATTTTTTATAAGGCTTCGAAGGTTTCTTATACAAAGTATCTCTAAATTCCTGGAAAGATTTTCTATGGGTTTTGGACTTGTAATGTTTCTTGTAAGGTTTTACTGAACACTTACCATTACAATCTTTAGAAGTAGAAGTTTTAAAGGGGTCATAGTTGAATTGTTTACAGAAACTACCTAATTCTTGCTTAGACTTTCTAAGCTCCCATTTAAGTCGTTTCTGTAATTTTAAATCTTGACAAATCTTTAAACCTTCCTTATTAACAAAACTGACAAGTTCACCATAGGTTAGCTCATCATAAGGAATATGGTTGTCATACAAAGCTTTAATGGAATTTCTAACCTTTTCTCCTAATAGGGTAGGTAAACCTGCAAGGAATTTTTCCTTCCAAGTTATATGATTTGCATCATCCCTAAGGAAGAGTCTGGTGAAGAATGTAGTTTTATAACTTTGGAATTCACTAAGTTTTCTACATCTTAGATTATGTAGAAGCTCAGTATTTTTATCTCTGAGGTGAGAAGGGTCACCTATGAAATGGAGAGATATAGTCAAAATCAAGGTAAAGAATTGCATCTTGAATTGGACTATTGAATTCATCCAGAATGAGAGTTCCATCCTCATCTGTTTGAATAGAATTTAAAATATCTAATTGTTCTTTGTTTGGTAAGAAGGTGATCCCCGATCTTTAAGTTGACCGTAAAACCAAAGAATGAGAATTTCGCAATGGCTTTGTCGAAGTTCCGATCGAAGTTTTATAGGCATTTCAGCTGCCATGGTCATCTGTTGCAACAATCCTAGTATGTTATACTCTGGACATACCATCAATGTTCCACTCATAGACAGAGGATGCATTAAATCGTGATTGGTTTAATGAATTAGGCCTGTTGTCTATGGCTAATTCAGGTGGAGAGTTGACAGTAGGTAGGGCTAATTCCCAATGGATTTTGTTGGCTTTAGGAGTTGGCTCCTCTTTAAAGGCTTCTATATCTGAAGAGGCTATAGATATGTTATCTGTTCTAGGAACCAATCTTCTTTGGATTGAGCACTATCAGGTGCTATTTGAACTTTAATAGAAGAGGAAGAAGAAGCTTTCATCCTATCTAGTTGTTCTCTAATGGTTTTAGCAAAATCTGATCTTGACTCTTGGATAAGCTTTTGACTATTTTTCGAAACCTGAAAAGGTTTGAAAATAGGTTCTTTAAGCTTTTTATCAGAATCCGATTTTGATACTATAGTCTTTGATGTAACAGGAGAAACAACTATGGTTGACTTCTGGAATTGACTCTCTATCCTAGTCAATGGTTTTCCTATTGTATTTAGATTAGCATTACAGAAATTATTCTTTTGAATAATGCTATCTAAATCATTTCAGGTCTTTAGGTTTATGAATTTTGTAAGGTGAGGCTTTAATCGAAGCAGGGAGGTTCACCATGATCAATAGTCAAACTCCTTAGTGGGGTATGTTTAGATTCTATGGTTCTGTCACTATCCGAAAGGTTCCATTCGGTGATTTTCTTTCTAATGGTAATAGGATTTGATTCTTTAAAAGAATAAGAAATGTTGTTATTAGAAGCATACATTTCAAACCAATCAAAAAATAATATATGGACTTTATGTAGATTTACAAATTCATAGTATGTTTCTTGTATTTCTTTTCTTTGATTTAAAAAATGTTTGAAAAACCAAAGTCTTTTTTCTTTATTAGTGTCAGAATAAAAATCGTTATGAAGTAGAGTTTTATCTAATTCAAAATCTTTTTCAATGACATCGATTACATTTTCTCGTGATGTTGAGAAAATGTAGGAAGTGGAGGAGAAGGTTCTTTCTCTTCCCCTCTTTGTTCATGTTGACTACTAGTATAGATTGAATGTGGAACAGTAGTGGTATAGTCAACAGAATGAATAGAAGAACTTGGTATATCCAAAGTGGAAAACCTTGGTTGACTCTTTACTGGTTGGAAAGGAAGATTTATTACAGAAGGGATTTTTGTAAATTTTCTTTCTAGTGAAGAAATACTAGAACAGAATCTTTATCGGAGAATCTAAAAGATGTAGATCTCCTGAAGGAAAATTTGACTTTACCATCAGAATACTGAGTTACATTTTGCAACTCTGTATTAGGCTCAAACTGTTTTGGAATCACTGGAGCAGTGGCTCATTCCAGAATCCATTCATCTGGAAGATTGACATCTTTCCATTGGATTGGTTTTAGAATTACAGTGTTTGCTTTAGAAAGGTCAGTCTGCAAGAGAAGAGTCTCATCTTTTTTTGACTGGAATTTGTGTTGAGTACTAAAAGCAAAAATCATTGCTTTATAAGAGATTTTATAGATTAAGGCAACTGGAACAGATCCCTCAATCATGTGATAATTATGGGTTTTGATTTGTAAAATCATGCTTTTTAATATGTTTTTGTCTTTAAGGGAAATTGTTATGTTCGGATAACAATTGAAAGAAATGGGGCCTTTACAAAGACTTGATTCTATACTACTTAATAGAGAATCATCAAAAGAGATAAATCGGTCATCTCTTAAGACAGCGAGGATTGAAGTATCCAATCCTTCTTTGGTCAATGGTTTTATTCCGACTTGAATTAAACCAATATGAGCATAATTAAAGTTTTTATCTTTTAACTTTTTTAATGATTGTTCTGTGAACAGATGAATTGTCTCAAATGGCTTTGAAAGGGTAATGTCTCGTTCTTCTGTCTTTATGACATAATCATTTTTTAGAAAATCAAGCTTTTTTGTTTTATAAATTATTTCTTTAGAGACTTTTGGTAATTCCCAATTATCAATTGCTTTATTAAAATCTTCAATTACAAATTCTTCTGAATTCACAATGTTCTTTGAATCGCTAGTCTTCCCGGAGGAAGAGCTAGAAAAGGACGATGCTCTACAGAGTAGAGAATCCATGGTGTTCAAGTTTTCCAATTAAAGACTATATGGATGCCTACAGGTATGGTTTTACTGCCCTAAACGAATCCCTGTCCTAAAACGGGACTTACTACCAGTAAAAATTCAGCACTCATACAGAAAATAATTTCAAAATTTAGACAACACAGAAACTTTATGCTATATTACACTATCCTCCCCTTGGCTCTGATACCAGAAGGATTAAAATAGCGCCTCCACTAACAGCTTAAGCTTTTGGTGTGATGGTAAGCACTTTATGGTATCAGAGTCAGGTCGTGAGTTCGAGTCCTTGGTAAGGTCGGACGCTGCGAGATTTTCAGCAAAGGCGGCGGGTATTGTGGGCCAGTGCGTGGGTCCCACTAGCTAAGAGTCCCCGTTAACCCATTTGGGGGAAGGGAGCTAGGGTTCAAACCGTGCACACGTGGTTTGGGGATGGTGCTTATAAATTAAAATAGCGCCTCCACTAAACTTAAGCTTTTGGTGTGATGGTAAAGCGCCTTTATATATACATACATACATACATATATATATATGTGTGTGTGTGTGTGTGTGTGTGTGTGTGTGTGTGTGTGTGTGTGTGTGTGTGTCTATAAAGCCTCATTTACCACATTCACAAAAGTAACAAGCAACTTATCTTTTGAAAACGTCTTTGTAATATCTTTTGAAAACATGGCACATGTGCGGCCACACTTGTGTCTCGAAAGACGTTTTCAAAAGATAAGTTGCTTGTTACTTTTGTGAATGTGGTAATGGAGGCTTTACAGATAAAGAAAATATAGGTGAAAAATAAAATTACAGAAATGGAAAAATCATACTTTTTTTTTTTTACAATCATAAATACAATAAACTATTTACAATGCTTTATTGGAGACAAGATTCCGAAGCAATTGTCTTCGTTATCATCTCCAAAGGAAATGGCTCTCCTCATCATCTGATGAACTTGCAACGGACGTCTCAGATCTTGAGGCAAGGAGCTGCTGCATAACTTTGAAATATTCCTCTTCAGTTTTTGCGCTGACCAACAAAGATTGGGCTTTTGACTTCTGAGTGAGGAAAGTTCTTTGGGCTTTGACATCTTCAACTGAAGGGCAAGCGAGGCCTTTTGAAGAGAGCCAGGCCTGGACCGTGGCTTTAGTAAGTTTTGACTTTTCGTCAAACTTTGACCACCATTTAACTTTAAAGGTTCTTTGAAGAATTAATTGGGCATCTTGAGTGTGGTATTGGAAATTCCACATCCAAACCCAAAGAAGAAAGAAATTTGTACAGAAGCAGAGAAAAGGAGGAAACCTCTTCTCAGATTCAGAAGGAACGTAGTGGGCTTTAAAAAAGTTTAAAGAATTTATGGCATTTGGAGTTAAAATTTCGGGGCTTGGCCCAAAATAGTTCCACCATTGTTGGAACCAATTTGGAAGGCTTTGAACGGTTACTTTTGAATTAAAGAAAAATAACCATGAATGAGACCTTTTTGGGTTTTGAATGAAAAATGTGTTAAACAGGCCTTTTGGTAATCCTAATAGGAAAAGGATAAACAGTGGTTTAGACGTATTTGAAAATTGGTGGGAAAATTCTTTGGCTTGTGGAGTTGATCGCCCCACTGCTTTAGGCTTAAGACTTTAAGGATGGTGGCCGTGGAATAGGTGGCTCGGAATGAGCTTCACCGAGAAAGAAATGTTTGAATTTTACTGACTCGGTGATTTCAAGAATGGATTGATAGAAAGGTTGAGATTTTGATAAATCTCAAGGTTTGAAAAACCAACCTTTCGGGAAAATCTTTGAAACGGCTTGAAATAGATCAGAATGGTAAAACCCATCTTCCATAGATAAAACATTTTGATGATGGGATTTATTAATCCAATCCGAAGTCTTTTATGAAAGCTTTGATTGAGAAACAATGATTTGTGAAGATGAGCTTTCACAAGAAACAACTTTTTTAGAAGAAGAAGGCTTTGAAATTGTTTTAGAAACAGATTTTTCTTCCTCAGGAAATTGAGAAAGAGCTTTTTGAGAAATATCCTTTAAAGCTAATAAAAGTTCAGGGGACTTTGTAAGGGAACTTACCCATTCTTTTACCAGTTTCTGGGAGGCAATTGCTTTAGATTTTGCTTTTTCATCTTCTATCATGTCAATCCAAGATTTAATGGGCATGGCAGAAGAAAGTAGTTTGTCTTTAGAAGGGGTTGCAGGGATTTCTTTGGAGACTGATTTTGAATCAGAGTCTTTAAGGATGGCTTTGCCTTTGTCTTTCTTTTTGGGCGGCATTATCTGTTTTGAAGAAATTCTCTGGTTAGAAAATCAGGGATAGAATTTGTATCTCCTTTAATAAATTCAATATCAAAATAAAAAATACTCAAAATAGCTTGCCATCTTGTAAAAATCTGTTTTGATGCAATGTTCTGGACATCTTTCTCTAAAATATGTTTTGCAGGTTTGCAATCTATTCTAAGTTAAAATTTCTGATTTAACAAGTCACTTTGAAATTTAGATATGCACAGAACTATAGATAAAATCTCCTTTTTGATAGTAGAATAATTTCTTTGACATTCATTCCAATGTGCAGAAACATATTGTACGATCTGTTCTTTGTTATTCTCAGTTTGCTTTAATATACCTCCATAACTTAAATCTGATGCATCAGTTTCAACAATTTTAGGTAGTGCAGGGTTTGCAAGAAATAAATATGAAATATTCTTTACAGAATTCTTTATTAATTTAAAAACTTTTGTATGTTCATCAGTCCAAGCAACAAGATTTTTCTTTAATCTATCATGTAATGGTTTTGAGATTCTATTGATGTTTGGACAGAAATCAAGAACATAATTTAAACTTCCTAAAAATCTTTGCAGTTGAGTTTTATCAAGAATCTTGTCAGGAAATTTATCAGCAAATGTAAGAGATCTTTCTATGGGCGTTATGGTTCCTTTGGAGATGTAGTGACCAAGAAACCTGACCTTTGTTTGAAACAAAGACACTTTGGAACTAGAAATGGCTAATCCAGCTTTTCTAGTTGCAAGGTAAAAAGTCTTTAAATGTTTGAAATGTTGATCAATTGTTTGTGAAAAAATCAACACATCATCTATATAAACGATGCGATTCTGCGAAAGTTTCTTGCAAACCCCGCACTACCTAAAATTGTTAAAACTAATGCATCGATTTAGGTTATGGAGGTATATTAAAGCAACCGAGAATAATAAAAGAAGATAGTACAATATATTTCTGCACATTGGAATGAATGTCAAAGAAATTATTCTACTATCAAAAAGGAGATTTTATCTATAGTTCGAGCATATCTAAATTTCAAAGTGACTTGTTAAATCGAAATTTTTACTTAGAATAGATTGCAAAGCTGCAAAACATGTTTTAGAGAAAGATGTCAGAACATTGCATCAAATTCTATCCCCGATTTTCTAACCAGGAATTTCTTCAAATAGATAATGCCGCCCAAAAAGAAAGACAAAGGCAAAGCCATCCTTAAAGACTCTGATTCAAAATCAGTCTCCAAAGAAATCCCTGCAACCCCTTCTAAAGACAAACTACTTTCTTCTCGCCATGCCTATTAAATCTTGGATTGACATGATAGAAGATGAAAAAGTAAAATCTAAAGTAATTGTCTCCCAGAAAGATAAAGAATGGGTAAGTTCCTTACAAAGTCCCCTCGAACTTTTATTAGCTTTAAAGGATATTTCCCAAAAGCTCTTTCTCAATTTCCGAGGAAGAAAAATCATTTCTAAAACAATTTCGAAACCTTCTTCTTCTAAAGAAATTGTTTCTTGTGAAAGCTCGTCTTCATAAATTATTGTTTCTCAACCAAAGGTTTCACAAAAGTCTTCGGATTGGATTAATAAATCCCATCATCAAAATGTTTTATCTATGGAAGATGGGTTTTACCATTCGATCCATTTCAAGTGTTTCAAAGATTTTCCGAAAGGTTGGTTTTTCAAACCTTGGGATTTATCAAAATCTCACCTTTCTATCAAGCCATTCTTGAAATCACTGACTCTGTAAAATTCAAACATTTCTTTCTCAGTGAATCTCATTTCGAGCCACTATTCCACGGCCACCATCCTTAAAGTCTTAAGCCCAAAGCAAAGTGGGGTGATCAACTCCACAAGCCAAAGAATTTTCCCGCCAATTTTCAAATACGTCTAAACCATGTTTATCCTTTTCCTATTGGGATTACCAACAGCTCGGTTTAACACATTTTTCATTCAAAACCCAAAAAGGTTCCATTCATGGTTATTTTTCTTTAATTAAAAATAACCGTTCAAAACCTTCCAAATTGGTTCCAATAATGGTGGAACTATTTTGGGCCAAGCTCCAAATTTTAACTCCAAATGTCATAAACTGTTTAAACCCTTTTAAAGCCCACTACGTTCCTTCCGAGTCCGAGAAGAGGTTTTCTCCTTTTCTACTTCCGTACAAATTTTTTTTTCTTCCTTGGGTTTGGATGTGAAATTTCCAATACCACACTCAAGATGCCCAATTAATTCTTCAAAGAACCTTTAAAGTCAAATGGTAGTCAAAATTTGATGAAAAATCAAAACTTATCAAGCCACATCCGTGCCCGGCTCTCTTCAAAAGGCCTCCTTGCCCTTCAAGTTGAAGATGTCAAAGCCCAAGCACTTTCCTCACTCGAAGTTAAAAGCCCAATCTTTATTTCCAAAATCAAAAATCAAGAGGAATATTTCAAAGTTATGCAGCAGCTCCTTGCCTCAAGATCTGAGACGTCCGTTGCAAGTTCATCAGATGATGAGGAGCCGTTCATTTCCTTTGGAGATGATAACGAAGACAATTGCTTCGGAATCTTGTCTCCAATAAAGCATTGTAAATAGTTTATTGTATTTATTATTGTAAAAAAAAAAGTATGATTTTTCCATTTCTGTAATTTTATTTTTCACCTATATTTTCTTTATCTGTAAAGCCTCCATTACCACATTCACAAAAGTAACAAGCAACTTATCTTTTGAAAACGTCTTTCGAGACACAAGTGTGGCCGCACATGTGCCATGTTTTCAAAAGATATTACTATTGCCTCGTGATGCCTTAAAGCAAGTGAAGCCAAGAGTGTCTTACTTTTGATAACGTCCTTCGGACACAAGTGTGGCTGCACATGTGCCATGTTTTCAAAAGTTATGACTTTTTAAAAGTCATACCACATTCACACATACTTTTGTGAATGTGGTATGACTTTTATCTATATATAGATATATATATATTGAGCCGCAAGCTCATTACTTTCATATTAATCCCTTCTCTTCTATGATTTTGTAGGATTTCGTGTAGATCAGTTCTAGTCAATTGAGGTTGGGCCACGAGACGTATTGCTACATGACTTTGAGCACGTTTATGTTGCTTATGTTCTTATGTATATATTTGTAGTGTAAGTACGTATAATGAAACATGACTGTGCAAGTTTTGAAATATATTTTGGATGAGGCACGAGAGGTTGTTATATGTTTATAATAGAGATCATTTTTATATATTCATGAATTAAGTTTATGCCATGAATTTTAGGTATTAGACCACATGATTCACCCCGGATCCGACATACAGGATAGAGCGGGGTCGTGTCACCACGAGGCAAAACAACTCAAATGGCTCGGGTTTGTTTCATCTCATTGCAAGCTTTGAAACACACGCTAAAAATGGACACCTGTAGCCTAAGTTATGACATTAGGAAGGTACCTGCTCCTTCCACGCAATCATCCCGCATTAAAAAATTTTCCTATGAGAGTTATTTGTTGCACCATATATAGTAGGGTAATAGTATATTGTTACACTATTGCACTATAGTGTGTGTGTGTGTGTGTGTGTGTGTAGTAGTTTTTGGTATGGATCATAAAGTACGGGAAACTTTAAGGAAAACTTTAAAATCACGGGGTTTTAAAGGTTTAAAACTTAAAGCGCTTCAACCACATTGTTTATGCATTTTTCCTAGGACGTTCTCGCACTTTAAAATTCGGATTGGAACATATATGTATATGTGTGTGTGTGTATATATATATATATATGTATATATATGTATATGTATATTTGTAGAATGATATTAGAGTGATTGAACAATCAATTACGAGTCCTTGGTTTGTTATAGAAGATTTAATGTTGTTTTAAGTGCTTATGAACAAAGTACCTTTGTACTTGACTTCCTTCCATTGATGTGCAACTATGCCTCGTGAGACCATGTGAAAACACCTTTGTATTGTCGAAGTAGATTAATGAGAGTTTAATTACTAGAGTGGTTATAATTACCTTAATCTTGATCATTCGAGAATGTCATTTGTAAAGACTTATACACACCGCAAACTCACTAGATCCTCATGTTATATCCTAGAGAACCAAGGATTAAGTGTAATATCCATCTCTTATCACAAGAAGGCGGTGGTGGGCCTTAAGGCTTAGATTCGGTAACTAGCAAACCCGATTGAGCATTAGCAATAAAAATATAAATACATTGAGGTTGAAACGTCCCCACAAATGAGGGGATGGTTCCATGAGCTTAGTTTGATATAGAGGCAATACGATAGAGTAAGAGGTCGTCTCATAAGATTGACCTATATGCTCGAGTCCCTTTATTTGGCTATGTTTCAGCAAGACCCTTTCTTAGGATAATCTCCTAAAGCTCGGGGATATACTAGTGCTAGTAGTAGTATGCCAAATTCGGCCATGGATGTTTTATGGCACATCTCCTTTACAACATTAGAATATTATCTTAATCTTTTGGCACCTTTGAATAATATTAATGCTTGTTGTGGTGAGGCCTTCACATGATCAATAAATGCTTGGCAACGATTTATTAGGATGTGATCATCCATGGGCGTGCTCGATAATATAGTTACAACACTTTCTATCTAGATAATAAAAATAATCAATCGACAAATAATATGGTGATAATCTGTTAGTTATAATAGCTAATAATGATACGATCACTTCAAGCATTACCATCTCTACTTGTAAATCCAACCAATGGGGTTCTCCACGAGTGCATCTTTATAGATTTATGTCTATTTAGCACAAGGTCAGATATCCATTGTGATCATAAATGTATCATCATGGAGATATAGTATTTCTTCGGCATCATTAGAGAAGATGATAATCATTAAGTCTTTGGATTTGATGACTAGGAGCCTTATGATTCAAAGTTGACTTCGTATCCATTGACTACGGTCTTAATGGTATTCATTACGTAGCTACGTAACATTTAGAGGTTGTACTTTGAGAAGAAGTCATGAATGAACATCGACTAGATGGTCTTCCATATCGTGAGTGCTCAATTGAGTTTTTCATTTGGATGAGACTCTATCTTCAAGTGCATCTTTAGTTAGGGGTGAGTCTACCACTTCACCTCTACAGCTCCATTCCCTTGTAATATAGGTTCTTTTGTTAATAAGAGCATAAGAATTTTGGCAATCCTTTGGTAGCTTCTTTGGTTCTTCCCGTGAACTAGAGCAAAACTAGTCCTGGGACCTTCTCGATAATTGTGTGGGATCTGCTCTTGACTTAAAGTAGAATTTATCTAAGGACCCTTTCAAATAGTTGTATAGGATCTTCTCTTGACTTGAAATAGAATTGGTTTAGGGACCCTCTCGAGATAGTTGTGTGGGATCCTATTTTAACTTGAAATAGAATAGGTCCAGGGTATTTTCTCGAGATAGTTGTGTAGGATTTTTGTTATGCAAATTTTATTGTACTCATAGTTTATGAATCTACTTGTAGTGTAGATTTTTGGTGACAAGTGTTGATCCCATGAGGAAGTAGATTTAAGTATGCATATGGTTAATTTTTAAGTGTGTATGTGAGTTGGTTGTAAGTGATTTTGAATTTAAAAAAATTGACGGGAATGACTTATAGATGAAAACTATGCAAATGAAATGTTTGAGTCTTTAGATTCACACTTAACATTTTTAATGGGTTAATATTTCTTTTTCTAGTTCCAACTAATTCATGAGGGGGTATTTCACTCTTATATATCTTTACTTTAATAAATATAGTATCAAGCGCTCAACAGTGTATCGAAGATAATGATCTTCCATTATGTGTGGTGTTAACAATTTTTAATGGGTTTAATATTTATTTTTGTAGTTCAAACTAATTCATGAGGGGTATTTCCACTCTTATATATCTTTACTTTAATAAATATGGTATTAAGCGCTCAAAGTGTGCTAGAAGATAATAATATTCCATTATGTGTGGTGTTAAGAACACTGCACTGCACGACGATAATAATTCTTCTATCGACAACATGGCAAGACCGTTCATTTGAATAGCTTATATGCACTCTCTGTCGACTGATTAGTGTTAAAATTATTTAATTATCAAGCGATAATAATGTTATTTTGTATTTAATTTATATTTTTGTTTATGTAATATATTATAAATTATTAATTATGTTTTAAATATATCTAATTTTGTGTATTTTTGTGTGTTTATTAGGAAAAATATTAATTTCACATAAATCGAGGCTCCAAACAGTTAAACCGAGGTCAAATTTGGGTTCTGTAGCTCCGAAAACTTTCAGATAAGTCAAGATCGACTTAAAATTGACTTCATGCAAAGAGAGTTGACTTTTCCTATTGATCGAAAGATCTTGATTGGATGATGAAATGAGTTTATAATAGCCATGAGTGCATGGGATAGCTGGTAATTTTGATGAATCTCATCCATTCATGATTCCATGGCCATGATTGTGCCACGTGGCAGTGGTTGGTGAAGCAAGTTGTAGGATCGAATCTGTGTATTCGGTCGACCCGATCCACCCATTAACCCGCCAAATCTCAACGTTCTTTGCCCAAATCGGACGAGTTAAATGATGCCACGTGTGATGTTGACTTTTGAAGTTTGACCAGCCATTGGATCTTGATCTAAAGGTTGTGAGGAGCACATGTATAAAGCTTATGATCGACGGCAAAGTCTTGGATTATGAATTTATTTTTCTATAAATAGAGTTTCATTTTTATGTTTTTAATATATCTCTACAACTCTCTTCTTCTCAAATTCTCTCTATCTCTCTATAATCTTGATTTTCAGGTGTGTTTTTAATATTTTGTATAATTATTTTTATAAATAAATTTAGTTTTATTTTTAATTTTAGTTGTTTTTATTACTTTTATTTACAAGTAATTTAATTTTATTATTTCTTTTTATTTCAATTATGCTTAACTAAATACTATTGGTTAGGGGAATGTGAAACTTTTAGGAAATAAATATGATTTAATCAAATTCTATTTTTAATTTTATAAATTAAATTATTTTCTATTTAATTTTATACATATTTTATATTTTATATTTTGAAATTTTGATTTATTATAGACAAACAAATAAATTTGGCGCAATAAATTCTTAATATCTTAATATAAGATATGGTAAAATGGTATTTTGACTTATTGTAGACAAATTAAATTTGGCACAATAAATACTTAATCCATCATAAAATAAAAAGAAAAATAATAATAATTTATATAATTAATCTTTTGGGCAATAAATCTAAAAAATGGCAAAAAGAATTTATTAAGTTTTATATACTACTAAGAGTGGATCCATAGTCCTAACTAGTTTAACTTCATAGTTTCATTTAAATTAAGTTGTTTATATTCAAGTTTTAATTTCAATTTTTAGATAAAATTAAATAAACAAATTAAATCTTGTCTCTATAGATCGACTCGGACTCACCGAGCTATAGACAACAAGACACTCTTATACTTGTAAGTTTAAAATTACTTTTAAGTTAAGTCAAGTTTTTTGATTGCCGAGAAAAATTTTTATTTTGGTTTATTTTTCCGTTTTTATTTTTCTTATATGTAAATTTCCGTTTGTCCCTTTTTTCTTTTCTTAAATTCTCTTTTATCCCCACACCTTTTATAATTCTAGTTTCACCCCAACAATTCTCGTTTGCCCCATTCGTCTCATAATTATGTTTTGACCCCAACATCTTTCAGAAGTTTCACGTTCATCCCAAATGGCTCAATTCTAAATTTCTGCAAATTACGGTTTGGCCATAAAATTATAAATAATTTTTAATAAGATCCCTGAACAAAATTCCTCACAATAATCAAGACTTGGACTTACATCTTGGACATATTTAGACATATTTAGATTTATTTGGACTAAACTAACTATAACTACTAACCTTTAACTTACAACTGCTAATTGCTAACTTTTATTTTTTTGTTTCATTTATTTAATTTTCTGTATTTATTTTATTTCGCATTTATTTATTTATTAATTTTTACTTTATTGGTGGGTTTAACCACCAAACTAACTACTAACTCTTAATTTTTATTTTCAGTTATTTTATTTTGTATTTATTTATTTTTGCTTTATTTTTTAATTGGTGGGTTCAACCACCATTTTTTTCTTTCTTTTGCATTTATTTTTATTTTTTATTTTTTTATTTTATTGTTAATTGGTGGTTCAACCACCAGTTTTTTTTCTTTCTTTCGTATTTATTTTTTTTTGTTAATTTAATTGGTGGGTTCAACGGCCAAAATTGTTATTTAATTTTAATTTTAATTTTCTTTTGTACATTTATATTATTTGTGTATTTAATTTTTTTAATTTTTATTTAGTTTTTTATTTTGTTATTAATTTGTTTGAATATTACTTTTGTGATATAATTATTGCATGAGACATTTGTCTCGAACTTCAAGTGGCATATAAATTCGTATATCTCAATCTCCACCACCAATTATGGATGAGATCCAAGACGAAAAGCTTTTGGGCGAACCTAATCCTCAAATTGATCAAAGAGACAACCATTCTCAACATGGGCGTGATCAGAATCAACCAAGAACTCTAAGAGACTACATGAATCCAATCAGAACCGGAGCACCATCGTGTATAGTATTTCCTCCAGAAGCATCTCGATTCAATTTCAAACCAGGTATTATCCAACTTTTACTAACATTTCATAGTTTAAAATCTGAGAATCCATACTTGCATTTAAGAGATTTTGAGGAAGTTTGTAATACATACACAGACCAAAACTGTAGCATGAGCATAATAAGATTAAAGCTTTTTCATTTTTTATTTAAAAATAAAGCTAAAACTTAGCTACAAAACCTTAGATCTAGATCAATAAGGACTTGGAATAACATGCAAGAACAATTTTTGAAAAAATTCTTTCCACCTCATAGAACCAATTCTTTTAAAAGGCAAATCACTTCTTTCACTAAAAATGGAGAAACATTATACTAATGTTGGGATAAGTTTAAAGAGTTGCTTAACATATGCCCACACCATGTTTTTGAAACTTGGCGATTGGTCACTTATTTCTACGAGGGCTTAATACCCCAAAGTAGACAGGTTGTTGAAATAGTGTGTAATAGTGAATTTAGGGATAAAAATCCCGAGGATGCACTAGATTACCTTGACCAATTAGCTGAAAATGCACAACATTGGGATACTATTAGAACTTTTGAATTGACAAATAAACAACAACCATCTCTATCTAGTGGAAGAATCCAAAACCTTAGGGAAGATCATGATTTACAAGCAAAATTTGCATCCCTAGTTAGGAAAGTTGAAGCTTTGAAGCATAAAAAGAGTGATCAAGTAAAATCTGTTCAAGAAATTGCATGTAACATATGTAGTTTGAATGATCATTTCACTCAAGATTGTCCCACTCTACCTACACTTAAAGAATGTCTAAATACTCAAGCTAATGCCATTAACACTTTCTATAAACCAAATCTATATTCACAGACTTATAATCCTGGTTTGAGAAATCATCTAAATTTTAGTTGGAGGAATAATAATAATGCGCAATCTTTACAAGCACCACCTCCACAAAATTTTCAAAATGCTCAGCCTTATGCACCATATGTTCCACCACCATGGAAAAATCTGGAAGACACAATGCATTCATTCATCAGAAAGCAAGATGTTATTAACAATCAAAATGCACAAACTTTTTCTGATTTAAAAGATACTCTTGCTAAAATTTCTTTTGCACTCACCATTCAAGAAAAAGGAAAATTTCCAGCCCAACCACAACCAAATCCTAAGATTCAACAAAATCAACCCACAGACGAAGTCAAGTCAGTTATAACTCTTCGTAGTGGTAAGGATGTTGATAGACCTATGCCTGAACCTTGTGAAAATGATGAAAATTCAAAGGGTAAGGAAAGACTGAATGAACTTACACCTAATGAATAAATAACTAGTGTTCCACTTGAACCACCATTTTCGTATGCATTGAATAAACCAAGGAAATCAAACCATTCTTCTGAAATTTATGAAATCTTTAAGCAAGTAAAAGTTAACATTCCTCTATTAGATGCAATCAAGCAGGTATCTTCATGTGCCAAATTTTTAAAGGACTTGTGCATTGTTAAAAGGAATTTGAAGGTAAAAAGAGTGCTTTTAAGGCCGAATAGGTAAGTACAATTATGTCTACTAATAATAAGTTGAAATATAAAGATCCTGCTTGTCCTACCATTTCTTATATTATTGGTGATCACAGAATTGAGCATGCTTTACTAGATCTTGGTGCTAGTGTTAATTTATTTCCATATTCAATTTTTCTTCAACTTAATCTTGGTGAGATAAAATCAACTTCAACTACACTTTTTCTTGCCGATAGATCGGTTAAAGTACCAAAAGTAATAGTGGAAGATGTTTTAGTATAAGTTGATAAATTCATATATCCTCGTAGATTTTATTGTCTTGGAAACTGAACTGTTGTAAATAATTATAAACCCAATTCTGTAATTTTAGGTCGACCATTTTTAACAACTGCTAATGCTTTGATTAATTATAGGAATGGTTTAATGAATTTATCCTTTGGAAATATGACTTTAGAATTTAATGTTTTTAACATGTGCAAGCAACCTAATGAAGAAAATGAGAATGAAGATGATATCTTGATGAACAAAAAGAATTGCTTGAATCTTGTATTGAGGAAAATATTCAAAAAGGGGATTTTTCTGAACTCTCTAATGTTTGTTTAGTTAATTCAATTGAGTCAAATAAGCAGCTTGAACTTGATATTTCTAATATAAATTTGTTGCTTGATTTCGTATAGACTTCACAAAACTATGATGATGAGCCAAAATTTGAAGAGCGTGGAAGTATTGAAAAGACAGAACAACCAGAAGCACTTAAATTGGAATTGAAACCTTTGCCTGAAGGATTGAAGTATGCTTTTCTTGGAGAAGAACAAACTTATCCTATTGTGATTTCCTCTACTTTAACAAGCGACCAAGAAGGTAAGTTACTAATTTTTCTTAAAAAGCATAAAAATGCAATTGGATGGACTTTAAATGATATTAAAGGCATTAATCCTTTAATTTGTACACATAGAATTAATTTGGAAGAAAATGCTAAAACATGTCAACAACCTCAAAGAAGATTAAACCCACACATGAAAAAGGTAGTCAAAATAGAAGTCCTTAAATTGCTTGATGTGGGAATTATCTATCGTATTTCTGATAGTAAGTGGGTAAGTCCTATACAAGTAGTGCTTAAAAAGTCTAGAATCACTGTTGTTAAAAATGAAAAAAGTGAATTAATTCCAACACGAATTACATCTAGTTGGCGCATGTGCATTGATTATAGAAAGTTAAATGAAGCCACTAGAAAAGATCATTTTTCATTACCATTCCTTAACCAAATCTTAGAAAGAGTAGCTGGACATCCTTACTACTGCTTTTTAGATGGATATTCAGGTTATTATCAAATTCCTATAGCACTTGAAGACCAAGAAAAGACCACATTTACATGTTCTTTTGGAACATTTGCATTTAAAAGAATGTCATTTGAGCTTTGTAATGCCCCTGCAACATTTCAAAGATGTATGCTAAGTATTTTTTGTGATATGGTTGAACATTGTTTAGAGGTCTTTATGGATGATTTGAGTGTGTTTGGGAATTCTTTTGATGATTGCCTTGATAATTTAGAGAAAATTTTGAAAAGATGTGTTGAAAAAGAACTCGTGTTGAATTGGGAAAAATGTCACTACATGTTACTTCTGGAATTGTTTTAGGTCATGGTGTTTTTGTTAAAGGAATTGAAGTTGACAAAGCAAAGATTGAAGTCATATCTAAATTGCCAAAACCAAAAACGATTCTGAGATGTGCGATTTTTTTAGGACATCCAGGATTTTATAGGAGGTTTATAAAAAACTTTAGTGCCATATCTAAATCACTTTGTAACCTCTTATTAAAAGATGCAACGTTTGAATGGAATGATGATTTCCAAAAATCTTTTGAGAAAATAATTTGTCTTTTAACATCTGCACCTATTATGCAATCTCCTGATTGGTCTTTACCTTTTAAATTAATGTGTGATGTCAGTGATTTTGCTGTTGGTGCTGTTTTAGGAAAAAGAAGGGATTGTAAGCCTTTTGTGATTTATTATGCTAGTAAGACTTTGGATAATGCTCAAATGAATTATTTTACAACTGAAAAAAATCACTTGCTGTGATATTTGCATTAAACAAATTCCGTTCATATTTACTTGGCTCTAAATCTATTGTGTTTATTGAACACGCTGCTGTGAGATATTTGATGAGTAAAAGGATGCCAAACTAAGATTAATTCATTGGATTTTGTTACTTCAAGAATTTGACCTTACCATCAAAGATAAAAGGGTGCTGAAAATGTCATTACTGATCATCTATCAAGACTCACATCAGAATTCTGCACTGATATAACACCCATCAATGATTCTTTCCCTGATGAATTTTTATTTTCTATTACTTTAATGCCATGGTATGCTAACATTGTTAATTTCCTTGTTACAGGTAAAATTCATTTGCAATGGAATGCTCAAGAGAAGAAGAAATTTTTTTGTTGAAGTAAAGAAATTTTATTGGGATGATCCTTACTTATTCAAATATTGTTCTGATCAGATTTTTTGACGATGCATTCCTGATAATGAGGTAAGTAGTGTCATTAACTTTTGTGATTCTAAAGCATGTAGCGAACACTTTTCTTCAAGAAAAACTACAGTTAAAATTTTACAATGTAGTTTTTTTTGGCCTACCATATTCAAAGACACATATGAATTTTCAAAACTTGTAAAAAGGGTCAAAAATTAGGATCAATGACTAAAAAAAACATGATGCCCTTAAATCCCATACTTGAAATTGAAATATTTGACTGTTAGGGAATTGATTTCATGGGTCCATTTCCACCATCTTTTGGATTTGTGTGTATATTAGTTGCAATTGATTATGTTTCAAAATGGATTGAAGTAATTTCTTATCGAAATAATGATAGTAAAATTGTGGTTAAATTTTTAAGAGAAAACATTTTAAGTCGATTTGGAATCCCTCGAGTTATTATTAATGATGGAGGTAAGCATTTTTGTAATAAGTCATTTGATTCTTTAATGAAGAAATATGGAATTACACAAAAATTTGCTACTCCTTATCATCCTCAAACAATGAAACAAATGGTCAAGTTGAATTAGCAGATAGGGAGATAAAATAAATTTTGAAAAAATGGTTAACCCAAACCGAAAAGATTGGTCTATTAGACTTAATGATGCACTTTGGGCCTACCGCATCTGCATTTAAAACGTCATTAGGAATGTCACCCTATCGGTTAGTTTGTGGTAAACCTTGTCATTTACTTGTTGAACTTGAACATAAATCACTTTGGACTATTAAAGTTTTTAATTCAAATTTGGACGATGTTGGTAATGTGCGAAAATTGCAATTGAATGAACTTGAGGAATTAAGGAATGATGCGTATGAAAATTCAAGAATTATTAAGGCAAGAACAAAAGCATTTTATGATAAAAGAATTTTTCAGAAAACATTTGAGATTGGTTAAAAGTATTGCTTTATAATTCTCGTCTTTATTTATTTCCAGGGAAGTTAAAGTCAAAATGGAGTGGACCATTTGTTGTAAAAAATGTATATTTATATAGGGCCATAGAAATTGAGAATTCAAAGAATGCTGTCGCATTTAAAGTTAATGGTC
Organism: Atalantia buxifolia; assembly: GCA_030444775.1. Classification (NCBI taxonomy): domain Eukaryota; kingdom Viridiplantae; phylum Streptophyta; class Magnoliopsida; order Sapindales; family Rutaceae; genus Atalantia; species Atalantia buxifolia. The sequence goes on along the minus strand of CM059838.1, from coordinate 1,832,301 downwards.
AAAGATCAAAACCATTTTCGAACATCACCCACGTGACGAGGACACGAAAACTAATTTGGGTGACCCACCAATTCTTGATTAAGTCTATAATGATTGAATTTTTTTTACTGTTATTTTACCGTTTCATTGTTTGATTATTTTTTTCTCTCTCTCTTGATTGATGCCCTGTACATAGTTTTTTGGCATTATTTTTCTTGTGTAAGCATGTTTGTTTGACAGTTGTACTTTCTCTTATCAATTTTCATCATACATCATGAGTACCTCAATAAAAAAGTTCTTGTTTACACATCTTAGAAGATTTCTGCGTATAAGATTTCACTTAAAAAGCCTGATACGACGCTGTAAATCACATCCACTTTGGGATCTACAACCACCAGAATTTGTGTCCTATATTGAGGAGCTAGAAAGACAACTCAGAGCAGTAGAGAGTAGTATATATGAATATCAATTGGAACTTGATTTTAACTCAATGAGAGGACGAATGTAAATTCATTTTCCTTTTACATTGTGTGTTTCTTTTTGTTCGCTTTCACTTTTGATTTGATTTTGCAGAGTTGATTTTAGTGTGTTTTGATTTATTTTCTTGTATAAATGGCAGATAATGGTACTCCGTGACTCTTAAGTTAGTATCTTCAGTTTCCCATAATAATTGAAACCCCAAAATCAAGTATGGAAGAAATACAATATAAATTACATAAGCGTTTTCCCTCTCCCTCGAGAATGCATTCGGGAAGATTTACAAATCTCGTTGTGAATGAGTCGTTTATTAATGATCAAAGGCATTCTTTCTAATAATTGTTGGTTAATTGAAGCAAAGGTTTTATTGGCTTGTGAGTTTTTTGATCCATTTGTTTCTTACATGCTTGGTTTTGGTAAAAGCATATTTACTAAAAAAATGAGAGCTAATCGACTTGTCTCTAAATGTTCTAACTGTGTAAGACTTGATTGCAATCGACCACATTGTAAAACTTTAGGAATGGTTTCGATACTCGTGAAGATAAAATTAAATTCATTAAAGATGGTCTGAGCAAAGAATTGTTAGATGATATGTTACAATCTCTTGAGATGCATCTAAGTGAATATGTGCAATATGTGATACACAGGTTATAAGACTATTCCAAACAAAAAGTGCACAGTTTATTCTTGGGAATCTGACAAAAAAAGACCCTGTTTGTCAGTTTATAAGAAAACTGAATGGGAAGCCTATCCTCGACCTATAGAGGGCGTTCAAGCCGTTGCTGGACGTAAAACCAGAGGAAGATGTGAGCCACAATCACAACTACCAGTAAATATCTTTTTACTTTACAGTTATTTTATCATTTGCATTATTGCATTTAGTGGTGTGATTTTGTATTCAATAATTTTTTGTTTCTTTTACTGTTTACTTTTTCTAATCACTATTTTTTTTTCTTTTTTACTGTTTGCTTTTGAATTATGGAGCCACGAGCTTTACTCATCATTTGACAAATATGGCAACCTATTTACAACTGTTCTCACTATTTCTGTCACCAAGATATTTAAATATGAGCTTGGTTTTCAAACACTCACAACTTATTTTTGAAAGATTAGTCCAATGGCAGCATCTTCGAGTAAACAATTCAAAAATATTTGTGTGCTTTCTGGATTTCACTATGGAAAGTTCAAAGAGTTCGTTCGGGCAATTGTAGATCTTGGTCGTATCATAGCATAGAGAAAACTGCATCTTATATATGGAGGAGGTGAACGAGGGTTATCAAGACTTGTCTCAGAAGCTGTTTTTACTAGAGGAAGCCAAGTACTAGGCATTATCCCAAAAGCCATGAAACCGCTTAGCTAGTATACATGTCGGCCCACCAATTGGAGAACAATTAGTGGTACCAAGTATGCAAGAGAGAATATCTGAAATGTTAAATCATGCTGATGCTTTCATTTTCTTGCCAGGAGATCTTGCAACTTTTGAGGCATTGATTACATTTACTTTTGGGCCCACTTGAACATTCATCAAAACCCATCGGTTTGTTAAGTGTTAATAATTTTTATGATGACTTGCTAACTTTTATTAACCATGCAATAAAGAATCATTTTGTTCCATATTCGTAAAAAAAAAAACCTTTTATCTCTCGCTTCTATCGCTAATGAGCTACTTGATCTTTTACAAGTTTATACACAGAGCAGATCCAAAGACTTTTGCTTATTTGAATTGGTTGACTGATGATGATAGCAAGAGCTTGATAATAAGAAGTGCGAATTAGATTTAATTCTCCGTCTGTAAATATTTTCTATTGTAGTGTTCATGTCTTTGTCTTCTAAACTCTTTCTCTTTCCTTTTAAAACATTGAGGACAATGTCTCTTTCAGGTTGGAGGGAGGGAATAGTTGATAATTGTGGAATGTCTTAGTCCTGATGATGTTTTTACAATTTTTTTTTTAAAGACTAACTTTGGACTAAATTTGAGTCGAAAATGGCTGGATATAGAGAGTGTAGTACCTCTAGAAATGCATCTTCTTAACTAAAGGTTGCTAACTTAGGATAAATTTCAGTCGAAGATGGCAGGATATAGAGAATGTAGCACCTCTAAAAACACATCTTCTTAATCTTAAGAGTGTTATTTAAAAAAAAGAGAAAAAAATTGACTTTTTCTTGTCCTTTGTTATCTGCTTTTAAGCTTCTGCATCAAGTTCAGGTGAGATCTCCCTCTCTTCTTCTTTTATTATTATTTTTTCTGCAAAATAAAAAATGTTAAGATAATGTTTAGATTAGGTTGAGGGTAGGGACAGTTGACGTATGTTTTTAAATATGTGTTTGTTTTTTCTTTTCTCTTTTCTTTAAAAAAAAAACCAAAAAAATCTTTTTGTTTTTGTGTAGGATGGTGTGTAAAAAGTTATGACTTTTGAGACGCATCCTAATAGTCTTGTTGTATGATATTTTGATTTTGAAATTCATAGTAAATTGTTTTTGTTCCCTTTTCTTTGAATTACTCAAATTTGTGAACTCTCCACTTGGTTATTAAGAAATTTATATGTTTACTCATTTAATAGATATTATTGAATCATTTTTCACACACGTATTATAGCACATACTAGTGGGCCGTAAGTTAAAATTTTTTTGCAGCATTTAGTTCTTTTGATTTATTGGAGATAATATCTAAGGTAGTAGAAAGTGTATATTTAAAAAAAAGAAAAAATAAAAAAATGAAAATTTTAAATTTTGCTATATCTAGCACCCGAGTAATTAAATTCATAGGGGTGTTTTAACACCTAGTACCCTAAGGCCAATCAGTGGGAGTCACTGACCTAAAGCTCGCTACATGGGTTATAGATATATTGTTTGCTTATTTATTAGAAACCCGAGTAATTAAGTCTGTTGGGGTGTTTCAACACCTAGTGCCCTAAGGCCAACTGGTCTGGAATCGTGACCTAAAGCTCGCTACATGGGTTAAAAATATAATATTTTAAAAATATGTGTAAATAATCTCTTGCTTAAAGATAGAATTTCTAATGAATTTTAGAACGAAAATGTTGTTTTTCTTTTAATGAAGCCGCATAAGCATTGTGTTAATTACTTGAGCACAAAAGAATGTTTGATGATATTCTCGGATAATGAGTGAACATCAACGAGGTAAAGAAATTTAGGAGAGTTCATTTATTTAGTAGTTTAGAGTATAGATGAACAACTATTAATTTGCATGTGAATTTTGTAAATCTTAATTTAATATAACAGTTTAATTGCTAGGGGCTAGCAATAAGCTAGTTGGGGGTGTGATTAGTGTTAAAAATTGTTTAATTTTCAAGCGATAATAATGTTATTTTGTGTTTAATTTATAATTTATATTTGTATTTATGTAATATATTAGAAATTATTAATTGTGTTTTAAATATATCTAATTTTGTGTATTTTTGTGTGTTTATTAGGAAAAATATTAATTTCACGTAAATCAAGATTCCAAACAGTTAAACCGAGGTCAAATTTGGATTCTGGAGGTCCGAAAACTTTAAGATCAGTCAATATCGGCTTAAAATTGGGCTTGTGCAAAAAGAGATGACTTTTCCGTTGATGAGACGATTGGATGATGAAATGGGCTTACAATAGACATGAGTGTATGGGATAGTTGGCAATTTTGACTGAATCTCAACCGTTCATGATTCAATGGCCATGATTATGCCATGTGGCAGTGGTTGGTGAAACAAGTTGTAGGATCCGAATCTTTGTATTCGGGTCGACCCGATCTACCCATTAACCTGCCAAATCTCAATCGTTCTTTGGCCAAATCGGACGAGTCAAATGATACCACGTGTGATGTTGACTTTTGAAGTTTGACCAGCCATTGGATCTTGATCTAAAGGTTGTGAGGAGCACATGCATGAAGCTTATGATGGACTGCAAAACACTGGATTATGAATTTATTTTTCTATAAATAACCTCATTTTTATGTTTTTAATATCTCCTACAACTCTCTTCTTCTCAAATTCTCTTCATCTCCTTGTAATTTTGATTCTCAGGTGTGTTTTTAATATTTTGTATAATTATTTTTATAAATAAAATTAGTTTTATTTTCAATTTTAGTTATTTTTATTACTTTTAATTATAAGTAATTTAATTTTAATATTTTTTTTTTGCCAATTATATTAAAAAAATGGCAAAAAAATTTATTAAGTTTTATTTACTACTAAGAGTGGATCCATAACCCTAACTAGTTTAACTTCATAGTTTCATTTAAATTAAGTTGTTTATATTCAAGTTTTAATTTCAATTTTTAGATAAAATAAAATAAACAAATTAAATCTTTTCTCTGTGGATCGACCTCGGACTCACCAAACTATAATACAACAAGACACTCTTATACTTGGGAGTTAAAAATTACTTTTTTTAAGTTGTGTCATCGACACCGAGTCAAGATGACTCACAACGTACTAGAGGAGAATTTCTCTCTAATGAATATGGTGCTAAGTGCTCATTGCGCTAGACAAGAACGATCCTTCCTTAAGAAGTCAAGTATACCATGCAAAATCTAGATAGGATACACTGTCTATCGACAATGAGTCAAAACAACCACATAATCGAGAGAGGAAAAAAACTTACCTAATTAAGCCCATGGATCATGTTGAGACTTTCCTTCAACTCAAGCAAGTAAAATGGTAATTTTACTATAATACGTAGAAAATACAAGATGGAGAATTATAAAAATGGAGCTCAAAAATGGATTTAGGGTTCTCAAATTGGGGCCCCACTATTTATAAATACAATGGGTAAATCATGACTATCGAATGAAAACTATTCAGATGTATAGGATTGTGCCATGTGGCAAGTTTTGATTGGTTGGAACATATCATCAATCAACACTACATTAACATTATGGCCCAATAAGATGCTACCACGTCATCGGTCAATGCCACATCAATATTTCGGTCTAATAGCATCCCGCCACATCATCGATCAACGCCACATCATCAGTCTAATAAGATACTGTCATGCCATCAGTCAATGCTATGTCATCGTACTGTATATGTGAACAATGTCGTACTTGTTAATAGTATCGTATATATGAACAATAACATATATGTGAATAGTACCAAAAACCTTTTTATGCTCCTCTTAAGGTTTTCGACCGTTCCGAGTTTAAAAATGCCATCCATTTTGTTGTCTGACTTCTCGTTAGTGGTGAAATGGCCAAAGTATCCTAAAATACATAAAATAATTAAATTATAATAAACACATATAATAAAAGCTTAGTTGATTTGACCACGTAAAAGTAGAAATGTTAGTAAGACTTGGAGCATAAAATAACAATTTTACCATGTATAAATATGTAATCTCTAGTACTCAATAATTTTGTTTTGACTTAAAGTAGAATATGTCCTGGGACCCTCTTAGGTAGTTGTATACGATCTTCCTTTCATTAGTTATATATAAGAATATATTCCATCCAATCTATTCCAAACAAAATAAAGATAGCCAAATACAGGTAAAAATAAAATTCATACAATTATAAAACATAATAGAACTCAAGTTCTTTAATGGGCATGTGGAGTTGGCATTGCATTATCTAGACACCAGTCCTCACATTATAAAGTTTAGAGATCTTGACCTTAAGAGGTCCCAACGTGTTTAATTATAAACAAAGTCATATTTAATCAATCCAAGACAAATGGGATGAAGTTCTTACAAACTAGAAGATCTCGATCAACGATCTATAAGATCCTTTTAGAGATCTTTTTATGGGATGCATACGTAATCAAATGTGTCTGAAATGTCAAGGGTTAAACGATCTAGACATTTAACTATGGTTTAAAAGAATTATGATGACCTACACTAAAAAAAAAAAAAAAGTAACCCATGTGGTCCTCTTATGGGTCTTTACTATGCTATAAACACAATCAATGGAGAAGATATGATAGGTTTTACTCTCAATTGATAAAGCAAAACCTTAAATAAATTATAAATCATGGCCAAATAAGATGATTTTATGAGGTCACTTTAAACGAAGGTCGGTCTTATAGGGGGACCATTGAGGTCCCTTTAAGTATTAAGGGTGAACAACATGATTAAAATATATGAATTTTAGAAATAAAAAGTGGAGTTCGAAAAGGATAATCGAGAATACTGAGATGATATTTTCTGTTTGATAGAGAGTTGAGGAACTTAAGGTGAATTTCTCAACAAAGGGGCCTTCTTAATATCTTAAAAACTTGAGAAGTCTTGGGTAAAACCTTTTTAGGATGCAAGCTTTAAGCTATCTTGGATACTTGGGGAGTCTAGAGCCTTCCCTCATAAATGATGACCTTCTATTATGTTAAGACTTTAAACAGTCTGACATGCTTTCTAATTTAAGGACGATCCCCTTTCTTAAGCAATTCTTCTCACTCGAGGGTGACTCCTTTGCTTGGGCTTTCATCTTTGGGCTCTTTCTAGGAGTTTTTCTCACTCTAGAGCTCTTTTATCAATCCTTTTTAGTCCTGGGGACAGTCATAAGATAATCGCTCATATTAAGGATTTCTCCTTACTTTGGGGCTTCATCTGGTAGTTCTTCTTATTCTAGGATGCTCGCTTTGGAAATTCTTCTTACTCTAGGGCTTCTTTTGGGATGTCTACTCATTCGTAATGATCCCCGAGCCTTTTTTTTTTTCAAAGTGGTCTCTTTTTGTTGATATCTTACTTTATCATGTTTATGATGTTTAAGAGGGCAAGATAGTTCCTTTTTAAGATAGTTGGCTCTTTTTGTACAAAATAGGTTCTCTATGGAGGAAGGTGAAGTCTTTACGAAAAGAAAAAGTGGCATTTTTGTGGAAAATGTTTACATTTTTATGGAGAAGTTAAGTCTTTATCATAGTTTTGTAGTTCGAACCTTCCACCTTGAAATGATGTTTTTTTTTTTATTTCAATTGACGCTTTCATAATTTTGTTTGCTTTCATAATTTTGTTTTGAGAGATAAATGGCAACTGCAAATGGGATATTCTAAGTGGGTTGATCTTTTTACCTGGTTTTGTATGGTTGTTTTTTATCGACTTGTATTCTTAGGAATCGTCAAGACAAGTTGAAAAGATGAAGCTTTGTGGTTAAAGCTTTTATGTTTGTGCCTATGAAACAAACAACTCAAATCATGGAAAATCCATATGCTACACCTCCACAAGAAGACAAAATATTTTACAAGTGATCGTGAACAAAAGACTCTTCGAATATTGGTTAGTTCAACTAGTAAAATCGCTTGAAGTAGGTACAAAAACTCTGTTCTCATGCGTGGAAGAGGAATAATGTAATTAGGAAGCATATTTTAGCTTTGAAACATGCTTTAACTATTATTTTTGTATGATCAAGATTTACTTCTTTATTATCTCTAATTTTTATTTGGTGACTATCAATTATAAAGTTTCAATAAGCTTATAGATATGAGAATATGATCCTACTTGAGATTGCGGTTGAAATGTTATCAAGAACTTGTTTAATAAGTTTTGACAAAAATAATATTTGGTAAATTTTTTAAGAGTTGCTTATTTTAAAAATTTATCTATTTTAACTACAGTTTTTAAAGACAAATAGAGGGTTACTTTTTATAAACAGTTTATTAAACAAGCCATCACACATTTTAAAGTTCCTCTTGTAATCTTAATCTTTTAAGAAAATGGTACTTATATCTTATTTTTCATAAAACCTGATATACAAAGAAAAGACAATTTAAAGTTATCTATATTTTGGTTATTATATAATAAATATTTATTTTTGTAATAAAATTTGCCAAACTCATATATATACTCTACTTTTCAAACTTACACAAATTGCAACAACATAATTTATCAAATACTAAGTTGGTTTTTAATCAGCAAGGGTTTTTAATCAAAGAACTTACATCATGCACATAGTAGAAGCAACCAGTTTCATCATCTACTGTAATCCTAAACTAGACCTTTATCAGTATGAAAGAGAAGTGATATAGAGTTGGAATGATGACTAAAGGCGATGGAAATGGCAACATAAGATGCATTTTTGTCTTACTTTCTTTTGATCTTTTTATCATAAAAACATCTTAATTATGTATGTATGTATATGTAAAAAGATTATGTGAAAACATTAAAAATAGATTGATAGAAGAAACAAAGTTTTGAATAACGATAGTTTTATTGGCAAAGTCTAAATGAACGAAACTATGGTCTCGAGTTCCTTTATATAATAACCCTAAATATTGCGAATTTATCAAAATATGCAAATCTAAAATATTACTTTATAATAAACATGTCCTATTATAAATAAGGAAATTATGTATATAACGATAACACCCCAAATCTAACATGTGCGGAGCGCGTGAAGAAGTAGGTTACTCACAAATCGTAATCCTTACTCATAAATTTCAAATTGACATACCTCAAATTCTTATTCAAATAAAATTACAAATTCACACATTCTACACTAAATAGTCTCCCCAAAAAATAAGAAAAGTCTCAAACTCCAAATTACAAGTTCATAACAGAAATAAAAACATGAGTTCATTCCTCTTCTTATTCAAGTAACAAACGGAAACGAAATCACTAATTCCATAGCTAGACACACCTTTCAAACGGAACTTAATCTTTAAAAAGTAATGACGAGGGGTGAGCCGTCAACTCTATAAGTAAAACCATTCCTAACACACTAGGCCTATCCATATCCAAAATATTGCAAGCCTCCTTTTATATAAAATATATATCATATATATCATAATCCGTAATTTCATAAAACATCATATCACGAAAAGGTAACATAAACTCATAGTGTTTCAGAATATCAAAAGCATAGTTACTTACGAAAGCAAATCATATATTGCATTCACAGAAAACAAAAGGTTAGCTCATGTCACATAGTGTCACCTATAGTCCCAGTGACCCGACCGAGACAGAATCAGAATATCATGTGCACATTCAAAACAGAAACCCAGTACTGGTCTAGACAGATATATCGTATATTACGATCAGAATCAGAATTAGAATCAGAATAACTACGGATAATGAGCCAAAACATTAGGAATCCCATATAATCATTAATATTTGAAATCATACACGAGTATAAAACATTCTTATCAGAATAATTTAGCCTTGCAACCTATTTTACAGATAAAATCATAAAACGTAGTCATGTAATAAAATAACTTACATATTTAAAAAGTATTTATAAAATACTTTGTTAAAAAGAATTTAGGTTTGAAATATTTTTCCGTAAACTGATTTTGTTACGAAAATCATTTAATTTTCTAAATAGCGTTAAAACATTTATACTTATAATAATATCAAAGTACTTATACATAACTAGTATATTAGGAATAAAGTAACTTACCTTGGCAAAAGAATTCAAACTACACACCTCTAAGTCGCTAAGAGCCTTAAACACTTCCAATACCTTAAACAAATACAAAATACAACTATCAATAACTCACTCTAAGAATTTGCTCTTCTAATTCACTCCCAAACAGTCTGATTCTTCGAATTTTAACTCTTAATCTAAAATTCAAAATGACATAATATTCTATAGAACCATTCTGGACATCCATGGGTACCTCATATAAAATTTCCAAAAGAATCCGATACCAAAAACATTTTAAAAACTATTTATTACTTAACAAACTTGAAAATGTTTCACAATACTTTAACCAAATAGAACGTGCTCTGAGATTTTTATAAAATCAGATACTAATCCGAACATTATGAAATTAAAACTAGAGATACTAAACACATTATCAACTCATATATAAAATTTCAGGATGTTTCAAGTTCATTTAATAGTACAAATAAGTTGGTGAATCGGATTGTCTTGCTGGAATCACAGTTTTCAAAGTATATTAGTGTCCAATTCAAAAATCCATATAAAATTGAAAACAAAGTAAAATCTTATGAAACAAAATTTAATCAATAATACCTACATGTCTAGTTTACAGAAATATAAATTTCTTAATAAAAATCATTCAGAAAATATATGTTTAAAATCAAGATACTCATACGGTCCAGAATTTGTCCACTTGTGCTTAAAGCACCAAGGATTGATTATTAAAACCCACAATAAATCAAAACCCTAAACAGAACCTAAACACACCTTAAATCATGTATTCTAATCTGTATCAATCTAAAATCATACTAATATAAACCCTAAATAGAGTGATTAGAAATCTTGTGGAGAATAAGGAGAGTAAACTTACCAATTGCTTTGATTTTCTCCTAGACAAATGTTTTAATTCCTAGGTTGGATTGAAAATGAAAGAGCTAGGGGGGTATTTATAGGATTTCTTAAGGTTAATGAATGGCTAGGATTTTGCCACCATAACTCTTGATCAATGGTTGAGATTATCCTTCATAAATACCTTACTAATTTCTAAAATTCTTATCCATCTCTGCAAACTTCTCTTACATCATCACTTATGTCATTACTTATGTCATTATTACTTAGTCATTGCATCATCACTTATGTCATTACCTCTCTTAAAATTAAATATTATATATTATTAATTTCATTCTAATACTTAAAGGGGCTTGTTAGCTCAAAATAAATCTACTATATTTAGGTGAGAGAATTGAACCTTACAATAACCTAGTAATCTACTTTATTATATACATACATACATATATACATACATTTATTAAGCCTCAAGCTCATTACTTTCATATTAATCCTTTCTCTTCTATGATTTTGAAAGATTTCGTGTAGATCAGTTCTAGTCAATTGAGGTTGGGCCACGAGACGTATTGCTACATGACTTTGAGCACGTTTATGTTGCTTGATGTTCTTATATATATATTTGTAGTGTAAATATGTATAATGAAACATGACTGTGCAAATTTTAATATATATTTTTAAATGAGGCACAAAGGTTGTTATGTGTTTATAATAGACCGCATGATTTGCCCTGGATCCGACATATAGGATAGAGCAGGTCGTGTCACCACGAGGCAAAATAGCTCAAATGGCTCTGCGTTTCGTCTCATCACAAGCTTTGAAACACATGCTAAAAATGGACACTTGTAGCCTAAGTTATGACATTAGGAAGGTACCCTGCTCCTTCCACGCAACCATCTTGCATTAAAAAAATTTTTCTATGAGGGTTACGTGTTGCACCATAGAGTAGGGGTAATAGTTTATTGTTACTTTATTGCACTATAGTGTGTGTGTGTGTCTGTAGTAGTTTTCTTGTCCGGATCATAAAGTGTGGGAAAGATCGGGAAAACTTTAAAACCGCGAAGTTTTAAAGGTTTAAAACTTAAAGCGCTTAAACCGCATGATTGATTCATTTTTTCGGACGTTCCGCACTTTAAAATTCTAGATTGCAACATATATATATGTGTGTGTGTTTGTGTGTGTGTGTGATTGAACATATATATATAGAGTGATGATACTGACCCACAAATTCTTGTACAAATTTATCTTGTAAAAACTGATGTGACATTAATTCATTGGTTGAATGAAAATATAAAATAATAGAAATAAATTATGTAGGACAAGAGATATTTAATTCAACCAATGAATTAATGCCACATTAGTTTATACAAATAAATTTGTACAAGAGTTTGTGGCTATATCATTACTCATGTATATATATATATATATATATATATATGTAGAATGATATTAGAGTGATTGAACAACAAGTTACAAGTCTTTAGTTTGTTATATAAGATTTAATGTTGTTTTAGGTGCTTATGAACAAAATACCTTTGTACTTGAGTTTCCTTCCATTGATGTGCAACTATGCCCCATGAGTCCATATGAAAACATCTTTGTATTTTCGAAGTGTATTAATGAGAGTTTAATTACTAGAGTGGTTATAATTGCCTTAATCTTGATCATTCAGGAATTTCATTTGTAAAGACTTATACACACTGTGAATTCACTAGATCCCTCATGCTATATCCTCAGAGAACCAAGGATTAAGCGTAATATCCATCTCTTACCACAGTGAGGCAGTGGTGGGCCTTAAGGCTTAGATTCGGTACTTAGCAGGCCCTTGATTGAGCATTAGCAATAAAAACAGAAATAGATAGAGGTTGAAACGTCCCCACAGATGAGAGGATGGTTCCATAATCTTAGTTTGATATAGAGGCAATATGATAGAGTAGGAGGTAGTCTCATAAGATTGACCTATAATCTCGGGTCCCTTTATTTTGTAGCACATCTTTTTACAAGATTAGAATAGTATCTTAATCTTTTGGCACCTTTTAATAGTATTAATGCTTGTTGTGGTGGGGCCTTTCCACCAAAAAGTGCTTGACAACGATATATTAGGATGTGATCATCCATGGGCGGCTTGATGATATGGTTTCGGCACTTTCTATATAGATAATAAAAAAATCAATAAGACGAATAATATGGCGATAATCTGTTAGTTATAGTAGTTGACAAAGATACGATCATTTCAAGCATTACCATCTCACCTAGAAATCGAACGGGGTTCGAACGAGTTCACCTTTGTAGATTTTATATCTATTTAGCACAAGGTTAAATATCCATTGTGATCATAAGTGTATCATTATGGAGATATATTATTTTGTTGGCATCATTCGAAGATGATAATCATTGGGTGTTGAATTTGATGACTGGGAGCCTTATGATTGAGGTCGATTTCCTATCCATTGACTACTGAGTCTTATTTATATTCATTACATAGCTACGTAATATTTAGAGGTTGTACTTTGAAGAGAAGATATAAATGAACATCCGAGTAGATGGTCTTCCTTATCGTGGAGTGCTCAAATAAGTCTTTCTTTTGGATGAGACTCTATCTTCAAGTGCGTCTTTAATTAGGGGTGAGTCTACCACTTCATCTCCACAGCTCCATTCCCTTGTAATATAGGTTATTTCGTTAATAAGAGCATAAGAATTTTGGCAATGCTTTTTGTAGCTTCTTTGGTTATTCTTATGAACTAGAGCAAAACTAATTTGGGGACCTTCTTAGATAATTTTGTGGTATCTGCTCTTGACTTAGAGTAGAATTGATCTAAAGACCCTTTCAGATAGTTGTAAGGATCTTCTCTTGACGTGAATAGAATTGGTTTAGGGACCCTCTCGAGATAGTTTTGTGGGATCCTTTTTAACCCGAAATAGAATTTGTTTGAGGACTGTCTCGAGATAGTGGTGTAGGATTTTTTTTTATGCAAATTTTATTGTTCTCGCAAGCGTATGAATCTAATGTAATGTAGATTTAGGGTGACGAGTGTTGATCCCATGAGGAAGTAGATTTAATTATGCGTAGGGTTAATTTTTTAAGTGTGTACGTGAGTTGGTTGTAAGTGATTTTGAATTTTAAAAAAATGGTGGGAATGAATTATAGACGAAAACTATGCAAATAAAACGCTTGAGTCTCTAGATTCACACTCAATAATTTTTAATGGTTTAATATTTCCTTTTTTTAGTTCCAACTAATTCATCAGGGGGTATTTCCACACCTCATAATCTTCACTTTAATAAATATGGTATCAAGCGCTCAGTGTGCTATAAGATAATGATCTTCCATTAAGTGTAGTGTCAAGGACACGCTGTACTAGACGATAATAATTCTTCTGTCGACAACGTGGCAAGACCATTCGCTGAATAGCTTAGATGCACTCTCTGTCGACACTGAGTCAAGACAACTCACAAGGTACTGGAGGGAAATTTCTCTCTAATGAATATGGTACTAAGTGCTCATTGTGCCAGACAATAACGATGCTTCCCTAAAGAGTCGGATATCGCAAAATCTAGATATGATACACTTTGTCTATTGACAAAGTGAGTCAAAACGACCAAATAATCAAAGAAGAAAAAAACTTACCTAATTAAGCCCATGGATCATGTTGAGGCTTCACGTTCAACTCAACCTTGAAATTAAACTAGCAGAACTTATAATTGGACAAGGGTAAAATGGTAATTTTACTATCATACATAGAAAATACAAAATGGAGAATTACAAAAATGGAGCTCAAACATGGATTTAGGGTTCTCAAATTAGGAGGAGCCTCTATTTATAAATACAATGGATAAATCATGACCATCAAACGAAAAAATAACCCATGTGGTCCTCTTATTGGTCTTTACTATGTTATAAACACAGTCAATGGAGAAGATATAATAGGTTTTGTTCCCAATTAATAAAGAAAAACCTTAAATAAATATAAATGATTGCAAAATGAGATGATTTTATGAGGTCTCTTTAAAAGAAGGTCGGTCTATGGGGGGACCATAGTGGTCCCTTTAAGTATTAAGGGTGAACAAAATGATTAAAATATATGAATTTTTGAAATAAAAAGTGGAGTTGGAAAAGGATAATCGGGAATATTGAGATGATCTTTCCTATTTGATAGAGATTTGAGGAACTTAAAGTGAATTTCTCAACAAGGGGGCCTTTTCAATATCTTAAAACCTTGAGAAGTCTTGGGTGAAACCTTTTATGATGCAAGCTTTAATCTATCTTGGATACTTGGGGAGTCTGAAGCCTTCCCTTATAAATGATGACCTTCATATTATTTTAAGATTTTAAACGATCGCGTGCTTTCTAATTTAAGGACGATCTCTTTACTTAAGCAGATTCTTCTCACTTGAGGGTGATTTCTTTGCTTGGGCTTTCATCTTTGGGTTTCTTCTAAGAGTTTTTCTCACTATTGAGCTCTTTTATCAATCCTTTTTTCTGGGACAATCATGGGATAATCCATCCTATTATGGAGTTCTTCTTACTCTGGGGCTTCATCTGGTAGTTCTTCTTATTATGGGTTGGTCACTCTGGCATTCTTTTTATTATGGGGCTTCCTTTGGGTGGTTGTTATCACTTTAGGGCGGTCGCTTTGGAAATTCTTCTTACTGTAGGGCTTCCTTTGGGGTGTCTACTTACTCTGGAACGATCCTCGTGAGCCTTTTTTTCAGTGGTCTCTTTGTTGTTGATATGTTGCTTTATCATGTTTATGATGTTTGAGAGGTCAAGGTAGTTCCTTTTTAAGATAGTTAAGCTCTTTTCATACGAAAGATGCTTCTTTATGGAAGAAGGCGAAGTCTTTACAAAAAGAAAAAGTGGCATTTTGTGGAAAATGTTTACATCTTTATGGAGAAGTTAAGTCTTTATCATAGTTTTGTAGTGCTGAACCTTCCACCCTAAAATGATTTTTTTTTTACTTTTAATTGACGCTTTCATAATTTTGTTTGCTACAAAGTACATTGGTTTATGGGGTCCAATTGGTTGGTTATTTTGCTCTTGATACCTCAATTTTACAATTGGACTTGGAAATGGATAGTTCTTAGAATTCCTTGGAATTTAGATAATTTATCTTGATTGATTGATTCTATTTGCGCATGGGGTAAAATAGCTTCTCTGCTTTTCTATAGTTTGGTTACTTTTGTTTTTAAAAAAATTGGACTTGATGGAATGTTTACACTTAAGGTTGCTTTTTATCCCTTTACAATATACTTGAAAATAGAACACATGTTTTTTTTTTTTAAATACTGGCTTTACAACTTAAGAGCGGGGTGAATTGAGTTTCTAAAATGTTATGAAATAATTAAAAAAATCAATGCACATATCAAATAGACTCAAATAAATAATAATCCAATTAAATCAACAATCAAAATATAAAGAGAATCAAACACGAGATTTTTATGTGGCTTGGCAAACTCTATCTATATCCATGCCTCCAAGCTCATCGGACTTGATGATTTCACTATTCAAGCCTTACACCTTAAGGCTTCCAAATCTTTTCAATAGACTTCCAAGGTGTCATATACCTTTACAATTTGAGGTTATCCTAAATCTTTTATCCCAAGTGTTCCTACACTTACAATCACTCCAAAATGAAGATTACAATGAGTTTCCTCACACAATGTATGTGTTTACAAATGAAAGCCCAAAGTGTGATTTAAGAAAAGAATAACAAGTTTTAAGCAAGCAAGAAAGATTACATACTCAATAGCAAGCTCAATGATGATTGTTAAATCCCATTTTAATTTGAATTTGATTGACACTTTTTATAAGTGGAGCTGAAAACTATTTGTTATTGACTTTCTAAAAATAATCGAATCACTATTAACTATTGTTGGACCACCATTTTAACTTGTCTAAGTTACACTTATGCAGATTTTTGAATTGTTGGATCACCATTTGGAGTTGTAGGTTTTCTTGTTTAATTCCCAGAGACGTGCAAAACATAATCAGCTAACCGTTTGTGCTAAAGGCACTATAAGAAAACAAGCTACCGTTTTAATAAGTACTCAAGCTTTCTTTATTTTTTCTAAGTGTTAAACATTCATGTTTCTCATCCAAATCCCGAGTGCTTTGTCTCTTTCGTTCCTTCATGCCGTTCACAAACCCTAGCTTTTTAAAACCCCACAATTCTTGCCGCTTTTCTACCATTCACATCTTGTCATTGCCGTCATACTAAATTCAGCCCCCCTTTTAAGCCATCAACCTCTTGAGTTTCGCTTTGGCTCTAATATCAATTTCTTTCACTTCGTTTCAAATTTTCCTAATTAAACCATTGTCTTTCCGTTTTGAAACAAACGTCAATGCCTTTGCGACTTAGAGAGCACCGCCAAGCAAACAAAATTAAGCTAGTTTTTAAGGTAACCCTAACCCTCATTTGAGGAATCGCTGGTATTATCTATCTTGGATATTGGAGGATAGATAGATCCATGTGGGTAAAATTGAAGCTACATGTTCTTCTAATATTTTTTTATTAACGATATTATTTGTCTTGTAGCGTGAATCTTTGGTTAAACACATTGTTTTGATTCTCTTTGCCTTATCCTCTTTATATAAATATATGTAAAGACTTGACTATATTGTAAATGTTTCTATTAGATGCAATTTGGTTTCTTCACTTAATTCTCTATTCATCGATCTAGTGTGGAAAATGCTTTACAAGGAGGTAACATTTTTTTCCTATTCTTTTGTATATACCCCATATGCTTATGTGATTGCTCTTTGTAATAAGTTTGTTTTGCTTATTCACTATTTTATACTAAATGCTTTTTTGTTGGGTTTAAATTATTAACTGTTTCATTTATATTTGTTTAATAACAGTTTATTGAAGGACAACATTTGTCCATGAGGTTCCTAAAAACGCAACTTTTGTGCAGTAAAATTAAAACGGATGGCGGAAGCTCTAGAAACCTCAGATCGGCTTCATTCAAAAACAAAAATCAAGAGGAAAGATTGAAGTTTGTTTACCTCACTTGTAGTTTTAAAAATGACTTCGTGAGGTAGGAGAAAATGACTGAAAACCACAAGCTACGAACACTGTCCAGGAAATAGAACACTGCACGAACAGCTTCTGTTTTTACCACGATTTGAGATCCTTAAAGCAACGAAATTTGATGATTCCAAATCCTATGAATTCCTAGAACATTTCTAAGTGTGGACTAATTAGAGGCATCACAATTGGGGTGCTTTAAGGATCTCAAATCGTCACTTGAAGGACAATATTTGTCCATGGGGTTCTTGAAAATGCAACTTTTGTACAGTAAAATTAAAATGGATGGCGGAAGCTCTAGAAACCTTTGATCGACTTCATTCAAAAATGAAAATCAAGAGGAAAGATTGAAGTTTAGTTACCTTACTTGTAGTTTCAAAAACAACTTCGTGAGGTGGGAGAAAATGACAAAAAACAACAAACTACGAACACTATCTAGAAAATAGACCACTTCACGAACAACTTTTGTTTTGCCACGATTTGAGATCCTTAAAGCACCTCAATTGTGATGCCCCCAATTTTTCCACACGTAGAAATGTTTTAGGAGTTCATATGATTTGGAATCACGAAATTGCGTTTAGAAATGAGAGAGATAATGAAGAAACATGAATGCTAGTTCATGATGATTCATTCCACCAAATAAAGCTACCATTATTTTTTCAATAATGGCACCAAACATTATCATGTTATGCACCAACCCACTAAGCCATTATTTATTGAAAGTGATCTCATCATTTCAATAATATATTCAATCAAATTATTATGAATAATTTAATAGCCAAATTAATTAATTTTGTCTTTAATTAATTAATCCCATTTTCATAAAATCAAAATAGTTAAATGTGGGCTTCTTTTGTGATATGTTCTTATGCCTTCTCCTAATCCATATTAGGCTCCATAAAAGCCCAAAATTCTAAACCCAAAATTGGTCTTGAAGTCCATAATCATTTATGAACCGGAACATGTCCAAAACGATCATTTAACGGGCTCGATATTATACATAATGTTTGAGGATTTATGAAATTTATTTTATTCCTTAAACTATTTATGGAACATCTAAATTTTGTATCTTAAATTATATTTAAGATATATATATATATATATATATATATATATATTCATTCTCAATGAATTATTGTATAAATACCGATTTTTCTAAAATTAGGAAATTTAACTTCTCATTTTCTAGTAACTCTTTTTTTTTTATTTCTATTAGATGTGTGACCTTTTAGGTTCTTTGTTATAAGGTAGTAGAACTATTTTAATGATAACTCTTTATTCATTAAATAATGTTAAACTCTTTAGTCATCAATTAGAACTTTTTTAATGAGCTTAAAATACATTGGTAATATGCTTTACCAATAATGATCCTAACGTTTCTACAAGTCATGAGTGACACCTAGTAGTATTTCACAACCACCCAAATAACAAGAATTGCTAGATCTATAGAACCTATTCCATTGTATCTTTATGTCTTGGTCTCTTCATCATCCACGTCCAGAGAAAAGCATGGCTTATGGTTTAATATGTTAAGCATTTATGCTTTATCTGAAAATAAATTTAAATGAACTTGGCATGAAAATATAATTTGAACTCCTTCAAATATATTTCACCTTGGCTAAGGATTTCTCATGCCAATTCATATTATCTCACAGGGACATCCTTTTTGTGTATTACAAAGTTATGAATTCCATATTGGCCATACATTTGTCTCCATACATAGCCAACTATGATAGCTATTGCTAGATTCCTTCCTTGATTAGGAATCAATCATTATGTTTTCACATATCAGAGATGTCTATGTACAAGACATCTGTGATGCCTCAGGTCTAAAGACCATTACTAGACATAGTTTCTATTACAATGTATAATAAGCCATTAACACTCAAAACCATATGGGTTATTATTATTTGGTCAAGTTCAGTAAACTTATTTTCGCAACAAGTACTTATGTGTTTGACTTGACATCTCATGTCAATGATATGAAACTCACCATCCATTTAGTATCACATACCATAAGGAGTCATAATACATACTAGTTTTTGTGGGAATTTATAACGTCTAATTATAAATCCACCACTAGGAACTATTTTAGAAGTATAGTACAAAGGATAGGCGTTTCATATTCTTGACAAACTCAAGAATATGTTCCTTAACTATTTTACTTCTTGGACTATATTGAAAATATCAAAATGTTATTTAAATACAATAATTCCATAAAAGCAAACACCATTCGATTGACCTTTAGGGTATATTACTAACAATCTCCCACTTGTACTAAGGCCAATCGTTATGGTATCTCACACCCATCTTCTCAAGATGACAATCTAACTCTTGTTGAGTCGGTGCTTTAGTCGGAGGATCCACAATGTTATTATCAGGAAGCTACTTTCTGCATGGTGACATCACCCTTTCTAATGATTTCTCGATAATGTGATATCTTCTTTCAATGTGTTTGGACTTGGTGAGACCTTGGTTCCTTAGCTTGTGCTATAGCCCTATTGTTGTCACAATGTAATGAGATTGGCAACGCAATGGTTGGAACCACTCTAAGTTGTTGAATAAACTTCCTTATCCAAATGACTTCTTTTCACGCATCCGATGCAACTATATATTCTGCTTCGGTGGTGGAATGCAGTAGTTGCTTGCTTAGAACTTTTCCGCTTCTTGCTCCACCATTAATAGTGAATAAAAATCTTGATGTAGACTTTCGTCGTCTACATCGATTGGAAATCTGAATTTGTAAAGCCTTCTATTTTTAGCTCACCCTTTCCATATGTTAAGAATAAATCTTTAGTCCTTCTTAAGTACTTAAAGATATTCTTAATCATGTCCAATGTTCCTCACCCGGATTACTCTGGTATCTGCTAGTGACACTCACTGCATGAGCTATATCCGGTCTAGTACATAACATAGCATACATAAGACTTCCTATTGCGAAGCATATGGAATCTTATTCATTCGCTCTCTCTCATCATAAGTTTTAGGGCTCATGGTTTTAGAGAGATGAATTCCATGTCTAAAGGATATAAAACCCCTTTTGGAATCCCACATATTAAATTTCTTTAATATCTTTTCTATGTACTTATCCTGACATAGACCTATCAATCTTCTGGATCTATCTCCTATAAATCCTGATTCCCAAGATATACATTGCATCTCTTAGGTCTTTCATGAAAAAGTTTTAAGAAAGCCAAATTTTGACAGAAGACATTTGTCCAATATCATTTCCTATAAGCAATATGTCACCTACATATAGCACAAGGAAAGTTATTGCACTCCCACTAACCTTTTTATAAACACATGGTTCATCCTCATTCTTAATGTAACCAAACGATTTGATTGCATCATCCAATCAGAGTTCCAGCCCTGGAGGCTTGTTTAGCCCATAAATAGACTTTCTTAGCTTGCATACTTAATGAGGATCTGTCTTAGATTCAAAACCACAAGGTTGTATCATATAGATATCTTTCTCAATGTACCCATTAAGAAATGCAGTTTTGACATCCATTTGCCAAATCTCATAGTCATAATATGCTGTTATATCCAATAAGATTCTGATGGACTTCAGCATGGCTACTGGTGAAAAGGTTTCCTCATAGTCTATACCTTATATTTGACGATAACATTTAGCTACCAACCTTGCTTTAAAGGTCTCTACCTTTCCATCTAAGCCTATCTTCCTCTTAAAGATCCACTTGCATATGATAGGTATAATACAATAATTTCCTAAAGCAAACACCATTCGATTGACCTTTAGGGCATATTACTAACAATCTCCCACTTGCACTAAAGCCAATCGTTATGGTATCTCATACCCATCTTTTCAAGATGATGATCTAATCTGTTGTTGAGTTAGTGCTTTAGTCGGAGGATCCGCAATGTTATCGTCGGAGGCTACTTTTCGCATGGTGACATCACCCTTTCTAATGATTTCTCTAATAATGTGATATCTTCTTTCAATGTGTTTGGACTTCTAGTGAGACCTTGGTTCTTTAGCTTGTGCTATAGCCCCATTGTTGTCACAATGTAATGAGATTGGCAACGCAATGGTTGAAACCACTCCAAGTTGTTGAATAAACTTCCTTATCCAAACAGCTTTTTTTTTTGCATCTATTGAAAGAAGATATCAAATTATCAGAGAAATCATTGGAAAGGGTGATGTCACCATAAAGAAAGTAGCCTCCGCTGATAACATTGCGGATCCTCCGACCAAAGTGACTCAAAAGCGATTAGATCGTCATCTTGAGAAGATGGGTATGAGATCCCATAACGATTGGCTTTAGTGCAAGTGGGAGATTGTTAGTAATATGCCCTAAAGGTCAATCAATGATGTTTGATTTTAGGGAATTGTTGTATTTAAATAACATTTTGATATTTTGAATATAGTCCAAGAAGTAAATATAGTTAAGGAAAACATTCTCGAGTTTGTCTAGAATATGAAATGTGTATCCTTTGTACTATACTTCTAAAATAGTTCTAGTAGTGATTTATAATTTGACATTATAAATTCCTACGAAAACTAGTATGTGTTATGACTCCTTATGGTATGTGATACTAAAATGGATAGTGAGTTTCATATCATTGACATGAGATGTCAAGTCAAACACATAAGTACTTGTTGCAAGAACAAGTTTACTGAACTTGACCAAATAATAATAAGCTATATGGTTTTTAGTGTTAATGGTTTATTATACATTGTAATACACACTATGTCTAGTAATGGTCTTTAGACCTGAGGCATCACAGATGTCTTGTACATAGACATCTCGATAAGTGAAAGCATAATGATGGATTTTTAATCAAGGAAGAGATCTAGCAATAGCTGTCATGGTTGGCTATGTATAGAGACAAGTGGATGGCCAATATGAAACTCATCACTTTGTAATACACAAAAAGGATGTCCCTGTGAGATAATATGAATTGGCATTAGAAATCCTTAGCCGAGGTGAAATATATTTGAAGGAGTTCAAGTTATATTTTCATGCCAAGTTCATTTAAATTTATTTTCAGATAAAGCATAAATGCTTAACATATTAAACCATAAGCTGCGCTTTTCTGGACATGGATTATGAGGAGACCAAGACATAAAGATACAATGGAATAGGTTCTATAGATCTAGCAATTCTTGTTATTTGGGTGGTTGTGAAATACTGCTAGGTGTCACTCATGACTTGTAGAAATGTTAGGATCATTATTGGTAAAGCGTATTACCAATATATTTTAAGGTCATTAGAAAAATTCTAATTGATGACTAAAGAGTTTAGCATTATTTAATGAATAAAGAGTTATCATTAAAATAGTTCTACTACCTTATAACAAAGAACCTAAAAGGTCACACATCTAATAGAAATTAAAAAAAAAAAGAGTTACTAGAAAATGAGAAGTTAAATTTCCTCATTTTAGGAAAATCGGTATTTATATAATAATTCATTGAGAATGAATATATATATATCTTAAATATGATTTAAGATAGAAATTTAGATGTTCCATAAATAGTTTAAGGAACAAAATAAATTTCATAAATCCTCAAACATTATGTATAATATCGAGCACGTTAAATGACCGTTTTGGACATGTTCCGGTTCATAAATGATTATGAACTTCTAGACTAATTTGGGGTTTTGAATTTTGGACTTTTATTGGACCTAATATGAATTAGGAGAAGGCATAAGAACGTGTCACAAAAGAAGCCCACATTTAACTATTTTGATTTGATCAAAATGGGATTAATTAATTAAAGATAAAATTAATTAATTTAGCTATTAATTTATTCATAATAATTTGATTGAATAAATTATTGAAATGATGAGATCACTTTCAATAAATAATGGTTTAGTGGGTTGGTGCATCACATGATAATGTTTGGTGCCATTATTGAAAATATAATGGTAGCTTTATTTGGTGGAATGAATCATCATGAACTAGCATTCATGTTTCTTCATTATCTCTCTCATTTCTCAACGAAATTTGGTGATTCCAAATCCTATGAACTCCTAAAACATTTCTAAGTGTGAAATTGGAGGCATCACAATTGGGGTGTGTAGTGATCAGCAAGCCTATTCTAAACAAACTAATCTAATCACTGCCCACGATGTTTATGATTTGTCTATGCAAGTTGCACTAACCCAAGATCTAAACAGATAAACTCACTTGTATTCAAAGGAACAAGAACTGAATCATGAACAAGAATTTGCACCAAGAAAGAACACAGAAACCAAGATTTACGTGGTTCAGTTGAGCAAGAATTGCTTAACTTACATCCACGGGAGAAGCCTCAAGATGAGCTTTATTTAATCAACAATGGAGATTGTTACGGAGCCTTACACCAGATTTTCAGAGAAAAAGATAACACTTTCTCTCATACAAAACCCTGTTTGTAAGACTCATGAATCGATTCTTAACTTTCCCAAAACCGGTCTTCATACTGTTTTTCGTCGGATCGACTTGATTCCAGTTATGCACAGATTGTTGACGCGTGGCTAACGACCTTTAACGAACTCGGAACACCCTTCATCACATGCTTCCTCACGTGGTTACTAAACGATATGCAAAACGCATTTCATTCATGTCGTTTTGTCTAAATCATTTTCGATTATAAAATCGGTGAAATAAAGACGTGGTGATGAAGCTTTTACAGACTCAAAACGCAGCCATTTGGAAGCCAAAACTTGATTCATTACTTCACAGGTGCTTTAAGGATCTCAAATCGTGGCAAAACAGAAGTTGTTCGTGCGGTGGTCTATTTCTGGACAAAGTGTTCGTAGCTTGTCATTTTGGTCATTTTCTCCTACCTCACGAAGTCGTTTCTAAAACTACAAGTGAGGTAAACAAACTTCAATCGTTCCTCCTTGATTTTCGTTTTTAATGAAGCCGATCCGAGGTTTCTAGAGCTTCCGCCATCCGTTTTAATTTTCTTGCACAAAAGTTGGCGTTTTTAGGAACCTCATGGACAAATTTTGTCCTTTAAGTGGTATCGAGCCATTTTCATTCAATTTTGAATTTTTGAAGCATAATTTATGTTATTTCCATTTATGATAGCATGGAGGATGATCATGGAAAGACCTAGATATTTTAGGATATATTTATGTCATGGGATTATTGAATATGTGCGTGATTGAATGAGATATTGGTTTATTTGTTGATTTGGCCGATTTGTAAAGGCTTAAATGGTTGTAATATTTTTAAATAGGGACTTGCATGTCCCTCCCTCTATTAAGGTCTGATTGTATCCCCTTGCCCCAAAATTTGTACCCCGATTCTTCAAAATATGTAATTTCTACAAGATGATTGTAAAAGGGAGGGATGACGTATTTAGATGCCTTGGAGCAAGAACACTTTATGGATCGTTGCAGCACTTCCAATAATGTTTTGGCCTCTCAAATGGAAATTAATAATTGTAATAATTTGAGGCATAAGATGTCTCATAATCATTATTGCTTGCTTGATACCTAGGTGGATCTTAAAACCAATTTTGGCTTAAATTGGTTTTATTAGAAAATTCCATGATCATCCTTGATTTGTTTGCCTATAATATGCATGAGATGTATATTAGGGTGCTTAGACATATTTGATTATTGAAAATGGAATAACATGTTAAAAAGTGAGACCTTAATAATGACCAAATACTCCCTATTAAAATAAACATAATTATTGTTAAGTTGTAATGATGGATATTAACATTACAATACCAATGGAATGTTTAAAATATTTTATGCTTGGGTTAGTTGTCATGGATACATGGGCTACTCATTCATTAAAATGTTGAAAACAAACTATATATTATATGATGATGCATAATTTATACATTAAGCTACCAAGAACTGTCAGTTGAGGTTAGTAAGATGTTTTGAAATATGCAAGGGTATTGGGGTAAACTTAACTAAATCATTTTTACTAAGAACTGTTAGGTGAGGTGTCAATGATTTAGAGGCCGAACGATAATCGGTACATGCATGAGATGCATTTGGTAAGAGTTATCTACTCATTATAACAAGTAAACCAAGAACTGTTAGGTGAGGTATACTTAAGCTAATGAGAATCCGATTCCTACTAGAAACTTTTACCAATGAGAGTTTTCGTTTCTTGCATATGGGAGTGTAATGAATTGATAAAATAGTAGGAGGTGCTATTTGGTTTAAAAACCAAAATCAAATAGATAATAATAAAATAAAATGCTAATAATTTAATTTATATTTTCTGTAAAAATAATTAATAATGAATAATCCATTGGCACGAATTCTGGATAATTATCGTTTGACGGGACCCAATTACGTTGATTGGTTCAGAAATAGAAGAATTGTTCTTAATTATGAGAAAATGAGCTATGTTCTTGATACACCTAAGCCAAATATAATTCCTGAAGAAGCAAGTGAGGAAGAACATGTCACTTTTAAGAAGTGGCAAGATGATGACATTACGGCTAAGAGCTATATATTAGCATCGATGTCCAATGAGCTACAAAGGCAACATGAAAATATGCCTGATGCAAGTTCCATGATACTTCATCTACAAGAGTTGTATGGTGAACAAAGCAGGACAGTTAGATATGAGATATCTAAGAAACTGTTCAGAATGAGAATGATTGAAGGGTCGGTCAATGAGCATGTACTCAAAATGATTGACTACATAGAGTAACTTGAAGCTCTTAATTTCTCAATGGATGGGGAATTAGCTATTGATCTTATTCTACAGTCCTTGCCAGACTCATTCTCTCAATTTATCATGAATTTTAACATGAATAAAATGGAGTGCAGTCTTGCTGAACTACTAAAGATGCTTAATACTGCTGAAACTTGCATAAAGAAGCCAAAAGATGTTATGGCTATAGAAGGACCCTCAGTTAAAAAGGGTAAAAAGAAAAAGTTTCAACCCAAGGCTAAAGGTGGGATTAAGAAAGGGAAGGCTAATAAGCCCAATGACAAGGGAAAATGTTTTATTGTGGTAAGAATGGGCATTGCAAGAGGAATTGCAAAGCTTACCTCAACAGCTTGAAAGTCAAGCCTAAAGAGAATCCTTCTGAAGGTATGCTCATTATTGAAACTAATATTTCAATTATTCATTCTACTTCTTGGATTTTAGCTTCTGCAACCACACATATTTGTATGTCAATGCAGGATCTGAAAAGAAGTAGAAGACTTAAACAAGGAGAGGTGTCTCTTAGAGTGGGAAATGGAGCAATGGTTGCTGCCTCAGCTATAAGGACATTTTTGTTAAAAATGCCATCGGGCATATAATAAGTTTGAATGATTGTTTATTTGTTCCTTCACTTTTTTGTAAGGAACATAGTTTCAATTTCATGTTTATGCAATGACAACTATGAATTTTATTTCAAAAATAAATTTTGTGAAATTTATCATGAGAATAAAAATGTTGCACATGGTATGTTAGATAATGATCTTTATGTACTAAACATGAAAGAAAATAATGAGCATATTGTGAATGTAAATACCATAATACATAAACGTGAAAGAGAAGAAATAAGCCCCAAATATAAGTGGCATTTAAGGTTAGGTCATATTGGAGAAGATAGAGTCACAAAATTGGCTAAAAATAGACTAATAGGTCCACTTGGTTTAGAACCTTATCCAACTTGTGAATCATGTCTTCAAGGAAAAATGACCAGGGCACCATTCGTTGACGAAGTACAAGGGCCACGATTTACTTGAACTCATATATACTAATGTATATAAGACATTTAATGAAATGGCAAGGGGTGGATATTACTCTTTATAACTTTTATCGACAATCACTCAAGGTATAGTTCAGTGAACTTAATGAAGCATAAATCGTAGCCTTTGAAAAGTTCAAAGAATATCGAAATGAAGCAGAGAAACAAACTGGAAAAGTTATTAAAACCCTACTATCAGATTGAGGTGGTGAATATCTCAATAGAGAATTCAGTCTTACTTTAAAGAAAATGGTATTGTTTCACAATAGACACCTCCAAGTACACTAGAACTTAATGAAGTATCTGAAAGGAGAAATTGCACACTTTGTTAGACATGGTGCGATCAATGGTGAGTTATACGAGACTTACCAATTTCGCTTTGGGGATATGCTCTTTACTGCAACATATGTAGTAAACAGAGTACCTTCCAAGTCTGTACCTAAAATACCATATGAGATATGGCATGGTAAGCAACCAAGCCTAAATCATTTTAGGATTTGGGGATGTCCTGCTTTTATCAAGAGACTCAAGAGTAAGAAGCTTGAAGCTAAAGCGGATAGTGGAAGGTTCATTGGATACCTAAATGAAACTTTGGGTTATTACTTCTACATCCAATCTGACCAAAGGTTATTGGTCAGTAGAAATGCCTATTTCTTGAAAGGAGTTTATTCAAGAAAGTGGACAAGGAAGAAAATTAAAATTTTTTGAGAATTCTAATGAGGATAAATCCAATGAAGAGCTTGTTCAAGTACAACCATAAGGAACACAAGCTGACTCGTAGATCTAATAGGGTAATTCACCCACCAAAAAGATATAGTTTACTTCATCGATGAAAGATATATTTATATTGGGTGATACAGATCATAGAGATGATCCAACTAGTTACGAAGAGGCAATATCAGATATTGACTCTAAGAAATAGCTTGAAGCCATGGATTTAGAGATGGAATCTATGAGAACCAACCAAGTCTGGACTCTAGTGGTCCACCTGAAGGTTTTATACCTATCGGATGCAAGTGGATCTTCAAGAGGAAGACAGACTTAAATGGAAAGGTAGAGACCTTTAAAGGAAGGTTGGTGGCTAAAGGTTATCATCAAATACAAGGTATAGACTATAAGGAAACCTTTTCACCTGTAGCCATGCTGAAGTCCATCAAAATCTTATTGGCTATAGCAGCATATTATGACTATGAGATTTGGCAAATGGATGTCAAAACTACATTTCTTAATGGGTACATTGAGAAAGATATCTATATGATACAACCTTGTGGTTTTGAATCTAAGACAGATCCTCATAAAGTATGCAAGCTAAGAAAGTCTATTTATGGGCTAAAACAAGCCTCCAAGAGTTTGGAACATCCGATTTGATGATGCAATCAAATCGTTTGGTTTCATTAAGAATGAGGATGAACCATGTGTTTATAAAAAGTTTAGTAGAGTGCAATAACTTTCCTTGTGCTATATGTAGGTGACATATTGCTCATAGGAAATGATATTGGACAAATGTCTTCTGTCAAATTTTGGCTTTCTCAAAACTTCTTCATGAAAGACCTAGGAAATACAATGTATATCTTACGAATCAGGATTTATAGAGATAGATCCGAGGAAGATTGATAGGTCTATGTCAAGATAAGTATATAGAAAAGATATTAAAGAAATTTAATATGTGGGATTCCAAAAGGGGTTTTATGCCCTTCAGACATGGAATTCATCTCTCCAAGAGCATGTGTCCTAAAACTTATGATGAGAGCGAGCGAATGAATAAGTTTCCATATGTTTCTGCAATAGTAAGTCTTATGTATGCTATGTTATGTACTAAACCGGATATGGCTCATGCAGTGAGTGTCACTAGTAGATACCAAAGTAATCCGGGTGAGGAACATTGGACCACAGTTAAGAATATCTTTAACTACTTAAGAAGGACTAAAGATTTATATATGGAGAGGTGAGCTAAAAATAAAAGGCTTTCTGATTGATTTCGATTTCAGATGTAGACGAAAAGCAAACACCATTCGATTGATCTTTAGGGCATATTACTAACAATCTCCCACTTGCACTAAAGCCAATCGTTATGGTATCTCATACCCATCTTCTCAAGATGACAATCTAACTGCTGTTGAGTCAGTGCCTTAGCCAAAGGATCCGCAATGTTATCAGCGGAGGCTACTTTACGCATCTTGACATCTCCTTTCCAATGATTTCTTTGATAATATGATATCTTCTTTCAATGTATTTGGACTTAGCTTGTGCTATAACCCCATTGTTGTCACAATGTAATGAGATTGGCAACGCAATGGTTGGAACCACTTCAAGTTGTTGAATAAACTTCCTTATCCAAACAACTTATTTTTTGCCGCATCGATGCGGCCTATATATTCTCTTGGTGGTGGAATCTGCGGTAGTTGCTTGCTTAGAACTTTTCCAACTTCTTGTTCCACCATTGCTAGTGAATAAAAATCTTGTTGTCACAATGTAACGAGATTGGCACACAATGGTTGGAACCACTCCAAGTTGTTCAAATACATAGGTAATACGTTTTACCAATAATAATCTTAAGGTTTCTACAAGTCATGAGTGTCACCTAGCAAAGTATTTCACAACCACCCAAATAACAAGAATTGCTAGATCTATAGAACCTATTCCATTGTATCTCTATGTCTTGGTCTCTTCATCATCTATGTCCAAAGAAAAGCATGGCTTATGGTTTAATATGTTAAGCATTTATGGCTTATCTAAAAATAAATTTAAATGAAATTGGCATGAAAATATAATTTGAACTCCTTCAAATATATTTCACCTTGGCCAAGGATTTGTCATGCCAATTCATATTATCTCACTGGGACATCCTTTTTGTGTATTACAAAGTGATGAATTCCATATTGGCCATACACTTATCTCCATACATAGCCAACCATGATGGCTATTGCTAGATCTCTTCCTTGATTAGGAATCAATCATTATGCTTTCACATATCAGAGATGTCTATGTACAAGATATCTATGATACCTTAGGTCTAAAGACAATTACTAGACATACTGTGTATTACAATGTATAATAAGCCATTAACACTCAAAACCATATGGCTTATTATTATTTGGTCAAGTTCAGTGAACTTGTTCTTGCAACAAGTACTTATGTGTTTGACTTGACATCTCATGTCAATGATATAAAGCTCATCATCCATTTTAGTATCACATACCATAAGGAGTCATAACACATACTAGTGTTTGTAGGAATTTATAACGCCTAATTATAAATCCACCACTAGGAATTATTTTAGAAGTAAAGTACAAAGGATATACGTTTCATATTCTTGGCAAACTCGAGAATGTGATCCTTAACTATTTTACTTCTTGGACTATATTCAAAATATCAAAATGTTATTTAAATACAATAATTCCTTAAAAGCAAATACCATTCGATTGACCTTTAGGGCATAGTAATAACATTTATATCTATTTTGATGGCATTTTGTTTGTTTTTTGAAATTGTGTTAATAGTGTGGGTACAATTTAGGATCAAACTTAGATAAATGTTTGTGCACTGAATGTAACTTGCCTGGAACATAAATAGATTTTTAAGGATTCACTGTATATAGGCGGGAAACCAGTGACATATATTCTGATGGTTAACTCGAATGGGGACTATATCGGTTTGCCTTTGCTCATGTAACAAGCTACGTACAAGTGGTCCCCCAGCATAACCTAGTCATCTGTTTTACATAAGGCATCCATACATAATACCAGCTAAGGCTTACCTCACACAGCAACTACTATTCCAGAAACATGGTACGCTCACTCAAAATGGGCTTTATCTAACTCAGCCTTAGTGTATAATTTATTTCCATATCAAAATTTGAAGCCATTTAGACAACTCTATAATAGGGTCTCACAGGATTAAAGTAAACCAATCAAAATTGCCTTTTAATTTACATAAAAACAATAGAGATTTAGTGATTTATTAAAATTAAAATACTCAATATATTGGGATTAAACTTTCCAGAACATAGATAGATCTGTGATTATATAACATATTAAAATTTCATATAATTCGATATCATTGAGCTAGTGTTTCATAAGATCAAAAATAAATTTGAAAAATCATAAAAAATAAATCACAAGTTCAATTACCATGAAATATTCCATATTTAAAAGACATATTAAAGTTTAATGTATCAAAATTTCAGCCCATTTCATACCTGTAGACCATTTGTTTATAACATCAAGTATGGGATATCTGAGTTTCTAATAACTTTGGACAACGGTGACCAATTAAATGAATTAATTAAAAGTTAACTATTAGTTCCAAAATCTACAAACTTGAAACATACATATTCAGCTTTAATTGTTCAAAATTTTAAGTCAATCAAGTATAGTTTAGTCACATTTTAAAACAATAAAACTTACCATAATAGTCCAACAATTTTCAAATTTTTCGAGAATCCATAATTATCATCCTTTCACTTTTATAATCAATTTTCCAGCAACTTAAACATCACCAAACCACATGCTTAAAGCAATATTAGACATATAAAACAAGCAACATGACCTTGTTTTGAGTTTTGAAACAAAAACATCACCAAATTATATAGCTTGAGATAATTAGATCACTTTTAAGACTTTGACCATGTTTGTATTGGCAAAGAATATTAGTAGAACTATTTTTTTCTTTTAATAATATAATGTTATAGATCTCAAATAGTCTATGTGTTCTTTGCTGGACCAAACATATGATCATGATATTTTTTGGACTTAAGTCTTATTCATATCAGAACAATTTTTTTTTTTTTGATAATTCACCAAGAAGGTGGGGGGTTAGGCCGGACCCTTACCTGTAAATAAATCAATCACTGAGAGAACATAAGGAGGGGGACATAAACCAAACCTCTCAGGAAAAGTAGATAATTTAGAAATCAAATAAAACTAATACAAATAAAGGTGATTAATGTCGAATGTAAGGAATTTCAAGAGTATCCAAATGAAGAATGCCTGATAAACTGATTGAAAGATCACTAGGATTGAAAAATCGTTGACAAGTCTGATGAGAACAAGCCTAGTTGGCCATAAAGTCAGCAGGAAAAGTAGCTTCTCAAAAAACATGCATGATATTAATGGATGATCTAGAAGCCAAGGCCTGAGCACGCCCAAGTATGTAAGTGAAATCCCATCGCACGAAACTACTTGAAGTGGCCCAAGAAACTACAGTGGCTGAATAAGATTCAACCTCAAGATCAGAAAAACCAAGCTGAGCAACAACTTCTAAACCTTCTAACAAAGCTATTAATTCAGCAAAAAGAATAGATTGATGCCCCAAAAAGGAACCAAAAGCAGCTAATAATACCACTAGTAGCAACCATACCTGGATTTCCCCTAGAACAACCATCCACACTCAACTTCACCACCCTCGGTGGTGGTTTCATCCAAGAAACTAATTGAGGTGGTCTACAGGGAGGCATGTAATCCTTAATCCCTCCCCTATCTGAGTGTCCAAAATGCCCCTCAATTGAGATGTCTTGAAACCAAATGCGTCACTGACTAGCCTAATATCCAAGAGCACTTTAAAATAACAGCGTTCACATTAAAGGCAACTGAATCGTACCTGAGAGTGTTTCGAGCCTTCCAAACATGCCATAGAATGAAACATGGGAGAATGACTCAAAAATGTTTTGAAGAACGGCAACACTGTCACCAGTGACTAAGCAAAACATGAGGAGACAAAAAAAGAGAGATACAGACAACCAATCATTAAGTAAAACCGCCGCCAAACCTGTTGAACCCTTGGCAATTCAAAAATAAGTGTCCGACAGTTTCAACATCCCGATTACAAAGACACTGAGAAACTATGTGAAAACCCCTAAAGCACAGAGCATCCTCCGTGGCCAAGAAACCATTCAATAAACGCCATAAGAAAAAAGAAACCTGCAAAGGAATATGTCGTTGCCAAATTAAAGAAAAAACCTCGTTTTAGCTACGAGTTCCATGCACAAATTCTCAACTACTCCTTAGAGAAAAATTTCCATCCCTAGATAGAGCCCAACGGAGTATATCTGGCCCAGTACCAGAAATAGGTACTAACACAATTTGTTCAACAATTGAAAATGGCAATACTAATAAAAGCTTCCCCTTATCCTAATCCACACCACACCAAAAAGAAAATATTAGGGCCATAGAAGCTGCTGAAGGATTAAAATGAAAGAGAGGTGTAGATTCAAGCCAGCAATCATACCAAAAACTACAATCACCTGATCTAACTGACCAACGAATATGAGACTCAGCAATACAATAAATAGAGCATAATCTCCTCCATAAAGGAGAGGCAGGATAGCGAAATTGAACAATACTTAGATGCTCAGTTCTATAATGTTTAGCTTTCATGAAAGAAGCCCAAAATGAGTGTTGGTCCCGAAATCGCCACCATAGCTTCATCTCGAAAGCATCTGCCAAATTAGAAAAGGAACGAACTCTAAGACCACCATCTGCCACTGGAAAAAGATGATGGCCATCGCACCAATGAATGTGCCGAGAATCAGTATCACTCCATAAGAATCGGTGAATAACCTTTCAAGTATTTGAATGACCGTAGTAGGCGATCGCGGGACATGAAATGATGAAGTGACATAGATGAAAGCACATGCCGAATAAGAACTAGCTTACCTCAAGAAGAAAGAAGCTGATTTGCCCACCCGTAAATCCTTCCCCGATCTTACGAATCATATCATCAAAGAGCCGAATCCGCACACCTCCCACATACACACTGGACAACCCGAGATATGTAAATGGAAATTGCCTTGGTGGAAACCAAGTAATATATTGAACTATAGTCTTACATGAGATCGAAGTTTGTCTCCCGACATAAAAACTACTCTTCAACTGATTGATCAGTGGCTAGAAACAGTCTCATAATTATGTAAAAAATTCATAAGATAATAAAGATTAGATCGGCACCCATTCACAAAAATGATAATATTATCGTGAAGCTCAAATGGGAAACACAGAAGAGCGGGCGTATTGTATCTCAACGATAGGTATTGAGAATATAATTGATCCAAGTCTCGGGATAAAAAATCAGCGGCAATAATAAAAAGGCAGGGCGACAATCACCTTGTCAAGACCACTCTATGACTGAAAAAACCTATGGTTGACTCCATTAACCAACACTGAAAATCGTGACCCATGAATTGCCCGTTTGATCAAAGATATCCAACGATCGAGAACCCAAAACACGAGCATCGAAGAATAAAGGACAGGACATTCTATCATAAGCCTTTGCCATATCCAATTTAAGAACCACATTACCACCTCGAATACAACGATTAATATCGAACAAAATTTAGATAAACATGTGAAGAAGAAAAAATCAGTTTATGTATTCTTCCATGTGTTTTTCATTTGTTTTTGGATGTTTTTCATCTTCATTTGTTTATGTTGCAGCAAAGGTATTTAAGTCATTGTTAATTTGTACCTTGCATACATGTATTGGTAATATATTCTAATTTTTATTTATATTCTACCTCCTTAATGTGTCAGGATCATATCTAATTGAAACAAAAAATGGATAAGTCATGGATGCATTATAGTAAAATGCAAAAGAGTATGAAGATGGGGTTGAAAATTTTATGAGGTTTGCTGTTGCTAATGCCGAAGGCGTAGTGTCATTAGATCCGTGTACTAAATGTATGAATCTATCCTTTCTACACATAAAGTTGTTCACGAACATCTGTATTTTTATAGTTTTAATGTCTCTTACACAACCTGGAGTTGGTATGGGGAAGATGTCCATAACACACCACTTCCTAATGTAGAAATAGATGTTCTATTTGAGTTTATGGACTACAATAATGGTAATAAAGTAGATATAGTTAATGATGCTTATAAGGATTGTGATGCAGATCCTAAAGCGTTTAAAGAACTTCTAGAATAGGTTGAAAAGCCTTTATACCAGGGATGCATAAATTTCACTAAGTTAGGTACTTTGGTTAGCTTGTTGAATATAAAAAGTAAATTTGGGTGGTCGACACAAGTTTTACTAAGTTGTTAGGTCTTCTTGCCAAGTTGCTTTGAAAGTAATGAAATTCCTTTGTCTATATATGAGGTCAAAAAGACAATGTCCGTTTTACACTTAGAATATGTGAAAATACATGCTTGCCCAAATGATTGCATACTCTACAGAAATGAGTATGAAGGCCCCTATAAATGTCCTATTTATGGTTTATCTAGATGGAAAAAAAAAGGATGGTAGTCTTGACTAGTATAGGAAAAGGGTTCTGTGAAGCTTTTATGGTATTTTCCGCCTATACTTAGATTTAAGCGCATGTTTCAGCCCTCACAAACGCCAAAGACTTAACTTGGCATGGAAATGAGAGAGACAATGATGGTAAGCTTCGACATCCGGTAGACTCACCATCATGGAAATTATTAGATAACAAATGGCCGACTTTTGCATTAGAACTGAAATCTTCGCCGTACCTTATCGCCTAATGGAATAAATCCACATACCTCTTTTAGAAGTACATATAGTTGTTGGCCAGTTATTATAGTCACATACAATCTTCCTCTATGGTTGTGTATAAAACAGAAATTCATGATGTTGTCCCTATCGATTTCTAGTCCTCAACAATCGGGCAATGACATTGATGTGTACTTGGCTCCTCGATAGAAGATTTGCAAACTTTGTGGGAAGTTGGGTGGAGGCTTATGATGCTTATAGAAATGAGTTTTTAATATGCGAGCTGTGGTATTATGACTATAAATGACTTTTAAGATACGTAAATCTAGCGAGTTGCCTTTGTTAAAGGATATAATGCTTGTCCATATTGTGGTGTAGACACTATTAAATGTAGACTTAAACACAGTGGAAAAAATACATATATCGATCACGATCGTTGGCTTCCTTATGATCACGAATTCCGTGACCAATATAAAGCCTTGACAACACAATAGAGAGAGTTTACTCCAAAATCGTTGAATAATGAGGGTGTTTTACGGTTGGTTGATTCTATTGATTATAAATAAGGGAAGAAAAATTCATTAAAACGTAATGAATAATCTTGTGGACATGAAAATTAAGGATAAACTAGCACCAACTTTAAAAATAACAAGCGCACATTCTTTCCTGCAGCTTGTTACAAATTAACTACAGATGAAAAGACAAGGTTCTGCAAAAATTTGAAAAGTATTAAAGTTCTTGGATATTCCTCAAACATTAAAAATCTTGTGTCAATGAAAGACCTTAAAATTCAAGGCCTTAAGTCACATGACTACCATGTTATTATGCAATAACCTTTCCTATTGCCATTAGGTGTGTATTGACAAAATATGTGAACGGAGCTTTGATTAGACTGTGTTATTTCTTTAATTAGTTATGTTCCAATGTGGTTGATGTGACAACATTGGATCAATTACAGGGAGACCATGTGGTGACTTTATGCTTGTTAGAAAAATGTTTTCCTCCCTCTTTCTTTAACATTATAGCGCACTTGACCTGTGCATTTAGTCAATGAAGTTAGATTATGTGGCCCGGTTTATCTTCGGTGGATGTATCCCTTCGAGAGATACATGAAAACTCTTAAAAGTTATGTCCGAAACCGCAATCGTCCTGAGGGTTGTATAGTAGAGAGTTATATTGCGGAAGAAGCATTAGAATTTTGTGCAGAATACATGTTAAACATAAGTACAGTTGGGGTTCCATCTAGACATGCGTAAAAGCTATCAAAAGATACGCCACTATGTGATAGGAAAGTGGTGCAAATTCCTGCAAATTTGTTAGATCAAGCACATCTATACATCTTGCATAGCAAATAAGAAGTTGTACCATACATTAGGTAATTTGCTTAATTTGTTCTAATCAAATCTATATGTTTTATTTTCTAATCTGAAAAACTAATTTTTCATGTTCTCGAATCTTTTGTGACCACATGGATTAGCTTAAAACATGTTATCCAAATCAAAATGACAATGGTTGCAAGAGGAACACAACCGTACATTTGTCGATTAGCTAGTTGATAAGGTTGAAGCATATATATATTATTAAATTTTAAAAAGTTTGTTAACCCCTTTTTCCCCTCACCTAATGATATAAATCTGCCTATCCTTTTCTCTTGTTAGGTATATGACTTAATTACAAAGGATGATCACATATCGGATACCTTACATTGGTTATCACAAGAGCCTCTTTCTTTTGTAACTAAACATAATGGGTACAACATCAATGGTTTCCATTTTCTTACATGAGACCGAGACTCAAGTCGTGTAACTCAAAATAGTGGAGTTAGTGTAGTTGATTCTTAAATATGTGACATGACATATTATGGAGTTATAGATGAGATTTGGGTATTTGACTATCATTTGTTAACAGTCGCTGTATTAAAGTGTGATTGGGTTCAAAATAGTTGCGTCAAGAAAGATGCGTTTGGATTCATCTTAGTAGACTTAAACAGATGAGGATATAAATCTGATCTATTTATATTAGCTTCTCAAGCCAAACAAGTATTTTATGTAAATTATCAAATTCAAACAAAATGGTCTATTGTATATCAGATGCCTATTAGAAGTAATCCCAATCAAATAAATGAAGATGAATTTAATAATGTGATAGAGTATCCTCTATTTACCAGAGAATTACCAACTATTGATTTGTTATATTCCACTAATGGCAATCAAGCGATCTATGCACGTAACAGCAAAGTGGGAATTTGGGTTACAAATTGATTAGCTTTTTGCAGTAAGTGTTTTTTAGCTTTTTTCTGTTATTTTTTTATTACAAATTTATATGATATTAAATTGATTAACTTTTTTTCGTAGTGATTGATTATTATATAGGTTGATAAAATCATTTAACTATGTTCTTCATTTGTTTATTTCAGGGGCAATAATATGGCTAAGGGAAAACATATTGTGGTTGATGGTGCTTTTGATCAGGACTGTAATTTAGAAGAGGTTGATTTGGATGGTGTTATTGAGTTAGATGTTCTTTGAGATATATGGAATTGAGTTTGATGGAGGAGATTTTGATGGTGCTGGTTTAGAAGGAGATGATTTAGATGGTATTGATAGAGATGGTGCTAATTTGGTTGCTCCTAATGTTGATGTTCCTGAAAGTAGTAACTTCAGGAGAGGTGTGAATATAGGTGCTAGGCAAAACAAAAGACTTAAAACAAAAAGGGAAAGATTGTGGTGCAATACAATGAAATAGGTGTTCCTGCAGGGGATGAAGCGATTGAGTTGGCTTCTTTTCTTGTTGTATTGGCTCGTACATCAATTTCTATTCTTTATTTCGATTGGCATAAGGTTCCTCCAGCGACAAAGGAGCATTTGTGAAAATCTGTTCTGGTAATTCTTGAAAAACTTATTGCATTCTACTTAAACCTTTTCTTTTCATTTTTCACTTATTAGTTATATGATTTGGATTTTTATTAATTGAGACTTTAACAATCTTCCTCCATATTTAGGGTCATTTCATTTTTCATCCTAAAAGTGGGAAGCAGGTAATACAATCAATAGGAACAGAATTTCGAAACTTCAAGTATATGCTGACGAAAAACTATATCGGGAGGTTCAGAACTGATAAAAAGAAACTATATACACCGCCAATTGATTACCACAAATAAAGCAGCTTGTTTGAATAAAGTTTGTCAACAAATGTTTGTCCGAATCATTTGAAGTATTTTAAAGTTAGGACAAGTAATATGCTAATAGTCGTTAATATTTATCTATCCATAATGTTAATTTTGATGATAACAAACAAAATTTAAAATGATTAAGTTTTTAAAAGCTTAAATTATTTTTTATACATTTTAAATAAATCATTATTTTCACATTATAAAGGTTTTATATTTAATGAAAAATAAGTTTATGAAGTTAGTTTTTTTCAAGTTTATGGTTTAATTGAAAGAATTTTGAAAACTTTGAAATCAACAAGTATTGTTTGAAATTTGGAGAATGACTTATTTGAAAAGTTTCATAGCATTTTGGGGCATATCATAATTTCAAAAAATTTTGGGATTAACAAAGTATTATTTAGAAATTCCAAAATTGGACTTATTTGAAAAGATTCATAACGTTATGGGCCATAACACAGTTATATAAAGTTTTGGGGTCAAACTATAATTTTATAAAATATTTCTTTGTAGCAATTATCAGTAGCAAACGGCTAACCGTTTACTTAAAACGGCTAACTAATTATTTCCAGAAAGCATGTTCTTCAAAGGATTGTTAAAATGATGATTCTGGAAACTAACAGTGAACTGTTTACAGAAAATGGTGAACCGATTATTTCCTGATTGCTAACCGTGAAATGTTTAGCAAGAAGGGTAAAAGCTAAATTTTTTTTACATGATTCTGTAAATTAATGGCTAACCGATAGTGACAAACGGTCAACCGTTTATTTAAAATTTGGCCTAACAGTAACTTTGACCAGAATAAATAGTTAACCGTTAACGGCTAACTAGCGCACCGATTTTCGGGCGGGCAGTCTCTAACGGCTAGTTTTCAGCTCCAACTATAAATAAGCTCAATCCAATTCAAACAAGAGGAATCCCAACGATTATCATTAAGATAAATATTGAGCATACAACTTCCATTGAGCTTTAAATTCTTGTATTCATCTTATTCATTCACACATTGAGCTTTCATTTGTGATCAAACACATTGTGTGAGAGAAATTCATTTGTAATTCTTTTTGTAAAATCAAGTTGAGAGATTGTAAGTGTTGGGATACGCTTGGATTAAGAGATTGGGGATAATCTTTTGTTGTGAGGGTCCATCGATACCTTGAAAGTCAATTGTAAGAATTTGAAGCCTTGGAGGCTTGTTTAGTAAAATCCTCAAGCACGGTGAGCTTGGAGGCGTGGACATAGGCGAGGATTGCCGAACCACGTAAAAATCCTTGTGTTTGTTTTCTCTTCCCTTACTCTTTTATTATTATGCTTGTTTGAATTTATTGTTTTCTATTTCATTAAGGCGTTAGATTGATTTGTTGTGTGGTTTGCTTAGATTAAATTTGAAAACCCTAATTCACCTCCCCTCTTGGATTGCCTAGTTAACCGTCAAGAGTTAAAGATCCATAGCAACCCAAATTAACTCAACCTTCATGAAAGGCCAATCCACCACTAGACTACCATAATTTGATGGTAATGACTATCCTTATTGAAAAACTAGGATGAGAGTCTTTTTACAAGCTTTAGATTATGAAATTTTGGAAGTTTTTAATGATGATTTATTCATTCCTCGGAAAAATGCTTTAAGTGAGTCAGATAAGAAAAAGATATCTTTAAATTCAAAGGCTATGAATGCTTTATTTTGTGCCTTAGATAAGAACAAATTTCATAGAGTTTCAAATTGTTCTAATGCTTATGAAATATGGAGAAAACTTTAAGTTGAGGAGACTACGAATGTAGAGGAATCTCATGGAGTATCAAATTTGGCACTTATGGCAATAAGAGATGATGATGAATTATATGATGCTTTTAAAGAATTGCATGATGAGTGGATGAAACTAGGTAAAAAGAATGCATGCCTTAAGAAGAAAATGCTAAAACTTACAAATGAAAAGGACGCCATGCAAAAATACATTGATTCATTGAATGAGAAGATAAATGAATTAGAATTAGAGAATAAAACATTACATGATAAAGTTACATTATCGAATGAGAAATCTAACACTTCACACAAGCATCTAGAATCACATGTAGATAACTTGAAAAATGAAAAGAATGCTTTACAAAAATGCAATGATTCATTAAATGAAAAGATTAAAGGACTAGAGATAGAGAATAAAACTTTGCATAATAGAGTTGCATTATCAAATGAGAAACGAAGCACTTCACATGAGCATATAGAGCCACATGTAGATGATTTGAAAAAGGAAAATGAAATGCTCAAGAAAAATAATATTGAACTTTGTAATGTTGTGTTAAATTCAGAAATGGTCAAAAGAACTTAGAAAAATTGCTCAACTCTCAAAAATGTGTATTTGATAAAGGAGGACTTGGGTATAAGCCTAACTTGAAACAAAAATATTATAAGAATTATTTAGTTAAGGTTACCTCCACAAGTGATCATAAGATTGTTTGTCATTATTGCAATGCAAATGGTCACATGAAGTTTAGATGTCTAGTCAAAAGAAACGCATATTATGGAGTAAAATGTATTTGGGTTCCAAAAGTAACCATTGCTAACACTCAAGGACCTAAGAAAATTTGAGTACCAAAAGACACAACTTGAATTTTTTTTGTAGGTACTATAATTAAGAAATGGTAGAGAGTTTCTTGATGAAAACTTGTGAGAATAATCATTTAATCATGATCTAAGAGAAAAATGATGAGTAAGATCTTTTAATTGCTTTGGTAACAATTCTTGCCATATTAAGTTTGTTGAATAGATCATGATGGATTTGTTTGATTTTGATGATTGTATAGTCTTTGATTTCATCTTATTAATTGTCTATCATCATTGTCCATCTCTTATGTATATGTGAATTCATATGCCATTAATTGAGTTATATCATGATTCATTTATAAAATTTGCACACATGACTTATTGCTCTTATGAACTTGATCATTTGTTCTTTAGCTCATAATGTTGGCTTTTCTTAATAGCTATGTTGATTTTGATGATCTATGTATTGTCATTATGTACTTATGCTTTGCTTAAGATTTGAGATAAAGAACATGCTTTGATGATTATATATATTTGATGAAGTTTCATTTTATGGGATCTATGATTAGTGAATGGATGCATTTTTGTACTTTATTGATGAACTGTCGAATATGCATTACTTGCTTCAAATGATATCCAAAGGGGAGAAATACATATACTTCGAGAATTTTAAGCATATGAGATTTTTTAAGTTCTATTGAAATGTCACATTAGATCCTAAATGAGTTAAACTTTTAAAAAAATTGTGATTATTACTTGTGGAACTTGGATTGTTGACATTATGCTCTTATGACTCTTGCATTCCCATGCTTAGCTTATTACTTGTTCTATTTTGGTTAATATGCATTTTGAGCTTTTTGTTGTCCAAAGGGGAAACAAACTAATATATCATTTCAATGTTGTCAAAAGAAGGAGAATAATATGCACTTTGAATATAATTTTGATAATTGATATGTGATTGCGATGATGATTTTGAGATATGATGATTATTTGATTACATGGGTGTTTTATATGATGATTTTATGTTATGAGTTGTTGACTTGGTAATTGATGGAATAATGGTTCATGATTTTTTGGTGTGATGATTTGTGTGTGGAGTTGGCTTGTATCATGATTTATGATAATTTGGGAGTAATAATGCTAAACTTGTATTTGAGGTGATGCTTGTTGTTAGGGGAAGATTCTATCAAAATTTCTACTCGGACAACATGGGTAACAAATTTGCTACTCTTATTCTTTTCCTTTAAGTTTTTTTTAATGATGAAAGGGGAGAAGAAAAAAATGTTTTTCAAATTTGCTACTCTTTTTCTTTGCTAATTAAGTTTTCTTTTTTATGATGAAGGGGAGAAAAATGCATGTACTTAAATTTGTTAATTTAGCTAATTGGAAAATTGTAAGAGAAGCTTACATTTGGGAGGAGCAATTTGTGGAATCATTTTTTAAATACATGAAAGGTTTGTCATTATCAAAAAGGGGGAGATTGTTAACATATATGTTTCCATAATGCTGATTTTAATGATAACAAACAAGATTTAGAATAATTAATCTTTTAAGCTCAAATTGTAAGGAGAGCTTACATTTAGGGGGAGCAATTTGTGCAATCATTCTTTAAATACATGAAAGTTTGTCATCATAAAAAAGGGGGAGATTGTTAACATTTATGTATCCATAATGTTGATTTTATTGATAACAAACAAAATTAAGAATGATTAAGTTTTTAAAAGCTGAAATTATTTTTTATACATTTTAAATAAATCATTATTTTCACATTATAAAGGTTTTATATTTAATGGAAAAATGATTTTATGAAATTGGTTGTTTTTTAAGTTTATGGTCTAATTGAAAGAGTTTTTGAAAACTTTGAAATCAACAAGTATTGCTTGGAATTCTGAAGAATGACTTATTTGAAAAGTTTCATAGCATTTTGGACCATATCATAATTGCAGAAAGTTTTAGGATTAACAAAGTATTATTTAGAAATTCGAAATTAGACTTATTTGAAAAGATTCATAACGTTTTGGGGCATAATATAGTTAT
The DNA here is from genome assembly GCA_030444775.1 of Atalantia buxifolia. Lineage (NCBI taxonomy): Eukaryota > Viridiplantae > Streptophyta > Magnoliopsida > Sapindales > Rutaceae > Atalantia > Atalantia buxifolia. Next base: position 1,788,804 of record CM059838.1, on the reverse strand, counting down.
ATAAAGTTTTGGGGTCAATCATTGTAGCAAACGGCTAACCGTTTACTTAAAATTGCCAACCGATTATTTCCAGAAAGCATGTAGGATTGTTCAAATGATGATTCTAGAAACTAACGATGAACCGTTTATGGAAAACTTGATTAACCGATTATTTCCAAATTGCTAACCTTGAATCATGTTTAGCAAGAAGCTGTTAAAGCTAAAATTTGTTTTGCAGGTCTCTAGAAATTGACGGTGAACCGATAGTGACAAACGGTCAACCGTTTATTTGAAATTCAGTCCAACAATAACTTTGACCAAAATAAACGATTAACGTTAATGACTAACGAGGAACCGTTTTTGAGGCAGACGTCAGAATAACGGCTAGGTTTCAGCTCCAACTATAAATAAGCTCAATTCAATTCAAACAAGGAGAATTCCAACCATTATCATTGAGCAAAATATTGAGCATACAACTTTCATTGAGCTTTAAATTCTTGTATTCATCTCATTCATTCACACATTGAGCTTTCATTTTTGATCACGCACATTGTGTGAGAAAAATTCATTTCTAAACTTTATCCTTAAGAGGTTGTAAGTGTTGGGATATACTTGGGTTAAGAGATTAAGGATAATCTCTTGTTGTAAAGGTCCATTGACACCTTGAAAGTTAATTGTAAGCATTTGAAGCCTTGGGAGGTTTGGATAGTGAAATCCTCAAACTCGGTGTGCTTGGAGGTGTGGACGTAGGTGGGGATTACCGAACAACGTAAAAATCCTTGTGTTCGTTTTCTCTTCCCTTACTCTTATTATTTTGCTTGTTTGAATTTATTATTTTCTATTTCATTAAGGCATTAGATTGATTTGTTGTGTGGTTTACTTAGATTAAATTTTAAAACCCTAATTCACCCCCTCTTGGGTTGCCTAGTTAGTATTTTAATAGTTACTTAACACTTACATTGTGTTAAAAGATGTTTTTATTATGCAGAAAATCAGCCGTGTCAATAAGAATCAGAGAGCTTTGAACAAGTGTAATCACCGTCTTAGTCGAAAAGGATACGTTGGATTAATGAAAGAAATTGCAAGTGTGTATATAAAGGATATTTTTAACTATTACATTTTTTTAATAGTTAACTAATCTAATTTCTTTTATCAAAAGAGTGTGCGAGAATCGGGTCTTTCGAAGACTTAATTGATAGGAATGAGCTATGGAAGAGAGCTCGATCACCAAAGAATAAAGGATACGACCTTGACACCGAGCAAGTCATTAAGAAACGGTAATCAAGTTTAACTAGAACAAAAACTATTATGATATTAGATCTATACTCATTTAATAATATTAGTTTCCCTATGGTGTGGTGTTAGGAAAACCTAAAGGAGGACCAAAAAAACTCCTTCACTTGAAGCAAGAAATGACTTACTTGCACAAGCATTGGGAAAGCTTCCTCGAACTGGTCATATGCAAGGCCAGGCAAATATATATCTGCTTCTACGTACTTTCATACCATTCATGGACCCATTTGAAGTGAGAGAGAAAAGGAGCTAGATGCTTGGAAAAAAATTAGTTGATGCTCGGTTGCAAGAAATTTATAGAGAAATGAAGAAGACACCTCGCCATTCAAATGTGGGAAGTTCCACTTTCCGCATAATAAAGGCATTGAGAATGACAGTGAAGGAGATGTAATTACTTCACTTATAAAATTAGCTAAATTTTTCCTGGTTTATTTTTCCTTGTATATCTCCCACTCAATATAGTTTAATTTACTTTTTGCCAATAATGCTTTTGTGAGAAAATTTAGGGTAACTCAGCTGAGAAGTAGAGGAAATGGATGTCCAGTCAAAAAGAAGAGCAACCTAAAGTATCAACACTGAGAAAGAAGGAAGAAACTAAGAAGAACAAAGAGACGCCAAAAAACACTACTGCTACCATTCCGGTGAAGTCTTCTGCCATTCCGATGAAGTTAGCCAGAAATGATGATTACGATGATGACAATGAACTCCATGCACAGAAGGTTAGTTTATTTAAAAAATTATTTGTATTTTTCTTGGTTTAATATACTTACTGCCTTTTATATTTACTATTCAATCTAGTTTAATAAACTTATTAGTTCATATAATTAATATTTATAGGAGCCATATAATTTAGGCAACTCGCCAAGAAACGCTACTGCATCTATTTCAAGGAAAAGTCCAAGACTCAATCCTTCAATTCTAAAGATTATCCAAATGATGAGAGGAAAAGAGTTGGAAGCAGTAAAAAGCAATTGGACTTTGACTATGCTTATGGTATACGCGAGATTAATCTGACAGCCCAACAAAAATGGCACTTTTGAAGAAGGATAAACCGCAAAAAAAAATTGTAGTGCAACCTATCTCGGTGAACATAAGCATCGGAACAGTCATCCGATTTTGCAATTATTTGGGAAGTTGTGTGAGAAATACCTATCTGGTGAAAATGATGGTGCTCGACATATCGATTGATGATAATGTATTCCAAAGAAAGGCTTGTGCTTATATTGTAAAGAATGATTGCAACGATCTGTTGTCAATGCAAGCGTTAGAGTGAATTATATTCAAGTATATATGGCGTAAGTGGTTTTATGATTTTCCTTTACACTATTTAATATCAATTTGGTATACTTTTTTATTGATGCACTGATTTTCGTTCAAGGATTTTGGATTCCACCATTCCACCAACGAGAAAATGAACAAAACCATTGATTCATGTGTCTTAGCTTGGTTTGCCCAATAAATCCAAAGGCTGTAGAATGATTGTTGAGTGTTAGAAAGTGTATATTTATAAAGGAGAAATTCATCATTTTACACTTCAAATCTCACTAACATCTCTAATTTTATTTATTTAAGTCCCTTGTTATTTAATTATATATGTTTTGTTTTAATTAAGTATTTTGTGTATTTTAGGGGTATCATGGTCATTTTACAATGAACGAGATTTCGGATAGCAAAACGGACATCATTTTTGAACTCAGGACAGTCGAAAACCTTAAGAAGAGCATAAAAGGAAAAATGGCACTGTTCACACGTACGACACTATTCACATGTACGGTATCTTGTTCATGGATCATTCACGACACCTTTGTTCAGACGCGTTCTTGTTCAAACCGTGTGCAAACCGTGTTCTTTGTTCAAACCGCGTGGTCAAACCCGTAGTCAAACCGTGTTCTCGTTCACGATGATGTGGCGCAATCTGTGCATCCAAACTATTTTTAATCCAATGGCCATGATTTACTCAATGTATCTATAAAGGGGCTTCCCCACAATTTGAGACCCTGAATCCATTTTTGAGCTTAGTTTTCTGTAATTCTCTCTCCATCTTGTATTTTTACGTATTTTAATAAATTTCCATTTTACCCTTAATTCAATTATGAGTAGCTAATTTTCTTTCAAGCTTGGGTTGAAGGTGAAGTCTCAACATGTGTCATGGGCTTTAATTGGTAAATTTATTTTCTCTTCCCCTCTAATTTCTATGGAGGTTTTGACTTTTCGTCGACAAATAATAATAATCTTGTCTAGTTACCGCCTTGGTTTTACCGGAACCCTATTATAAGGTTATTATTATTTGGCACGATAAGCCCTTAGCACCATATTGATTAGAGCGTGGTTCATGAGGTGTGGATTCCCCCCTTCATGATTTAATTGGTATTAATAAGGAATATTTAGCCCATGGTGCATGTTGATACGGATCCAGATACCCAAGCACTTTATTTCAATAGTTACAAATTCAATTTAATTCCGCTATTTCAATTTAAATTCTAAGCATCCTTTAAATCAATTTCCCCATTCTAGCATCCTTTAATTCAATTTCCCCACAAATCCAATCACCCACTTACAAAATTAATTCTACACACAATTAAAATCCACCTCCTTGTGGGATCGACACTCAACACCATTTATCTATTCTACAATAGATTCGTGCGCTTGCGAGTTCAACAAAATTTGCATAAAGCTATAAAGATATATATATATATTTTTACCTTCACAATTCTCATCTTGGTATTATAATTCTATTTTTTCTTACCATCCTTTGCTGTGAAGAGTGTCATGGTGTTGGAAACAAAACTATACTGTTATCTCTTAATTATATTGAAGAAACTTAAACTATCAATTGCAGGAAATAAATTAGCATACATACATTTTGAGGAGTTGTTCTAAATCATTTTCAGGACTGGATTGCATAGGATACACATAAAATACTTCCTTTTTGACCACATCAAACACAACTAATACCCAATGGTAGCTACAAAAGCCAAAAGCATAACCATTAATTAAGAAACAGACTATAAACGTAATATGAATTTAATAGCTGTAAAAGTTTTAAATAAAATTAAAACTTATGAAGGATTGTATGGCATGAAAATGAGTTGTCCGTTTTTGACCTTTTTAAGCGATCATGAATATGCTCAACTCTCTTGAGCGATCATTGTTGTGCAAATTTTGTTGAACTCGCAAGCGCACGAATCTATTGTAGAATAGATTAATGGTGTTGAGTGTCGATCCCACGAGGAGGTGGATTTTAATTGTGTGTAGAATTAACTTTGTAAGTGGGAGGTTGTATTTGTGGAGAAATTGATTTAAAGGATGCTAGAATTTAAATGGGAATAAGCGGAATTAAATTAAATTGGGAACTATTGAAATAAAGTGCTTGGGTATCGGATCCGTATCAACATGCACCATGGGCTAAATATTCCTTATTAATACCAATTAAATCATGAGGGGGGAATCCACACCTCATGATCCACGCTCTAATCAATATGGTGTTAAGGGCTTATCGTGCCAAATACTAATAACCTTATACTAGGGTCCAGTAAAACCGGGCGGTAACTAAACAAGATTATTATTATTTGTCGATTTAAAAGTCAAAACCTCCACAGAAATTAGAGGGGAAGAGAAAATAAATTTACCAAATAAAGCCCATGACACATGTTGAGACTTCACCTTCAACCTAAGCTTGAAAGAAAATTAGCTACTCATTATTGAACTAGGGGTAAAATGAGAATTTTATTAAAATACGTAGAAAATACAAGATGGAGAGAGAATTACAGAAAACTAAGCTCAAAAATGGATTCGTGGGTCTCAAATGTGGGGAAGCCCCTTTTTATAGATACATTGAGTGAATCATGGCCATCGGATTAAAAATAGTTTGGATGCACAGATTGCGCCACGTCATCAGTGAAGAATAACGGTTTGACCACGCGGTTTGAACAAAGAACACGGTTTGCACACGGTTTGAACAAAGAATGCGGTCGACGAAAGTGTCGTGAAGCGATATCCATGAACAAGATGCAGTACATGTGAATAGTGTCAAATGCGTGTGAACAAGTGCCATTTTTCCTTTTATGCTCCTCTTAAGGTTTTCGACTGTCCTGAGTTCAAAAGTGACGTCCGTTTTGCTATCCGAAATCTCGTTCATTGTGAAATGACCATAATACCCCTAAAATACACAAAATACTTAATTAAAACAGAACACACATAATTAAATAACAAGAGACTTAAATTAAGAAAATTAAAGATGTTAGTAAAACTTGAAGTACAAAATGACGATTTTCTCCTTTATAAATATACACTTTCTAACACTCAACACACCCCCCAACCAGCTTATTGCTAGTCCCTAGCAAATAAAGCGAAAACAAAATTTAAACCAAATTTTTTTTTTTAAAACAAACTTGTTTATTCAATCAGACTAATGATAGCAATCAAATAAAAGTATAAGCATTATCTCCAGTCTAAAGAAACATCACACCCACATCAACCATCCACATGAATCAACCAAGTAGATACAGCTACTTTCAAAAATGACATGTCAAACCCCAAATTCTCACCGGTAATAGTGACACTCTCACGAGGAAATTAAACCCAATATAAATTGTCACTTCTATGAATGATAAATTGAGAGAAAATAATAAACAAGCATTATCACACACTCTCACCAAGATGAAAAGAATATGCCCACAACTTAGAAATAACACGATCTCAAGTCAAACAGAATATTAGTCAACCCAATTTATTTACTTATTTTTTTCTTCTCTTTTTTTTTTTTAATTATGCATTACTACATCTTTTAGCCCATATAACTAGCTTCTACTTCAGACTATAGTTCCCTAAAATCAAGAAGGACTTTTATTAGGATGTAACGTAGGCTAGGGACATGGCTAACAAAGAAAGGAAAATAGAGGAAACAAAATATATGTTTGAGAAAAATAATATCTTTTGGAAACTAAAAAGTGCATTTTACTTATTTATTATTGTATTATATCTCTCTCTTTTTTTTTCTTTTTTTTTTTAGAGAATTTTTTTTTCTATTTTTTCTTCTTTTTTTTTCTTTGCTTTCTCTTTTTTTTTTTTCGGTATTGCACAACTTTACTAAACAAAACAATTATTTATATTTTTCTCAAACATGAATAGGTGATGGAACTTGTAAGATATCGGGTAATACTCCAAATTGGAGTGGGTGAAGACGATAAGTTAACAAAGAAAAGTTTTTTTTTTTTTTAATAAAAGGCTCAAAAGGGCTAACTATGGATATTTGACATAAGGGATGGCTAGAAAGGCTCAAACGGGTCAAAGACGGCCTTTCCATCATCTTTTAGGGCTCTAGATACTCCTCCATATCTACTAGTTAAATGGACCTTTAGATGTAGCAACGCATTTTTTTTTTTTTTTTTTAAAGGGTTGACTCCAAGGAAATCTAAAGATCATGTATAAAATAATAATCTTTGCTAAGCTGTATGAAGAATGGGCAAAAGGGTTACTCTCCAAGAAAAATAATAGGCTCAAAAGCTCACTTGGTATTCATTATGACATGTCAATTCTTTCAAGCAACTCCTATTTATCTCTGACATCAACATGTAGAGTAGCAAACATAGTGTAACATCACTCAAAACCAAAGATAATACAAATACTAAAATTCGAAAATCATCATGTCATCCAAAAATAAAAACAAAATCACACTATTTTTTTTTTTTAAAAAACATTCTCCCCCCAACCTATTCTAAACATGAAAGGAAAGTATGCATGCAGAAATGTGAAAATGATGCAGAAAAACTAATTGAAAATGTTACACTTAAAATGATAGAAAAATGATTTTTTTTTTTAACTAAGAAGATGCGTTTTTTAGAGTAACTACACTCTATATTCAGCCATCTTTGACTCAAAATTTGAAAATGCATATTTATAAAGGAGAAGTCAAAAAGTTAGAAAGATCACACGAAAAATAAGAAATTTTTTTCATTATTTTTTTCTTTTTTTTTAACTAAGAAGATGCGTTTCTAGAGTAACTACACTCCATATTCAGCCATCTTCAACACAAACAGCTTGATTAGCAACAGATTAGTTTTACAACAAAAAAATTAGTAAAAACTTAACCAACATTCCACAATTGTCAACTATCCCTCCCCCAACGAACTAAACATTGTCCTCAATGTTTTAAAGGAAAAAAGTAGAGTTTAGAAGACATCACTGGGTGGTGCAACACGAGAATAAAATATTTACAGGCGGAGATTTAAATCTAATTTGTACTTCTTACTGCAGTTATTGTTACCATCGTTATTTGTACACTCCAACACCAAGGTCTTCGGATCGCTCAGTCGATAAGCTTGCAAGATCAAGTAGCTCATTAGCAGTGTGAGCACAAATAAAAAGCTTTTTCACCGTAGAGGGAATGAAGTAGTTTTTTATTGCATGGTTAAGAAATGCGATAAAGCCATCATAAAAATTATTGACATTTAACAAACCGATGGGTTTCTGATGAATGTGCAGATGGGCCCAAGATGCTAAAGTGATAAGTGCCTCTAGAGTTGCAAGATCTCCTGGTAAGAAAATAAAAGCATCAGCATGATTAAGCATTTCAGTTATTCTTTCTTGCATACCTGAGACAACTAACTCTTCTCCAGTCGGTGAGTTAGACAAACTACCCAAAGGTTTTAGGGCTTGTGGTATGATGCCTAACACTTGACTTCCTCGACAAAAGCGGTTTCGAGACTAATTTTGATAACCCTCGGTCACCTCGTCATTATACTAAGTGTAATTTTCTCTCTGCTATGCATCGACCAAGATCAATGGCTGCCTCAAAGAACTCTTTATATTTGCCATAGTTAAATCCGGAAAGCACACAAATGTTCTTGAATTGTTTATTGGGAGTAGCTGCCATTGGGATACTTCTCAAAAATAATTTGTGAGTGCAAACGAAAAGAATCATATTTAAAGATCTTGGCGGCAGTGGATCACAGCTGTGAATGAGGTATCATGTCTATGTCAAATTAATCATGTAATGCACATGGCTCGAAAGTCAAAAAAGGAAACAGTAAAAAGGAAAAGCAAGTAATGACAAATATAAAATTATTAAAGACAATAATGCAAATGGTAAAACAATAGTGAAATAAAACAACAGTAAAGTAAAAGGATATTTACAAGTAGTTGCATTTGTAGCTCACATCTTCCTCGGTTTACGTCCGAAGCGGCTTCAACGCCCTCATGGGTCGAGGATAGGCTTCCCATCCGTTTTCTTATAAAGCGGCAAGCGAGGTCGTTTATAGTCGATTTCGAGATCGTATCGTGCATGCTCTTTACGGAATGATGGCCATAAGCGGAGAATCGCTCCTTGCACATATCCACGGGATGCGTTTGAGAGACAACAGGATATCATCCAATGACTCCTTATTCAAGCCATCCCTAATGAATTGAATCTTATCTTCTCTGTTATCAGACACCATTCCTAAAGAACATCGTTTTTTATTGCATATCATTCTGGCACACTTATGACAAGCAACCGAATTTTTCGAGCTCTTCGCTTTCTTGCATAATTTCCTTTACCACAACCAGGCATGTATGCAATAAATTTAGGAGGCAACTCACCTGCCAAGCGTACTTTAGCCTCGATTAACCAGCGAATATCAGCAGGTATGTTATTCCTCATGAGCAATCGCATGCGTTCGGATCGAGCTTTATAGATTGTGAGAGGGCATTCTGAGGAAGTGAAGGGAATCGACTATGAAGCTTTGCTAAGATCTCGTTTCTATCCATACCTTCGCCTCTGAAGATCAGTAATTATGGGAAAGCTGAAGTAACCGACTTGATTATCACGAGTACCGTTATCCGCCACTTGAGGGGTGACAAACTAAAACACACAAACGAGTAACAAACAAAACACACAAAGAAAATCACAATCGTCCTCTTATGGAATTTACCTCAAGCTCCAATTGGATGTTGTAGACACTGCTCTCAATGTCTCGAGTTGGCTTTCTAAATCCTCAACGTGGGATATTAACTCAGGTGGTTGTAACTTCCAAATACGATGTGTTTTACAAAATCATATCGACCTCTAAGATGAGATTGGACACGTTGAAGTCTTCTAAGGATGTTCAAGAAGGCTGTCTCATGATTAAAAGTGATAAAAGAAAACTTAATGGTTAAACAAACACACTTATGCACAAATGATTTCAATTAGCAGAAGAAAATAAATAAATAAATAAATCACCGAAAAGAAAAATCTTAATTCAAATCTGGTGGGTCACTTAAATTTATTTCGGTGTCCTCTCCATGTGGTTGGTACTCTAGATATGGCTTTAATCTTTGACCATTAACTTTAAACGTGACACCATTTTTTGGGTCCTTAATTTCAATTGCCCCATGTGGAAAAACAGTATGAACAATGAAGGGGCCAGACCATCGAGAGCGTAGCTTACCTGGGAATAAGTGCAAGCGAGAATTGAATAAAAGTACTTTCTGACCTGGAGTGAAAGATTTTCTCATGTCTGTTATCATGAAAGACTTTCATTCGTTGCTTGTAAACCTTGGCATTTTCGTATGCATCATTACGAATTTCTTCAAGTTCGCATTTATGTCGTCTTTCGAGCCAGAACTTGCTGCATGTCAAAATTGAATTTCTTGATGGCCCAAGACGCACGATGCTCGAGTTCCACAGGTAGATCCCAATTGGGGTCTTAAAAGTCGTTCTATATGCCCATAATGCATCATCGAGTCTTAATGACCAATCTTTTCATGGCCTCACGGTCTTTTCTAAGATGTGCTTTATTTCTCGATTGGAGATCTTAACAGCCCTTTGGTTTTGCGGATGATACGGGGTCGCCACTTTATGAGTGATGGAGTACTTTGTCAAAAGTGCTTTGAATGATTTGTTGCAAAAGTGGGTACCACCATCACTGATTATTGCTCGAGGGAATCTAAAGCGTGAAACAATGTTGCTCTTCAAAAACCCTATCACCACTTTATGATCATTAGTTCTGCATGGAATTGCCTCTACCCATTTCGAAACATAGTCAACAGCAACCAATATGTATTGATGGCCAAAAGATGGGGAAAAGGGTCCCATGAAGTCGATACCCCATACATCAAAAATCTCAACCACTAAAATTGGATTTAGTGGCATCATGTTCCTTCGTGTAATGCTCCCCATTCGTTGACACCTATCACATGAAGAACAAAAGGTGTAAGCATCTCGAAATATAGTTGGCCAATAGAAGCCATATTGTAGAACTTTAGTCCCTGTTTTCTTAGCACTGAAATGGCCTCCACAAGCTTGTTCATGGCAGAACGAAAGGATGTTATGAACTTCATTCTCTGGGACACATCGTCGAATAATTTGATCTGCACAATACTTGAACAGATAGGGTCATCCGAAAAAAATTCTTTATTTCGCAAAGAATTTAGCCTTGTCTTGCTTGGTCCAATGCTCTGGAAGTTTACCTGTAACAAGATAATTAACTATATCAGCATACCAAGGTAATACTTCCACACTCATTAATTGTTCATCTGGAAATGACTCATTCAATGTTAAGGGTTCTGTGTTGATGTCAAAGTGGAGACGAGAGAGATGGTCAGCCACAACATTTTCTGTCCCTTTCTTATCTTTGAATTCCAAGTCAAATTCCTGCAAAAGTAATACCCAACGAATTAGTCTAGCTTTCGCATCTTTCTTTGTGAGAAGATATTTCAGAGCAGCATGATCTGTGAATACAATTATTTTACAACCAATGAGATAAGATCGAAATTTTTCTAATGCAAACACTACTGCTAGCATTTCTTTTCAAAGTAGTTGAATAGTTCAATTTGTGCATTGTTCAATGTCATACTAGCATAGTAAATAACATGAGGAATTCGATCTACTCTTTGTCCTAATACTGCTCCTACTGCATAATCAGATGCATCACACATAAGCTCAAATGGTAAGCTCCAGTTTGGTGGCTGAATGATGGGTGATGACGTCAACAATTGCTTTAACTTTTCAAATGCTACAAGACATGAATCATCAAAGACAAAATGTACATCCTTAGCAAGTAAATTGCATAAGGGTCTAGAAACTTTGCTAAAATCCTTAATGAAACGTCTATAAAAACCAGCATGCCCAAGGAAAGATCTTACTTCTCTGACTGTTTTAGGTGGAGGAAGATTAGAAATGAGATCCACCTTGGCTTTGTCAACCTCAATACCTTTGCTCGAAATGATGTGACCAAGAACTATACCTTATTTTACCATAAAATGGCACTTCTCCCAATTTAAGACTAAATTCTTCTCTATACATCTCTGCAAAACTTGTGTTAGATGATGTAAACATTGATCAAATGAGTCACCAAAGACAGAAAAGTCATCCATAAAGACTTCAAGGAATCGCTCAAACATATCGTAAAAAAATGCTTAACATGCATCGTTGAATTGTAGCAGTGCATTACATAATCCAAATGGCATCCTCCTATATGCAAAAGTGCCAAAAGGGCAAGTGAAAGTGGTTTTCTCTTGATCTTTTGCTGCTATGGGAATCTGATTATATCCTGAATAGCCATCTAGAAAACAATAAAACTCATGGCCTGCTAATCTATCAAGCATTTGATCAATAAATGGTAAAGGAAAATGGTCTTTACGTGTGATGTAATTCAATTTTCTATAATCAATGCATACGCGCCATCCTGTAGTCACTCTAGTGGGTATCAATTCATTATCAGCATTGGTAACTACTGTGACTCCTGACTTTTTGGGAACAACTTGCACAGGACTGACCCATGAACTATTAGAAATGGGGTAAATGATACCTGCATCTAATAGCTTAAGGACTTCCGTTCTAACAACTTCTTTCATGTTAGGATTTAACCGACGTTGCATTTCCCTTGTAGATTTAGCATTTTCATCAAGGTGAATGTAATGCATGTAGTCTACTAGGTTTATACCTTTTATGTCTGCTATGGTCTATCCTAATGCTCCTTTATGCTCTTTTAAAACATCCAACAACTTACCTTTTTGCTCATCATTTAGGGATGATAAGATGATTACCCGTAGAGTGCTTTCTTCTCCCAAGAACGCATATTCCAAAGTGTTGGGTAATGGTTTGAGCTCGAGTTTAGGTGGTGATTCTGATGATGGGATGATTTTCTTTTCTGATGGTGCTAGTTGTTCAACTCTTGACTTCCATTTATTAGTGTCCATGGATGATGCTGAGTCAAGTAAGGCGTTGACCTTATCGACTGATCTGTCAACATCAAAATCCAAACCAAAGTGAGTTAAACATGTTTGTAAAGGGTCATCAGTAAGGTTTGAAATAAAAGTATCATCAACTGATGCTTCAATTAAATCCACGTCAACAATTCCATCATTTGCATTGTGAGTTTGTTTGGCAATGTTGAAGATGTTGAGCTCCGTGGTCATATTGTCAAGGACAATCGCATATTTCGATCCCGCATTGAATGCGAGCATCCATGATTGCCAAGAAAGGTCGGCCTAGATAATGGGGATGTGCTTCCTTGAATCCTGTATTGGTTGAGTGTCAATTACAATGAAATCAACAGGAAAATAAAACTTGTCTACCTGTATAAGCACGTCCTCCACAATACCACGAGGTATTTTCGTGGACCGATCTGCAAGCTGTAACACCACTGAAGTTGGGTGTAATTCTCCCAATCCAAGTTTCACAAATACTGAGTAAGGAAAAAGATTAACACTAGCTCTTAAATCCAACAAAGCATTCTCAATTGTGTGGTTTCATATACTACATGAAATAGTGGGGTAGCCTGGGTCTTTACATTTTAAAGGAATTTTGTGTTAGAGTATAGAACTAACATTTTCAGTTAAAAAGGCCTTTTTCTAAACATGAATGTTTCTCTTTTTAGTACAAAGGTCTTTAAGAAACTTGGCATAAGATGGAACTTGTTTTATTGAATCAAGTAAATGGATGTTAACACTTACCTGTTTGAAGACTTCAAGAATCTCACTTGTGGATTTTCCCTTCTTTCCTTTAGCTAACCCTCGAGAGAATGGAGCTTTAGGAACATACTCTCGTGGGTTGGTTTCTTCTTTCTCCTCCGGTGATGAGTCCTCAGCATTTACAGGTACAATTTGATTTTCTTTGATCACTGGCATCTCCACTTTGTTGTCGACTTCTTTCCCTTTTCGCAAGGTCATAACGGCTTTGACCTCTCCATGCTGCTGTGGTGAACTAGTACTTGCTTCATGTACTCCTTTAGGATTAGGCTTTGGTTGACTTGGGAATTTACCTTTCTCAGATCATTGCCAAAGTCGAATCAAGAGGCAAGTTGTCCCACCATCTTCTCGAGACTTGAAACTGATTGGGCTTGTGAGTTGAAGCCTGCTCTCATCTCATTCCGTAGTCCATCAATGGTGCGGTTTTGTTGTTCGATCATGGAGTTAGTAACATTCTTGACATTCTGGAATGCATCCTCCCATTGTCTGGGTTGAGAGTAGTTTTGGTTCTGATTGTATGGTCTAAATGGTGGCTGAGAGGCTTGAGGAACTTGATGAATTGGTTGCATTGGTGGAGCTGGAGCTGGAGTTGTTGGTCCATTCTGTTGGAATCCCTGAGACCATGAAAAATTGGGGTGGTCTCTCCATCCAGGATTATATGTGTTGGAGTATGGGTTGTAATTTGATGGCTTTCTAATGACACCTATGGCATTGGCTTGATCTGAGTATGAGTCATGGTCTTGTTGCTCTGATGATTTAGCAGTTGTCAAAGATGCTATTTGTCGAGAAAGGCCTTCAACCATCTCTTTGACTTCTTTGATTTCTGAACAGAGACTCGCCAATGTGAACCTCATTCACTCCTTTAATTCTTCTAGTATTCCTGAGAGATCGACTCCGTTGTTGGGAATTATCTGCTTGTCGCTGAAAGAAATCCCAAATCTCTGATGCACTTTTTGACATTAGCTCTCCTCCACTTGTTGCCATTAGCCATTCTTGCACATTTGGCAATAATCCTTCCAAAAAGTATTGGCATTGATGCCATTTCTCGTACCCATGATGTGGACACTTCAAAAGTAGTCCATTGAATCGCTCCCATGCTTCAAAAAATTGCTCGTCTTCTCTCTGGGTGAACTCTGAGATTTCCCTGCGAATAGCATTGGTTTTATGCACTGGGAAATATTTATTCAAAAATTTTGTTACCATTTGTTCCCATGTTGTAATGCTATTAGCAGGCAATGTATTGAACCATGAACGAGCTCTATCCTTTAAAGAAAATGGGAATAGTCTAAGTTTAACATCATCTTCTAAAAAATTCTCATATTTAAAAGTTTGACAAATTGTATGAAAATCATTCAGATGATTATATGGGTCCTCATTTTCTAATCCATAAAACGTTGGGAGACAATTTAGCACACTAGGTTTTAATTCAAAACTCCTAGCAACTACATTTGGGTATCGTATGCATGATGTGCTTAAATTAGCTAAGGGACTGAAGTAGTCCTTAAATGGCCTCTCCTGTGGTTCTGGTTGCTGCACATCCATTTCAATTTTATCTTTACGTGCAATTTGTTTGTGTGTGCGAAGTGTTCTTTCTAATTCAAGGTCTATAGGTTCAAGATTGGGTAAGAATGACCTATGACCATGCATGCAAAAAAAATAAAAATGAGAACAAAATAAATAAAAATAAAGAAGAAGAAGGAGAAATTACAATACTAACCTTATTGCGCTGTTACAACCTTTCTATGAAAGCACATAAAAAAAATACGTGAAATAAAATAAATAAAATAAAAATAAATTAACAAGATAAATGAAAAATAACAAAGAAAAATAACTTAAAAATTAAATTGCAGAAATTTAAAAAAGAGAAAAAGAAATTCTTACCTAAAAATGTAGATTCGCTTTTTTTTTTTTAATTAAGAAAAAAATTACAAGGAAACAACTAAAATAATAATAATAATAAATTATTTAAAAAAATTAATTCTGCAAATTAAAATACTTACCTCCCAAGAACGGCGCCAAAAACTTGTTATGCAAATTTTTTGAACTCGCATAGCGCCGAATCTATTGTAGAATAGATTAATGGTGTTGAGTGTCGATCCCACGAGGAGGTGGATTTTAATTGTATGTAGAATTAATTTTGTATGTGGGTGATTGGATTTGTGGGGAAATTGAATTAAAGGATGCTAGAATGTGGAAATTGATTTAAAGGATGCTAGAATTTAAATTGGAATAGCGGAATTAAATTGAATTGGGAACTATTGAAATAAAGTGCTTGGGTATCTGGATCCGTATCAACATGCACCATGGGCTAAATATTCCTTATTAATACCAATTAAATCATGAGGGGGGAATCCACACCTCATGAGCCACGCTCTAATCAATATGGTGCTAAGGGCTTATCGTGCCAAATAATAATAACCTTATACTAGGATAGGGTAAAACTGGCGGTAACTAAATAAGATTATTATTATTTGTCGATTTAAAAGTCAAAACCTCCATAGAAATTAGAGGGGAATAGAAAATAAATTTACCAAATAAAGCCCATGACACATGTTGAGACTTCACCTTCAACCCAAGCTTGAAAGAAAATTAGCTACCATTATTGAACTAGGGTAAAATGGAAATTTTATTAAAATACGTAAAAATACAAGATGAAGAGAGAATTACAGAAAACTAAGCTCAAAAATGGATTGGGGGTCCCAAATTGGGGAAGCCCCTTTTTTAGATACATTGAGTGAATCATGGCCATCGGATTAAAAATAGTTTGGATGCACAGAGTTGCGCCCGTCATCATGAAACAAGAACACGGTTTGACCACGGGTTTGACCACGCGGTTTGAAGAATAACACGGTTTGCACACGGTTTGAACAAGAACGCGTGATGCGAGCGAGTGTAAATGCGATATCCGAAAACGACGCGTACATGTGAATAGTGCCGCACGTGTGAGCAGTGCCATTTTTCCTTTTATGCTCCTCTTAAGGTTTTCGATTGTCCTGAGTTCAAAAGTGACGTCTGTTTTGCTATTCGAAATCTCGTTCATTATGAAATGACCATAATACCCCTAAAATACACAAAATACTTAATTAAAACAGAACACACATAATTAAATAACAAGAGACTTAAATTAAGAAAATTAAAGATGTTAGTAACACTTGAAGTACAAAATGAAGATTTTCTCCTTTATAAATATACACTTTCTAATACTCAACAATAGCCTATTGATTATGTACCTTAACTAAAACGGATGGGTTTTGTAAGAAAAATTTTCATCTTTTTTATTTCCATGACAGACTCGAAACAAATATATTGCAAAATTGGAGTGTAACTATTTTGTGTTAAGGCACATGAAGGAAATAATAGCAGATGTTAGTTTGTTAACGAACAATGTAAGTTGATAATGAGATATGTTAACCTTCTCTTATTTCCTACATGTGACATTATTTTTAAAGTTTGACAATATTATTTCTGATGATTAACAGTTTAATGGAAAGAAATCATACACTTATGATGAATTAGATGAGGTTCGTTTGGAGTGGGCTAACACATTTTTCCAACATTCTCATTGCGTCAAAAAAATGGTTAGTATGAATATGAAATTTGTAACAAAATGGTTAGCTATTACAAATTGTTCAAATTGAATTTGTAGTGTCAAATTATAATGGTTTTTCATTAAGGATTGTCTTTGAGATGTTATGCATTTGATAACTTTGGGTATTTTGATTGATTTTGCATAGACTAGTTTCTTTGGGTTTGGGTTGGATGGTTGCTGGATATATGGCTAGAAGTTCTGTTGGAAGATGGTGGGTTGCTAGATATATGGCTGGAAGTGCTGTTGGAAGATGGTGGGCTGCTGGATATATGGCTGGAAGTGCTGTTGGAAGATGGTGGGCTGCTGGATATATGGCTGGAAGTGCTTGTTAGCTTATATGGTTATAAATATTAATTTTGATGATAACAAACCACATGCGTTGATTAAAGAAAATTGAGAGTAGTGAAAATAAAGTTTTATATATTGTGCTTTTAAAATAAGAAAATGATTTTATGGAGTTAAGTTATTTTTCAAAGTTGTGAGTCAAAATGAAAGAATTTTACAATATTGATTTTAATCAATATTGTTTTGAATTTGATTTGGACCTATTTAGAAATATTTAAATATTTTGGGTCATTCTTAATTTTACATAGTTTGGGCGATATCATAATTTCAGAAATTTTTGGGATTCACAAAGTATTATTTAGAAATTCTGAAATTGGACTTATTTGCAAAGTTTATAACGTTTTGGGCCATAGTACGGTTATGGAAGGTTTTAGGCCAAACTATAATTTTGAAAAATAGTGCATGCGATTCTTATTGTAGCAAAGAGGCTAGCCGGATGTGCTAAGTGGCTAGCCTAGGATATTGGATTTAAACTCTCCGATTGAAAAGCGGCTATCCGGATTTAAGTAGCGAGTAATTCGGTTGTTGGGCAAACAAGTTTCTATAGTATGAATGACTATCCGGATATCTTAAGCGGCATGCCGGATGTTCTAAAATTTAAATTTTTGCCTTAACGGTAACATGCAAGCAGCTAACCGAATACCATAAGCGGTAAGCCAGTTATGAGTAAAAAGTGAATAACGGCTAGTTTTTGAGCTCCAACTATAAAAACTCAAATCAAATTCATTTTCAAGCTCTCTAGCAAGTATAAACAAAAAGCACACAACTTATCTTGAGCTCTCAATTAGCAAATCATTATTCTTTGAATCATCTTTATTCTTCAATTTGTTCATCTACTATTTAAGAGAGTTTTTATTGTAATTTTCATTTTCTCATCTAAATTGTGAGTATTTGAGTGTGTGAGACATTTGAGTGAAGAGATTGAGAGATAATCTATTTGTTGTAAAGGTTTATTGATACCTTGAAGTCAATTGTAATCATTTTAAGCCTTGGAAGGCTTGAATAATGAAAACCTCAAGCTTGGGTCGCTTGGAGGCGTGGACGTAGGCGGAGATTGCCGAACCACGTAAAATTTCGTGTGTTTGTTTTTCTTCTCTCTTACTCTTTTATTATTGTGCTTTTATTGAACTTATTGCTTTCAAATTTATTAAGGCGTTAGATTGGATTGTTGTGTGGTTTTGTTAGGATAATTTTTAAAATACCAATTCACTCCCCTCTTGGGTTACACACTTGTATTTCAGTGCTGTTGGAAGATGGTGGGTTGCTGGATATGGTTGAAGTATTGCTAGCGTGGCTGGAATTAGAATGTTGGGAAACCTGGCTTTGTGGCTGGAGTTAAGACTAGAACTCCTGGAAGTCTTGCATTAATCTTTGCAAGTTTTGTTGAGAAACTTGGCTTGATGGTTGGAATTTTAGTTGCTTTTGTTGTACATGCAATGGAATTGAATAGTTGTTTTATATTTTGAGATGTTTTTAAATTTTCACATGCTTTATTATATGTATCACATTGGACCTTTTATATATGTATTTTTTAAAATTAATTTATTGGATTGAACGAATGTTCAAGAATGTTAATTGTTTTCTATTTTTTTAATGGTATTCATTTTATTAATAAATAAGAATTTATCAACAAATTAGAATTATAAAATGATTTTTTTAAAAAAAATTATTTTATGACGGGAACTATCCGACATAAATTCTGTCATAAATAATTCCCTTGAAATTGAATAATAAATTAACAAATGATAATCGAATTTCCGTTAAAACTTCAAAAAATGGCACGAAAATTTAAATTATTTAAATTTTAATTTAAATTTTTTCACATAAAAATATTGTGTGATAGATGTATGACAGTCAAAAACCATCATAAATTGTTGTATTGAAATCGGCAAATCTTGGACTAAGGGCTCTAATAATTTAGAAAATCTTGTCATCAACTAGGATTGGCTTTGTATGGTAGAAAGAGCATTGGTAGAAGGATTGAGTTGTGAGTTTAGGCTCAATTTCAAGGATGTTATCCATATATAGCTTGCTTTGATATCATAAACAGTTTGCAAGACAATTGCAAAAGATATATGTTAGTACTTAAGAGATATGTTATTACTTGCTTTCTTAGTAAACAACCGTTACGACTATAATTTATATACAAAGAGAAGGCAAAAATAGGCAAAGTGAGAATCATATAAGTTTTAAAACCTTCTTTCTATAAAGGATATTAGAGTAATTAAAATCGGCGGTTGTCAAGAAAGCTCGGCCTAGGAAAATGGGGATGTATTTCTTTGAATCTGGACTGGTTGAGTGTCAATTACAATGAAATCAACAAGAAAATAAAACTTATCTACTGAATAAGCACGTCCTCCACAATACTACAAGGTATTTTCATGGACCGATCTGTAAGTTGTAACACCACTTTGGAGCTAAGTGTAATTCTCTTAATCCAAGTTTCACAAATACTAAGTAAGGCAATAGATTTACACTAGCTCCTAAATCTAATAAAGCATTCTCAATCGTACGGCTCTCTACATAGTAGGAGCACGGATTTTGTATTTTAAAGGAATTTTATATTGTATAGAATTAATTTTTCTGTTATAAAGACCTTCTTTTGAACGTGAATGTTTATCTTTTTAGTACAAAGGTCTTTAAGAAACTTGGCATAAGATGATACTTGTTTTATAGCATCAATCAAAAGGATGTTAACACTTACCTATTTGAAGATTTGAAATCTCACTTGTGGATTTTCCTTCTTTGCTTTAGGTAACCTCTAGGAAATAGAGCTTTAGGAACGTATTCTCGTGGATTGGTTTCTTTTTTCTTCTATGATAATGAGTCCTCAGCGTTTACAGGTACAATCTGAGTTGTTTTTGTCACCAGCATCTCCACTTTATTGTCGACTTCTTTCCCTTTTCGCAAGGTCATGATGACTTTTGATCTCTCCATCTTCTTGAGGCTAACCGGTACTTACTTCATGCACTCCTTTAGGATTAGGCTGGTTGACTTGGAAATTTGCCTTTCTCAACAGTCATTGCCAAAGTTTGAACTAAAAAGGCAAGTTGTCTCATCATCTTCTCGAGATTTAAAACTGATTGGTTTTATGAGTTGAAGCCTGCTCTCATCTCATTTTATAGTTCATCAATGGTGTGGTTCTATTGCCTCGATTGTAGAGTGAGTAAGATTCTTGAAATTCTGGAATGCCTCCTTCCATAGTCTAGGTTGAGAGTAGTTCTAATTGTATGGTCTAAATTATGGCTAAGAGGCTTGAAGAACTTAAGGAATTGGTTGCATTAGAGGAGTGGTCTTTGAGACCATGAAAATTGGAATGGTCTCTCCATCAGAATTATATGTGTTGGAGTAAGGGTTGTAGTTTGATGGTTTCTCATTACACCCATGGCATTGGCTTGATCTGGTATGAGTCATGGCCATGTTGTTCTGTTGATTTAGCAGTCGAGAAAGACCTTCAACCATCTCTTTAACTTCTTTAATTCCCGAACTTGACTCACCAATGTGAACCTCATTTACTCATTTAATTCTTTTAATATTTCTGAGTGATCAACTCCATTATTGGGAATTATCCGCTTGTCTCTGGAAGAAATCCCAAGTTTCTGATGCACTTTTTGGCATTAGTTCTCCTCTACATGTTGCCATTAGCCATTCTTGCACATGCGACAATAATCCCTCTAAAACTTATTGGCATTAGTGTCATTTCTCTTACCCATAATGTGGACAATTCGAGAGTAACCCGTTGAATCGTTCCGTGCTTTAAAAAACTGCTCATCTTCTCTCTGGGTAAACTCTGGGATTTCCCTGCAAATATCATTGGTTTTGTACACTAGGAAGTATTTATTCAAAAATTTTGTTAACATTTGTTCCCATGATGTAGTGCTATTAGTAGGTAATGTATTGAATCATGAACGAGCTCTATCTTTTAAAGAAAATGGAAATAATCTAAGTTTAACATCATCATTTGAAAAATTCTCGTATTTAAAAGTTTGAAAAATATCATGAAAATCATTCGAGATGATTATATGGGTCTTAATTTTCGGGCCATCAAATGTTAGGAGACAATTTAGTACACTAGGTTTTAACTCAAAACTCCTGCTTGATTACATTTGGGTATCTTATGCATAATGTGCTCAAGTTAGCTATGGATCAAGTAATCCTTAAATGGCCTCTTGTGGTTCTGGTTGTTGGTGTTTGTGTGTATCCAAATCCATTTCGATTTTATTTTTAATCTGCAATGTGTTTGTGTGTGTGAAAAGAATTGAGAACAAAACTAATAAAAATAAAGAAGAGGGAAAAATTACGATACTCACCTTGTCGCTATTTATTACTACAACCTTTCAATAATTTAACTAAAATTAAAATAAATTAACAAGATAAACAAAAATTATTAAGAAAAATAACTTGAAATTTAAACTATAGAAATTTAAAAAGAGAAAAAAGAAAATAAATTCTTACCTTAAAATGCAGATTCACTTTCTTTTTTTCTTTTTCTTTTTAATAAGAAAAAAATTACAAGAAAACCACTAAAGAAAAATTATTTACAAAAATTAATTCTATGAATTAAAAAAACTTACCTCCCAGAACGACACCAAAACCTTGTTGTGCAAATTTTGTTGAACTCGCAAGTGGGACGAATCTCTCTTGTAGAATAGATTAATGATGACAAGTGTCGATCCCACGAGAAAGTGGATTTTAATTGTGTGGAGAGTTAATTTTCTAAGTGGGTGATTGGATTTATGATAGAAGTGATTTAGATTATCCTAAAATTTGAATTAAAATGGCGGGAATATATTGAAAGGAAATCTATTAAAATAAAGCGCTTGGGTATCGGATCTGCATCAACAGGCACCATAGGCTTAATGTTCTTTATACTTCAATTAAATCATGAGAGGGTTTCACTCCTCATGAACCACATTCTAATCAATATGGTACTAACGGCTTATCGTGCCAAATAGTAATAACCTTGCACTACGGAGATGGTTATACCGGTGCGATATTTAAACAAGATTATTATTATCTGTCGACGAAAAGTCAAAACATCTACAAAAATCAGAGGGGAAGAGAAAGTAAATTTACCAAATAAAGTCCATGGAATATGTTGAGACTTCACCTTTAACTCAAACTTGAAAAAAAATTAGCTACTCATAATTGAACTAGGGGTAAAATGAGAATTTATTAAAATACGTAGAAAATACAAGATGAAGAAGGAATTATAGAAAATGGAGCTCAAAAATGAATTTAGAGGTTTAAATTAGGGGGGAGCCCCCTTTTTTCTAGATACAATGAGTAAATCATGTCTATCGGATTAAAACAATTTGAACGCTCAGGATTGCGCCATGTGGCAAGTTATGTTGGATAGAACACATCATCAAGGCTGTCATTCCTTATATATGCATGTATAAACGCACATTTTTTTCGTCCACTGACATACTGCCACGTCACCTGTTAACTCTACATAATCATTCTAGTCTAATAAGATCACGACACATTATCGGTGAACGCTAACTCATCAGTCAACGCTACATAAGCAGTCAATGCCACATCATTCGTTCAATCGAATGCTATCACATCATCGGTCAGTGCCACATCATCGGTCAATGTCACGTCATCAGTCAACGCTATGTCATCGAACCGTATATGTGAACAGTACCATACTTGTGAACAGTGCCGTTTACCCTTTTATGCTCTTCTTAAGGTTTTCGATTTGTCGAGTGCAAAATTGCTATCCGTTTTACTCTCTCGATCTTCGTTCATTCCGAAATGACAATGATGCCCCTAAAATACATAAAATACCTAATTAAAATAAAATACACATAAATAAATTACAAGAGACTTAAATACATAAAAGTAAGGATGTCAAGAAGATTAGAGTGTAAAATAACGATTTTCTCCTTTATAAATATGGACTTTCTAACAATCAATAACAATTAATCAATATTGATTGATTCTTATCATCTCGAACTTGCCTTTAAAAATTGCAAATCGTTGATTTTTATTTCTAGTCTCATCCAATTGTCATGTAACAAATTAGGAAGCATTCCTTTAAAGCTTGTCTAGAAAATTTTCAAATTTTTTTCATATATATTTTTTTAATATCGTGAAAAATCATAAGTAATTTAATTTCTTTGATCAAGGAATTCTTTTAATATGAAAGTCGAAACTTTGATTCTTTTAAAGAAAATCTTACTCAAGAATTTTATCTTCATTCCTTTGATCTTGTAATAGAATTCTTTCATTTAGAAATCCATTCCATTGATCTTGTCAAGGAAAATATGGATTTTAAGTATTTTTTTTTCATTCCCTTTTTCTTTTGACGTCATATCCTTTATGATGGTGTTAAGGTTAGTTAATGGTGGGTCAAACAACCTTTTTTTCTGAAGAAATTGAAGAACAATTAAAAGGCAACTCACATCTCACACCTTTAGACCACCATGCTCTTGAAACCTATCATTGACATGGTAGCTAAGCCTAAACTAACCAATTTAGAGACTCTCAAACCTTGCTCGATACTATGAAACACTACAAGAAAAATAACCTATTGTGACAGGTAAAAACTGTCATCTTAGGAGGTAGATGACAGATTAACCTTACCGTCATTATAGTCGAAGCATCAAGAAAAGATTGAAATGCAAGTGTGCAACCCAAGAGGGGGGGTGAATTGGGATTTTAAAACTTAAGCTAAGCAAACCACAAAACAATTCAATCTAATGCCTTAATGGAATCCAAAACAATAAATTCAATAAAAGCGCAATAATAAAAAAATAAGGGAAGAGAAAACAAACACAAGGATTTTTACGTGGTTGGCAATCCCCGCCTCCGTCCACGCCTCCAAGCTCACCGGGCTTGAGGATTTCACTAAGCAAGCCTCCAAGGCTTCAAATGCTTACAATTGACTTCCAAGGTGTCAATGGACCTTCACAACAAGAGATTATCCCCAATCTCTTAACCCAAGTGTATCCCAACACTTACAATCTCTCAACTTGATTTTACAAAAAGGATTACAAATGAATTTCTCTCACACAATGTGTTTGATCACAAATGAAAGCTCAATGTGTGAATGAATAAGATGAATACAAGAATTTAAAGCTCAATGAAAGTTGTATGCTCAATATTTAGCTCAATGATGATCGTTGGGATTATTTTTGTTTGAATTGGATTGAGCTTATTTATAGTTGGAGCTGAAAACTAGCCGTTATTGACTTTCTGCTCACTGTCGGATCGCCGTTAACTAGCGATGTCGGATCGCCGTTTGACTGGTCAATATGACCGTTGGGCTGGATTTTCAAATTGTCGGATCGCCGTTATCAAGATGTCGGATCGCCGTTAGTGTCCAGAGGCTAATCTTGACCCAGGAGATGTCGGATCGCCGTTATCTAGAGATGTCGGATCGCCGTTAGCGTCCAGAGGCTAATTTTCAATTCTGGAGATGTCGGATCGCCGTTATCTACAGTAATGCTCTGATAAACTATTTTGCAAAATGACAGTTTGACCCCAAAACTTTATATAACTGTACTATGGCCCAAAACGTTATGAAACTTTACAAACAGGTCCAATTTCAGAATTTCTAAATAATACACTGTGAATCCCAAAACTTTCTGAAATTATAATATGACCCAAAATACTATGAAACATTTCAAATAAGTCCTTCTCTAAATTTTCAAGCAATACTTGTTGATTTCAAATATTTCAAAATTCTTTCAATTAAACCATAAACTTGAAAAACAACCAATTTCATAAAATCATTTTTCCATTAGATATAAAACCTTTATAATGTGAAAATAATGATTTATTTAAAATGTAAGAAAAATAATTTAAGCTTTTAAAAACTTAATCATTCTTAATTTTGTTTGTTATCATCAAAATCAACATTATGTTAACATAAATGTTAACAATCTCCCTTTTGATGATGACAAACTTTTCATGTATTTAAAGAATGATTCTATAAATTGCTCCCCTTAAATATAAGCTTCTCTTACAATTTGCCAATTAGCTAAATTAACAAATTTAAATACATGCATTTTTCTTCTCCCCTCATCATCAAAAGAAAAACTTAATTGGCAAAGAAAAAGAATAAAAAATTTTATAAATTTAAAAACATGTATTCTTCTCCCCTTCATCATTAAAAAGAAAACTTAAAGGAAAAGAATAAGAGTAGCAAATTTGTTACCCATGTTGTCCGAGTAGAAATTTTGATAGAATCTCCCCCTAACAACAAGCATCACCTCAAATACAAGTTTAGCAATATTACTCCTAAATTATCATAAATCATCATACAAACAAACTCTATACATAAATCATCACATAATCCATCAACCATAAAATGATCATGAACCATCATTCCATCAATTACCAAGTCAATAACTCATAACACAAAATTATCATATAAAACAACCATGTAATCAAATTATCATCATATCTTCAAAATTCATCAAAATCAACATCATAATCACATATCAAAACAATACTCAAAATGCATATTATTCTCCTCCTTTTGAAAACATAAAAATGATATATTATTTTGTCTCCCCTTTGGACAACAAAAAGTTCAAAATGCATATTAACAAAAATCATATTGTATGCTCCCCTAAATATATGGCCAATTTAAAATTTTAACCAAATTGATTTTATCCAAAAACATATCATATTTATCTTCTCATTTATCATAAAAAAAATAGATAGATGCAATTAAAACACGATCATAAAAAAATAATTCAATGAAGATATTACCCATTTTGAGCGAGCAAAAATTTCTACAAAATCTCTCCTTAAAAATGAACAAATCCTCAAATACACAACATGGTTAAAAGACTTCCATATAAGCTTAAACAATTATAACAAATCAACAACTCCATCAATTCATCAAGCAACACACATATAATCATCAATCATCAAAATCAAACACACCACTTATCTATCATGCTTAAACACTTCAAAAACATTACTATCAAACAAATCCATCATGATGAGTTGATAAGCTATGATCATATATATATATAACCATACATCATAATAAAGCACTCAATGTTATACACAATGATAATTCCATCATGTAAGCATACAAGCATACTCACAAATTCAAGCTATTATCCATTTATCATGATTCATTCAACAAAATCAATATGGCAAGAATTGTTACCAAAACAATTAAATCATCTTGCCTCATCTTTTTCTCCTATATCATGATCGAATAATTATTCTCACAAGCTTTCATCAAGGAACTCTCCACCATTCCTTGTTTGTGGTACCTACAAAAGAAAATTCAAGTTGTGTGCTTTGGTACCCAAATACTCTTGGGTCCTTGAATGTTAGTTTTGGTTCCTTTTGGAACCCAAATACATTTTACTCCATAATATGCATTTCTCTTTATTGGACATCTATTTTTCATATGACCATCTTGATTACAATAATGACATACAATTTGATCATTAATGGAGGTAGTTTTAACAAAATAACTCTTATAATATTTTTGCTTCAAATTTGGCTTATAACCAATACCTCCTTTGTCAAACACACATTTTTGTGAATTAATCAAGTTATCCAACATCTTTTGCCCATTTGTAAATTTTAAAACAATCTCATTTAACTCATTGCTCTTCTTCTTAAGCATTTCATTTTCATTTTTCAAGTAATCTATGTGAGATTCTAGATGCTCATGCGAAGTGCTAGGTTTCTCATTTAATAATGCAACTCTATCATGCAATGTTTTATTTTCTAATTCTAGGCACGTAATCTTTGCACATAGAGATTCATTTTCATTTTTGAGATCTACCATTTTCTTTTAAGACATGCATTCTTTTTACCAATTTTCATCCACTCATTATACAATTCTTTAAACGCATCATGTAATTCATCATAAGTAGAAAGATCATTTACCTCTTCAAGTTCATCATTCGATTCATCTCCAATTGCCATGAGAGCTAGATTTGTCATTTCTTGATGCTTTTCATCATCACTTGTTTCTCGCCGCTATCATCCCATGTGGCTACCATTGCTTTCTTCTTGAGCTTGTTGAGAAGAGGACATTAGGTCTTATATGGCGGGCTTCTTGCACTCATAACATTTAAGTACTTCCTTCCTCCCTTTTTGGTTCTTGAGGTCTCTAAATTTTCTTCGCTCAATGGATTCCTTAAAAAATTTTCTGAACCTCTTAGCCAACATATCTATCTCCTCCTCATCCAGCTCGCTTTCCTCATCACTCTCATGTTTCGAGGCTTTGAGAGCAATGCTTTTCTTCTTATCATCATTACCTCTTTCGGCTGCTAAGTCTTCCTCATAAGAAATAAGAGAACCAATTAAATCATCAATAAGCAAGATATTTAAATCTTTGGCTTCCTCAATGGCAGTCCTTTTTGGTCTCCATTCTTTAGGTAGCGATCTAATGATTTTCTTAACCTTCTCGCTATTTGAAAAGTCTTTCCTAGGGCTCCTAGAGTGTTCACTATGTCCGTAAATCTAGTGTACATAGAATACACACTCTCATTTTGTTCCATTTGGAACAACTCATATTGTCGAGTGTATCTACTAATTTTAGACTCTTTCACTTGATTTGTGCCTTCATAAACAACTTCAAGTTTGTGCCAAATTTCATTAGCACTTTCGCAACTAGATACTCTATGAAACTCTTTCTTATCTAATGCACAAAACAAGGCATTCATAGCTTTGGAATTTAGAGAAGCTTTTCTCTTTTCCAATCCATTCCATTCGTGAAGGTTTTGGAATATCTTCTCCGACTTCATTTTTAGTCAAGGGCATAAATGGACCATCACAAACAACTTCCCAAATTTCATAATCTAGTGCTTGTAAATAAATTCTCATCCTAGTTTTCCAATATGGGTAGTCATTACCGTCAAAGAACGGTGGTCTAATTGTGGACTGTCCCTCCCTAAAGGTTGAGTCATTATGGGTTGCCATGGATCTTTAACTCTAGACGGTTAAGTCTACACAAGAGCACCTTGCTCTGATACCAATTGAAATGCAAGTGTGCAACCCAAGAGGGGGGTGAATTGGGATTTTAAAACTTAAGCTAAGCAAACCACAAAACAATTCAATCTAATGCCTTAATGGAATCCAAAACAATAAATTCAATAAAAGCGCAATAATAAAAGAATAAGGAAGAGAAAACAAACACAAGGATTTTTACGTGGTTCGGCAATCCCCGCCACGTCCACGCCTCCAAGCTCACCGGCTTGAGGATTTCACTAAGCAAGCCTCCAAGGCTTCAAATGCTTACAATTGACTTCCAAGGTGTCAATGGACCTTCACAACAAGAGATTATCCCCAATCTCTTAACCCAAGTGTATCCCAACACTTACAATCTCTCAACTTGATTTTACAAAAAGGATTACAAATGAATTTCTCTCACACAATGTGTTTGATCACAAATGAAAGCTCAATGTGTGAATGAATAAGATGAATACAAGAATTTAAAGCTCAATGAAAGTTGTATGCTCAATATTTAGCTCAATGATGATCGTTGGGATTGTTTTTGTTTGAATTGGATTGAGCTTATTTATAGTTGGAGCTGAAAACTAGCCGTTATTGACTTTCTGCTCACTGTCGGATCGCCGTTAACTAGAGATATCGGATCGCCGTTTGACTGGTCAATATGACCGTTGGGCTGGATTTTCAAATTGTCGGATCGCCGTTATCAAGATGTCGGATCGCCGTTAGTGTCCAGAGGCTAATCTTCATCCCAGGAGATGTCGGATCGCCGTTATCAAGATGTCGGATCGCTGTTAGTGTCCAGAGGCTAATCTTAAATTCTGGGGGATGTCAGATCGCCGTTATCTACAGTAACTGCTACAGTGAACTATTTTGCAAAATGACAGTTTAACCCCAAAACTTTATATAACTGTACTATGGCCCAAAACGTTATGAAACTTTACAAACAGGTCCAATTTCAGAATTTCTAAATAATACACTGTGAATCCCAAAAATTTCTGAAATTATAATATGACCCAAAATACTATGAAACATTTCAAATAAGTCCTTCTCTAAATTTTCAAGCAATACTTGTTGATTTCAAATATTTCAAAATTCTTTCAATTAAACCATAAACTTGAAAAACAACCAATTTCATAAAATCATTTTTCCATTAGATATAAAACCTTTATAATGTGAAAATAATGATTTATTTAAAATGTAAGAAAAATAATTTAAGCTTTTAAAAACTTAATCATTCTTAATTTTGTTTGTTATCATCAAAATCAACATTATGTTAACATAAATGTTAACAAAGATGACAGATAAAATAGCGTTACGAGTTGTGATAGATTTTACCAATCATAATCATGTCATACTACTTAGAAGAGGGAAATTATTTTTTATTTTATATTTTCATTTTTTTAGAAATTTTGGATTGTATTTTCTTTTTTTTTTGGGATATCAATTTTGTGTATGACTAGTATTTTGTATCACAATTTTTTTGAAAAAATTGATTATTTATTTTATTTATTAATTTAAAATAAAAAATTATGCAATTTTAGCTTCTCCAATTTAAAATTTAAATTATTAAAATTATATGAAAGGAAATAAATTACTAAATGCAATTAAATCCAAAACCAATGAACTAAATTAGTGAACTTTATTAACCATAAAAATATCCAAAGTACATTACATTAGTTAATCAATATTCCAAAGTCAAGCCAATTGGCAACAAAGGCCAATCCAAAACCAAGCAAAGTACTCCGCATTCAAAGAACATCCAAAGAACAAACCTAGGCACAATGTAGTCTCCAAAGTGCCCATAAAGCCAAGACATGAAAATTCATCCAGCGTCAGACCTATGCAAAATGTAGTACTCTGGCTATTCAATCCACAAACTAATTACTTAATTAATCAAGCAAACTAACTTATGTAATTACACTTAAATGGAAGTGGCACACTAGATTAGCAAAGAATGACAGGTGAGGTAGCGATTAAAGCCCAAATAGCAAGAAAGCCACAAGCCACACCTTTAAGTTCTTTTGATCTTTGTAGCAGCTACTTTGTTAATAATAATAAAAAAACCATCATATTAATTTAGACAAGTCCCAATATAAGTATATAACTAAACAGAGGGTTCAAGTATTCCATGTCTTAAAAGTTACAATCATAAAGACATTTCCATAATGGAAAAATGAAGATAAAGTTCATAAAAATTAAATATAACTAGTGACAGTGCCAATTGAACAGCCCATAAACCAATCATCGAGACATTTCCCTCGGCCCGCAAGTAATCAATCATAGCCTTCAGATTATCTTTCTGAAAAACAAGCCATCAACTTCAGATGGACCTTAATTACAAGAATAAAGTCCAACAAGATAGGTAATTGATCTCATAAGTGATTTTTTTCCCTTTAAAAGATAAAATTAAAAAAAATACTAGCTGTGTAATTTCTTCCTGCTAGTTAATCAGCCACTTACTTCATTTGATCCTAGAGTAACATGCTCTCCTACAGAGAGCCTACATCCTGAAAAATCGCGAGTGAAATAGTAATATTTGAAGGCAATAATATTATAGGAGCTTCACCGGCATCGCCCGCAACTATTGCCAAAGATCAAGATATACTTGCTAATTAGTTTTCTCAGAATCGATGCTCAAGTGAATCATTTGTAGATAAAAAGCAATGAGGCATGTTTAGTTCTTGAAATTATAATAAAGTTTACAATTCTTCTTCAAAGCACAAAGTTCCAAATTGTTACTAGGAAGAAATATGTGTAACGCCTTTAACATAATTTTAATCCATCCATTTCTTAAAATTACAAAAGTAAATTTCATCATTCATTTGTTATTCAATTGGAAAATAATTTCAATAAGCCAAATTCATATAAAATATAGATTTAGATTCTCACAATCCTTAAATCTCCAATAAGTTAACACAACATGAGTTCTTCAAAAAGCAAAGCAACACTATGTCAACTTAAATCGAACAATATATGATAGATGAACTGTACACCTAGACTAAGCATGAGCAAGATTAAATACAACATCTCATCAAGCTTTGCCACGAATTGTATCAGCTTTGCTTTGCGAATGAATATAATAAGCCTCATATTCCTTCGCTCCTCATAGGTAGAAATGGCCTCGCAACAATTAAAGTGCCAAGATTCATTCACGCTTTTTATCAAACACTTGGAGGGAATACAAAATAGTAACTGTTAGCCTAAAGGGCTACACATAATGTAATTTTGATGATAACAAACATGTGTCTTTAATAATAATAAATATTGTATTTCACATTTTCACTAGTTTTTTAAGGATAATATTTATGCAAGTGAATCAAGTGAATCAAGTGAAATCAAGTTCAAGACACTCTATGGACAACGGCGAAATCAAGAATGAAGTTTAGAGCTCAACGGACGAATTATTGCGATAAATTCTTGTAAAGCCGGTATGATTTAATTAATGCATGATTTAGCATTTGAGAAGCTCAAAAGATTAATTCAATAATTATTTTTCATAAACTAAAAGGTTTTATATTTATAAGATAAAGTATTTTGTGGATTTGAGTAATTTGGACTTAAATGAAAAGTTTTGCAATCTTTGAGTTTGATAAATATTATTTTGAATTTCGTATTTGGATTTATTTGCAAAGTTTTGAAACGTTTTGGGCCATACTATAATTTATGAAAGTTTGAGGACCCGAATGAAATTCAATCACATGAAATCCAAAATTGGATAGAGAGTAAGCGGCTAACCGCCTGAGGCTAGCGGCTAGACGCCTGAGGAAAATCTTATATTTTCAAATTTTAGACTAAAGTGAAAGGTTTTGAAAACTTTCAAAAGTATAAGTATTATATTAAATTGTAAAAAGGACCTTTCCGAAAAACATTAATTTCTTTGGGGCCATATCATTATTTAAGAAATTATTGGAATGATAAGTATTATTTGGAAATTCTGAAATTGGACCTATTTGTAAAGTTTTATGACGTTTAGGGCCATAGTATAATTATAGAAAGTTTTAGGCTAAAATGTAATTTTTCTGAACAGTGGTACTGTAGTAAAATTCAAAAATAACGGTAATATCACTGTTACAAGCGGCTAGCCGGATAAATCAAGCGGCTAACCGCTTGGTTGCTGGAATTTATCTATAACGGCTAGTTTTAGGGCTTTAATTATAAAAACTCAATCCCAACTTCATTTTAAGGACTAATCCAAGCATAAACAAGATCATATAACATATATTGAGCTTTCATTTTACAAATCATCATTTATTGAATAATTATTGAGCTATTATTTGTATATCCACTCTTAAAGAGAGTTTTATTATTGTGATTTTCATTTTTCATCAAATTGTGAATGTACAAGTGTGGGAAACACTTGGGGTGAAGAGATTGGGGAGATAATCGCTTGTTGTAAAGGTCCATTGACACCTTGGAAGTCAATTGTAAACATTTGAAGACTTGGGAGGCTTGGATAGTGAAATCCTCAAGCCGGGTGAGCTTGGAGGCGTGGACGTAGGCGGGGATAGCCGAACCACGTAAAAATTATTGTGTTTGCTTTCTCTTCCCTTACTCTTTTAATATTGTGCTTGATTGAATTTATTGTTTTTGATTTGATTAAGGCAATAGATTAAATTGTTGTGCGAATTGTATTGCATATCTTTAAAAGCCCAATTCACCCCCTCTTGGGTTGCATAACTTGTATTTCATTTGGTATCAGAGCGAGGTGCTCTTGTGTAGACTTAACTGTCTAGAGTTAAAGATCCATAGCAACCCAAATTAGCTCAACCTTAATGAAAGACCAATCTACCACTAGACCTCCATTCTTTGATGGCAATGACTATTGTTATTGGAAAACTAGAATGAGAGTATTTTTACAAGCCTTAGACTATGAAATATGGGAAATAATTTGTGATGGTTCATTCATTCCTAGGAAGAATGCTTTAAGTGAGTTGGATAGGAAAAATATGTCTTTAAATTCCAAGGCTATGAATGCTTTATTTTGTGCCTTAGATAAAAAGGAATTTCATAGAGTTTCAAATTGTTCTAATGCTTATGAAATATGGAGAAAACTTGAAGTTGTGTATGAGGAGACCACAAATGAGGATGAATCTCATGAAGTGTCAAATTTGGCACTTATGGCAATTGGAGATGAATCGGATGACGAGCTTGATGAGGTAAGTGATCATACTTATGATGAATTATATGATGCTTTTAAAGAATTGCATGATGAGTGGGTGAAATTTGGTAAAAAGAATGCATGTCTTAAAAAGAAAATGGTAGAGCTCACAAATGAAAATGAATCTCTAAATGCAAAAATTGTATGCCTAGAATTAGAGAATAAAACATTGCATGATAAAGTTGCATTATCAAATGACAAATGTAGCACTTCACACAAGCACATAGAATCACTTGCAAATGACTTGAAAAATGAAAAAGATGCCTTGCAAAAATCTAATGTTTCATTAAATGAAAAGATCAAAGAATTGAAATTAGTTAATGAAATGCTACATGATAGGATTGCATCATTTACATATAATCAAAGTATTTCATATGAGCATAAGAAATCACATGTTGATGAATTAATGAAAGAAAATGAAGTGCTTAAGAAGAAGAGCAATGAGCTAAATCAAATTGTGTTAAAATTCACAAATGGGCAAAAGATGTTGGATAACTTACTTAATACACAAAAATGTGTATTTGATAAAGGAGGTATTGCCTATAAGCCTAATTTGAAACAAAAATATTATAAGAGTTATTTTGTTAAAACTACCTCCATTAATGATCAAATTGTATGCCAGTATTGCAATCAAAATGGTCACCTGAAGAATAGATGTCCAGTTAAAAGAAATGCATATTATGGAGCAAAATGTATTTGGGTTCCAAAATGAACCATTACTAATGCTCAAGGACCCAAGAATATTTGGGTACCAAAGCACACAAGTTGATTTTTTTTGTAGGTACCACAAATAAGGAATGGTGGAGAGTTCCTTGATGAAGCTTGTGAAGATAATCACTTGATCATGGTCTAAGCAAAAATAATAAGGTAAGATGATTTAATTATTTTGGTAACAATTATTGCCTTGTTGATTATAAGTGATGATATTTTAATCTTAGTAAGTATTTAATATTTCATTTGATATCATAATATTGTGTGCATTAACATAAAGTGGATAAATTTATCTTGCCTACTTATCATGTTGAGTGGTTCATAAAAAAAAAAAAAATGGATAGTAGCTTGAATTTGTGAAAGCATGCTTGTATGTTTACATGATTAAATTATCATTGTGTTTAACATTGAGTGCTTTATCATGATGCATGGTTATATATATATGATCATAACTTATCAACCCATCATGATGGATTTGTTTGTTATTAATCTTTATGAAGTGTTTGAGCATGATAGATAAGAGGTGTGTTTGATTTATTAACTTTTGAATGCTTATATGTTTAATTATTGTGAAAAATATATGCATAATGAATTAATTGTATTTTTGTATTAATCATGTCTTAAATGTTTATAATTATGATTCATGCATTAAAATGGTTTTTGAGATGTTTTGGGATCGCGTAATGACCTTGGAATCGATCAAATCAGTCGAAAAGTGATAAGTTGTGCATAAAGGGCAGCAAGGAGGGCTTGGGCATTGCCCAAACCCGAGAGCAAGCGGCTAGTTGCTTGCCCCCAAGCGGTTAGCAGCTTGGTCACGGGTTTGTCACCCTTTTTCTTCTTCACATGTTCTTTGTTTGTCTCTCTCTCTAAAACCGTGAGTAGCTTTCCTTCATTTTCATTGAATTTTTCTTCTTTTCTCCACCATTTTTATGCCAAGATCAATCTCTCAAACCATTACCCATGCATTTAACCTTTATTAAACACTTCCCAATCATTAGTTCTTCACTTGTTCTTCATCATTTCATCATCATCTCTCACGCATGAACAGTACCTCTCCATTTCTCTCTCAAATTTTTTCATCTTACACTCATTTTCTTGTTAAAATCAATCATCCAAATCATTATTCATCCATTGCTCCTTCAATTTTTGTTCTCAAAACTTCATTTCATCAACTCTCCACATAAAACCCAAATCAAAAACCTAACTCTACCCGTTTCTCTCTCTTCATTTTCAAGCTTCCTTTAGCCCATTTTTGATCCAATCAACATCATTTGCAGTCTTCAATCATCTCTAGGATCAACTTTCTTGACTCAAATAAATCTATTTCACTCAATTTTTTGTAAACCCGAAATTAGATTTTTAAGCTTGTTTTTGTTCCAACAATGGTGGGTGGTGAAAAATCCAAGAGCAAACAAGTGGCCAAGAGATGCAAGGATGATTATGGAGATAATACGGAGTTCATATCAATCCACTTGCAGCATCTACGTCTTCGGAAACGGTTTCACGACAATTTTATGTCGAGGTCAGTTATTGCTCTCTATTTTGTTAACCTTCGTAATTTGATTAATTTAGAAATTTGTGACAAATTTCTTAGTTATTTTCTCATTGCTATGGGCTGGAAAAATGTTTTGGAAAAATGTTTTAGTTATTAAGGAGCAATAATATGAAAATTTAGTTAAGGTGTTTTATTCGAATATGATTATGCGATCCTCGGATAGAATTATTACAAGTGTTGGGGGAATTCATGATGATTTTGATAATTGATGGTTATATATGTATTGCTTGATAAATTGATGGAGTTGTTGGTTTGTAATAATTGTTTAAGCTTATATGGAAGTGTTTTTAATCATGTTGTGTATTTAAGGATTTGTTCATTTTTAAGGGGAGACTCTGCCGAAATTTTTACTCGCACAAAATGGGTAATATCTTCATCGAATTATTTTTGATGTCTTGTTTCAAATCGCATCTATCTATTTTTTATATGATGAAGGGGGAGACAAATATGATATTGTTTTTGGATAAAATCAATTTGGTTAAAATTCTAAATTGGCCATATATTTAGGGGGAGTATACAATATAATTTTGGATAATATGCATTTTGAACATTTTTGTTATCCAAAGGGGGAGACAAAGTATTTTGATGATGTAAATTGAGGGAAGTAACATGCATTTTGAGCATTTTTATGGTTGATATATGATCATGGTAATGATTTTGAGATATAATGATGATTTGATTACATATTTTTTTAATATGATGATTTTATATTATGAATTGTTAATTTGGTAATTGATGGAATAATGGTTTATGATCATTTTATTGTTAATTGGATGTTTGGTTATTACATATTTCTTCATGAACCATTAACATATTATCGGTCTTAGCATGATTTTCTAGTAATTTTGATGATGAAGGGGGAGAGATCATGTATTTTGAATACGGAGACATATAATATATTTTGATTTTGAAATATTTGTGCATGGTTTTGAAATATTAAGGGAGAGCATACAAATTATATATGTCATGTATTAAGGGGGAGTATATATGTTAAAATACATGAAATGTTTGTCATCATCAAAAAGGGGGAGATTGTTAGCCTAAAGGGCTACAGATAATGTAATTTTGATGATAACAAACATGTGTCTTTAGTAATAATAATAAATATTGTATTTCACATTTTCACTAGTTTTTTAAGGATAATATTTATGCAAGTGAATCAAGTGAATCAAGTGAAATCAAGTTCAAGACACTCCACGGACAACGGCGAAATCAAGAATGAAGTTTAGAGCTCAACGGATGAATTATTGCGATAAATTCTTGTAAAGCCGGTATGATTTAATTAATGCATGATTTAGCATTTGAGAAGCTCAAAAGATTAATTCAATAATTATTTTTCATAAACTAAAAGATTTTATATTTATAAGATAAAGTATTGTGTGGATTTGAGTAATTTGGACTTAAATAAAAAGTTTTGAAATCTTTGAGTTTGATAAATATTATTTTGAATTTCGGATTTGGAGTTATTTGCAAAGTTTTGAAACGTTTTAGGCCATAATATAATTTATGAAAGTTTGAGGACCCGAATGAAATTCAATCACATGAAATCCAAAATTGGACAGAGAGGAAGCGGCTAACCGCCTGAGGCTAGCGGCTAGCCGCCTGAGTAAAATCTTGTATTTTCAAATTTTGGACTAAAGTGAAAGGTTTTAAAAACTTTCAAAAGTATAAGTATTATATTAAATTGTAAAAGGACCTTTCCGAAAAACATTAATTTCTTTGGGGCCATATCATTATTTAAGAAATTTTTGGGATGACAAGTATTATTTAGGAATTCAGAAATTGGACCTTTTTGTAAATTTTTACGATGTTTGGGCTATAGTATAATTATAGAAAGTTTTAGGCTAAAGTGTAATTTTGGTGAACAGTGTTACTGTAGCAAAATTCAAAAATAACGGTAATATCACTGTTACAAGCGGCTAGCCGGATAAATCAAGAGGCTAACCGCTTGGTTGCTGGATTTTGTCTATAACGGCTAGTTTTCGGGCTCTAGCAATAAAAACTCAATCCCAACTTCATTTTAAGGACTAATCCAAGCATAAACAAGATCATATAACATATATTGAGCTTTCATTTTACAAATCATCATTTATTGAATAATTATTGAGCTATAATTTGTTATCCACTCTTACAGAGAGTTTTATTGTTGTAATTTTCATTACTCATCAAATTGTGAGTGTGCAAGTGTGGGAAACACTTGGGGTGAAGAGATTGGGGAGATAATCTCTTTTTGTAAAGGTCCATTGACACCTTGGAAGTCAATTGTAAACATTTGAAGCCTTGGGAGGCTTGGATAGTGAAATCCTCAAGCCGGGTGAGCTTGGAGGCGTGGACGTAGGCGGGGATAGCCGAACCACGTAAAATTCTTGTGTTTACTTTCTCTTCCCTTACTCTTTTAATATTGTGCTTGATTGAATTTATTGTTTTTTATTTGACTAAGGCAATAGATTAAATTGTTGTGCTAATTGTATTGCATATCTTTAAAAGCCCAATTCACCCCCTCTTGGGTTGCATAACTTGTATTTCAAGAACTATATCCCCAATTCAAAGATAGTGAGCATACGGCTACATGCAAGTATATATCAATATGTATATATCTTCTAGGAATTCTCTGCCATGGAGTTGAAACAATTTGTGGTGCTAGCAAGTTATGTTGTTAATTGGTATAAATTTTTGAGTGGTACAAAAGGCCCGAGATTCAAACCACGCTCATATGAGTGCCGATAGTGGAAATTGAGTAGAATCCACAATAATATTGATATTCTTAGAGGATCTTTCCATGTGACATTCGTTCAAAATTGTAACTAAGAGCAAAATGTTTAACGATTTTTAATGTATTGTACACATATGTATCAATCAATATCTTGTAAGATCGAAAAATTGATAACATTCCCTCAAGACAAATAAAAATGGAAATGAACTAGTCAATACAGCATGGGTAGCTGCATTACCCAAGAGAGAAACAAGGGATGGGGAACTTTAATGTAATAATAAATTCTCTGCTCAGTGCAAAACAGCCAATGGAAACACACATTGGTTAAATGATATTGACATTATTTCCAACACACACAACAGAAAAAATACCAATTGCCCACCAAGTGCATGACTCAATGCGCGCCCGGACTTGACACCACTTTCTGCACATGCTACTCGGCCCACAATCACCACTGATTTCAACGAATTAGTAAATTTAATCAATGAAATTAAAAAAAAAAGAAGACTTTGCAACACAGTGAACGAATTTGAGAACTATCTATATATATAGTTCCATGCATCCACAAAAAGTGAAAAAAAAATCAGTTATTAGAAAACCCCAATGATAAAGCAGCCTAGTCAATATCCCAACACCTATCATGATTAAATTGGCAAGGATCTTTATAGCCTAAATCAAATTTAACAATAAAACTATAATAATTAAATTCCAAAAAAATCAAATAAATGTTTATAAAATTTCATAAATAAAGAAACATAAAAGACCAATCAAATAGATCCAAATTTAACAAGAGCACACCTAGGATTTTCAAAGTTTACATGTACAGGGTTCAAATTTGACAAGAAAACATCTAGGCTTTTCAAGATTTAGGTGTGTAGGGTTCGAATTTGACAAGAACACATCTGGGGTTTTTAAGGAACACATCTAGGGTTTTTAAGTTTTACATATATAGGGTTCGAGTTTGATAGGAACATTAAAATTGAAATGGAACACAACACTAGAAATATTATTTACTTATATTGATCAAACGGTTACAACAGTGGGTGAGCGAGGGTTCTCAGTTAGGATATTGAAATTCAATAGTGCAGCACATGCGTTCTCAACACAAGTTACACAACTCCACCAGCGTAATAGCTTCGGTAAGCTGCCAATGGCACGAGTGTGATGAACAAGAGGCAAGGCTGACATGAGTGCAATGAGACGAACTACGACAGGCTGGCTGTGGTGACGGCGACAAGTTAACACCAGCACAACAGTAACAACGACAAGCTGATACAAGTGCGACAACAATGACAACAGACTGGCTGATAAGTGACGGTGGTGGATAGGTGTGTGAGTTGGCAAAAGTGAGAGAGATGGTGAGGGTTTTTGTGTTTGAAAAAGATGAAGTGGGAGTGCAGATGTGTGCGTGTGTCGACGCTGTGAGTTGTGAGAGAGATTTTAGCGTTTGGAATTATTTTATTTATTTATCTTTTTTATTTTGATATTTATTTAGTTTTACGTGAAAGGACCGATTTGTTTGTCGGTTCATTTCAGTTTTGAGTCGATTCGAATGCAAACTAATTCAGTTCGCAAATTTTCAAATTATTTGGTTTTTGTCCTTAGAATTGAACCGAATCGAAATTTTTAGTTCAGTTCGGCTAGACAAAAACCAAATCGTCTACCCATCCTTAATTGTAAGGTGTAGAGAGAAAGAGATTGGTGAAGGAAATTTTAAATTTTTAAGAATGAATTTATTTTTTAAAAAGGGTGTAAAGTGAAATTTATTATAAATTTATTATTTATATAAAATGGGTGGGGCTATTTTTAAAAATGAATTTATTATATATTCTTATTAGACCTTGATTTATAAAAATTTTACTATAAAATAAACACGAGAAAAAGTTTTCAATGAATGCAGAATATCAACATTAAAAATAAGCTTTAAAACCCAAACCTTAATACTAAAAGAAGTGGCCTCCAAAATATAAAATATCAGTCCAATTAATTTTTAGGTAATGTAGATTCCAAAATATCGGAGTCTAACAAATGGATAAGAAATCGATTACGGGAAAGTGAGGATCTAAATAATAATAAGAAAAAAAAAGTCATATTCTAATAAATAAACAACAAATTCACAAAACCACTAAGCTAAAATGGCTAGAGCTTCGAGTCTCCAAAAGGTATTGTAAGAGCTTAATTCCTTCCTAAGTTATGGAAGATAATTAATTGAAGATAATTTTCTCCCTTTCAAAATATTCAAGGGTAAATCTGATAATTGTCTAATTGTAAATATTAGACTATCAAAAAGCGTAAAATCTGGACAGTGCAATGTAAGATTTATGGTGCCTTTATTAAACCGAAATTAGAATGGGATGGAATCGGAAAAGATAAGAATCAGAATAAACTGAAATGAGAATGGAAAATGAGAATTAAAATAAGTTGTTACTTAAGCTATACGTATCGAAATCGGAATAAACTCCATTCCCATTGATGTATTTAATTTATCCTAGAATCAGAGTGAACTATTTCAAATTACTAAAATATCCTTTGTTAATTATTATCCCTAATATTATTTGTATCTATTATAATATTAACAAAATAAGAATAAAAATAATATTAAAACTAAAAATAATAATAAGATAGACAATAATGATAGATTACAATAATAATTAAAATAGTAAAATAAATAAAATTTCATAATAATGATAATAGTAACCACAAAATGAAAGATAATAATAATACTAATAAAATTAATAGATGATGATGACGACGACGACTATTATTATTATTATTATTATTAAATAATAAGTAACATATGTGCAAATATTACAACATTCACAGGTGATTATATAAAATCTGCATAGATCAAAATGAACAGATGGCAAACTTTTCCCTGTAAGTTACCATCAGATTCCACATTAGTAATAGGTAAATAAATTTGAAATTAAGAGAATAATAAATTGGCGGTGACGAGGAGCTTGAAATTGGCGGTGAAGACGATCAGCGAAGACGAGCAGTGAAAACAAAAATGGTCAACACGGGTCACGTCCACGAACCGAGATGAAACCAGCCTTTGATGGAGAGGAAACCAGTAACGACTTCTTCATAGCTAGCAGACTGGATATGATGATGATGATGGTTGATTTTGGCAGCAACAGTGACAAGACACGGTGATGGCACTGGGCTTCGTGGAGCTATGCTGAGAGGAGTATCGCGACTTAGGGATTTGGCCTTTTATTTTTTTTAATTTTTTTGGTATTTATATTTTTCATTTAAAAAGGGGCAATTTGGGAATATTGAAATGTTAATGGGGGTAAGAACGTGAAGTCTTAGGAGTGGGAAATTGATTCACAACTCCCTTTGGAAGTCAATCTCTCATTTCCTATTTTCAAATTCAGGTAGACCCCATGATTTTGATTTTAATTTCTGCCTCCATTTTACAATGTAAACACCGTCATTGATTCTAATTTTGAATTCTGAATCCCCAACGAAGAATTAAACACACCATTAACGTAAATAGAGCAAAAACCTTCTAATAAACTAGTCTTAGTAATTATTTAGCAGCTTTCTCCCTTTTAAAATACCTGAGGATAAAATCTGATAATTGTCTTATGCTATTAGAGAGCATGAAATTTAAGCAATGATATAAGATTTAATATAAATGGAATAAACATGCCTCAAATAAACTAATTTTAATAATTGTTTATTGTAAATAGAGTAAATATCCCTAATAATTGTTTAATGTAAATGGTGTAGATATTTCTTAAATAAATTAGTCTTAATATTTATTTAATTTTAAATATCAATATTTACCATAAATTAATTTTAATAATTATTTAATTATAAATATCAATAATAATCAATATAATATAATGTTAAGAGTAGTCTCATGTAATAGGTTTGATATTGCTGATGATCATAATAAATGTTCAGAAAAAAATGACATATTATAGGAAATAAAAGACAAACACATTGGCTTCTTGCTTTGCCAGTCGACCTGCAACCATGAATGAGAACCATCGCTTTTTGGTTGTTTGGTTCAATGAACTTGTTCATGTTCCTAAACACATAATAAATCAATTTGAAGGAGTATATTAATTGACAATACACAAACCAAACTATACTCATATTTAATGCTTTCTATAGAACATGTGATTTTGATGTGGTACTAAACCACGTGAAAAAGTGGAAAATTATGGATGGTACAAAGAGAAGTCAATGGCACCTAATGGGTAAATAATCATTTATTATCTAAGTTTTGATGAAAATATTTTTTTAATTCTTATATTTTAAAAATTATCTCAAGAAATTCTTATTATTAAATATGTTATGTTTTTAGCCTTATTTTTCACAACTTTTTCAAAAATATCCTTACAATAATCTTAATAAAAGGAAAAAATTGTTAATTTATTATATTAACATAAAAGTAAATAAAAATTAATGTAGAAATTTTTATTATTATTTTACTTTTAGGCCATGTTTGGTTTGAAGAAAATGGGGGAGAGTAAAAGAGTGGAATGGAGAAGAAATGAATGAAGAAGAGTAGTGAAATTAGATTTTGTTGTTTGGTTTGATATAAAATTTGATAAGGAAAGGAATTATAATTTTTTTCTTTAGACAAATTTATTTTTTACCTTAAATATTAAATTATTTATATTAGTAATATATATATATATATATATATATATATATATATATATATATATATATATATATATATAACAAAATGGCGTTCGGTGGCGGTGAAGTTCTAGTGACTTTCCGGCGGAGGTCGGCGACTTTCTGATGGAAGTCCATTTATAATATTAAATCAATAAAATAAAATTATAAATAATAATTATTAATGACATTAAATAAGTTAAAAAGTTGAAGAGTGATTTTGGAAACTTTAGTTTCTAATATAAGATAAATTTAAATTTTTCACTACTTGGTGTGGAATTCAAATTCTACATTACGATGGATATTAAATTCTAATAGAAATTAAATTCTTATATATTTTGTCAAACCAAATAATTGAAATAAAAAGAAAATTTAAATTACTTTTCTCTCCTCTATTCTTTCCTCCAAACCAAACGCCACCTAAAAGTTAATTTGGTTTTTGTAAATAGAAATTATTGCAAAAATTATTGCAAGAGGATTATTGTAAAGCAAAGAAAAAGTAATGGTAAGAGTGTAACATATTTAATAGTAGGGATATTTTGAGATATTTTTTGAAATATAAGAACTAAACGGATGCTTGACTTAAAATCTAAAGAATAAATAATTATTCAGCCACATCAAATTACATTGCATTTTATTTTTAAAATATTAGTAGACAAACAGATAAAAACATTGTTGATTAGCAGTAACTTTCTAGTAATTAAATATGTCATGTTATTACTAATCGGTTGTATTATTTCCAATATTTGAAAGCATGGCAAATTTCATTTTCATGGAATAAATAAAAAGGAGTTCAAATTTCTCTGCGTTCATACGTGGCCATAAAACACCGCGAGAAAAACGTTATTCATAAACAGTATTCATCAACTTCTCTAGTTATAAATTGCCTTCAAATTACACGACAGAAGCCCAATACAATTCACTCTAACACTTGTTTCAGCATGTTTTTTCTTGATCGCTCTATTCCTGTGCCAGAAATCAGAAGAGCATTTGAAGTAGTGGATAGCAGTAACAATAATAAAACCGCAACTCATATTATTAATGTTAATGAAGATGATGGAGATGGCGTTTTCTTAACTTGGCAAGATCTGTGGGTGACGGTTCCCAATGGTCAGAAAAAGGCAACATATCAATCCTTCAAGGTCTTACTGGCTACGCAAGACCTGGGGAGCTTTTGGCTTTTATGGGTCCTTCTGGTTGTGGAAAATCTACTCTTCTTGATGCTTTAGCTGGTATTTAAATTTTTATAACCACAATTTTTTTTTTTTTTTTTGCCAAGTAATTGTGTTTTTCTAGTTTATGCATAATTTTAGCATGAAATGCAAAAATAAAAAAATAATTATAAAATAGAGTAACACTTATCAAACAACTCAGCTTTTTTCTTGCAT
Source organism: Atalantia buxifolia (assembly GCA_030444775.1). Classification (NCBI taxonomy): domain Eukaryota; kingdom Viridiplantae; phylum Streptophyta; class Magnoliopsida; order Sapindales; family Rutaceae; genus Atalantia; species Atalantia buxifolia. The sequence goes on along the minus strand of CM059838.1, from coordinate 1,744,554 downwards.
ATGTAAATGTATTTGAAACTCCAAACTTCTTACTTCTTTTGAAAAAAATTATATCACCTAAATAGTAGTCACTCATTAATTAAATACAAATTACATTCATCTTATTTACATATATATATCTCTCTGTGTGTGTATAAATAAATTTTAACTCATGTTTAAATATTTTATTATGTTTTAATATATAATTTAGATCTCATGTTGAGCTGAGTTGTGCTCAATTTTATATAATTCATTGTTACAAGTGTATGTTTAAAGTCATAAGATTAAGATTTAAATTAATTTTATATTTTATCTAATAATTATTAATTATATTTTTAAAAAAATTAATAAAAATTAAACTTAATACTGAATCTAAACCCTTTAATTGAAGGCTTGCAATTCTATCAAACTTTGCATTAAAAATTGTGTAAATTGAACATACCCAAGATATCAACGAATCAAACCTCCCGGGCCCCCGATTTTTCAACCTTTTTTTCTCTACTTATTTGGGTGGTGAGCCCCACTCTGTCGATCTTTTTATTTCTTACCCCACTTCGTCAATGGTGGACCCTCCATAATTGCCCTTTTTCTTATTTATTTTTATTTGCTATGGTTGGGTCAACGTTGAAGAATTAAAGAAAATAAAATAAATTGCACAATCGAAAGGTCGATGCTGTGATTGCAAAGACAAAATTGATGATGTACAGACAAAATTGCCTTTTTAATTGGTTTTATCACAACACCAAATTTTTCGTTAAATTAATTAAGCTGTTTGTTAGATTAACAACGGATTTCATATAAATTAAATATAACAAATAAATTTTAATACTTGCAACAAAAATTAGATAGATCCTGACGCAGGTTATTCTAGTTAGATTTTTTAAGTAACATTTCTTATAACTTATAATTAAGTTTCTTAGTATAAAAATGAGTAATAAAATAGCGAGGTCAAGTAAACCAGTGGGTGAATTTTACCCCAGCTGGTGCCTGACAAAGGTTTTCTTTCTAGCAGTTTTATTTATGATTGCAAAATTAATTTGTATTTTACTCGTCCCTCTATTTTTTCTAAAAATTTATTTTAAAAAAATTAACAGACATGCATGTATTTCGCAGGAAGACTAGGATCGAACACAAGGCAAGCAGGAGAAATTCTAATTAATGGGCGCAAACAGGCATTGGCTTATGGAACCTCGGTTCAAATGTTACCATTAGCATAATTATTTAACTACTTTTTAAATTTTTGTTTAGCATTCAATTTTCGGATTCATATCCAGATTTAAAAATATATATATTAAGAATTGATCATAGTAGTAGGAATCTGATAATGTGAATGTCTGGATTTTACAAAATTCGAATTTGAATTAAATCAGAGTTATAGGTTATTGTATAATTTTGATTCTAATTTAAATCTGAATTTTATAAAATTCGGACGACCGTACGACTTAGTAATACAATTTCCTCTATTTAATTCAATATTCTAAGTTATTCTGACTTCGCAAATTAATTATGAACTCAGGCATATGTGACACAAGATGACGCTTTGATCACTACACTGACGGTTAGTGAAGCAGTGTACTACTCAGCTCAGCTGCAATTGCCGGACACGATGACCAAATTACAGAAGAAAGAAAGAGCAGAAATGACAATAAAAGAAATGGGGCTCCAAGATGCCATGAATACAAGAATTGGAGGCTGGGGAGCTAAAGGCCTTAGTGGTGGTCAAAAGAGGAGAGTTAGCATTTGCATTGAAATGTTGACTCGACCAAAGCTTCTATTTCTTGACGAACCAACAAGCGGACTTGATATTGCTGCTTCATGCTATGTAATGAGCAGGGTTGCTAAGCTTGATCAAAGAGATCATGGAGTGGGATCAAGAACAATAATAGCATCAATACATCAACCTAGCAGCGAAGTTTTTCAGCTTTTTCACAACCTTTGCCTTCTTTCTTCCGGTCAAACTGTCTATTTTGGTCCAGCTTCTGCGGCAAATGAGGCAAGTTCATTTCCCAAAATGTTCAGAACCCATCAAAACCTCGGTGCTGCCAAAAAAAAAAAAAAAATAAATAACTTTCACCTTTTTAATCTTAAACTACTATACCTATAGAAATTTTGATTGATCCACAGGAGTTTACTATTTTAAGGCTAAAGTAGTAAAATGAAAAGTGGATCAATTTTTTTAACCAACATACGGTTTTGATAGTTTTTGAAACATGATTAGAGAAATGATTTGCTTAATTACTAACATCATTTTCCCAAATAAAAATTTAACTAACGTGCTTGTTTGCTTTCAATTACATGCAGTTTTTGCTTTGAATGGCTTCCCTTGCCCAACCCTCCAGAATCCATCTGATCACTTTCTTAAAACTATAAACAAAGATTTCCAGAAGGTAAGATTTTTTTCTTTATTGTATACTTGCTTGCATGCCTTTGGTGATGAAATGACGGGTATTGAGCGTAAGCAAACAGTATTATTGTATACTTTATTACCTTCCGGGACTTCACAAAGGATATGGGAAATTTATAAAAATAGCCACAAAATTTTAGCATTTTTTAATTTTAGTCCCCTAAACTTTTTTCTATAATAACTAGCCAAATACCCCATTTTTGGACTACATTACCCTCATCTTTTTCATCAAATTTACAAAACCATGACATTGAAATTTCCAGCCCTCATAAACGGTAATTTTGCTCAAAAACTTAACAAATTTCATCATTCTCAACAAATTCCACCACTCTCAATAAATTAACAAATTCCATCAAACAAGTATTGCATAATTGAAGATATAATTATCAATTGCAGAGCTTGTTAAGGTTAGTTTATACTCTTACCATAATCTAAGCTTTTGATCTATTGATTTTATCATTTAATTTCGAGATTAAAGAAGATTTTTGTTCCAAACATTGTTATTTTTCATGAATAAAACAATGTGATTTGTTAAAGTAGTTAGTTTCAGTTGAAAAATGAAGATAAATCATTGAAATTTCTGGAAAATCGGGCAAAAAAGAAGCCCAGATCAAGTGAGACAGGCGCCTGTCTCACTGGTTTTATGTGAGACAGGCGCCTGTCCCACTGCCTGTCTCACCAAAATATGTGCGACAGGCAGTGGGACAGGCGCCTGTCGCACATAAAGCGACTGATTTTATGGAGACAGGCGCCTGTCCTACTGCCTGTCTCACTTGTTCCCCTTTGGTTTTATCTCGGGATGCACTGTCCCACTGCCTGTCTCACTAAATATCAGTTATTTTCCGAAAATCATAACTTGGGTTACATTTATCCGTTTTAGGCATATAATATACCGTTTCAAAGCTTACAACAAGACGAATCAAATGCAAAATCGTATACTTTATTTCATCTATATAAATGTAGTGCATATTCAGTTTACTAGGTTTTGTAGTATGTAATCTTAGATCTTTTGTTATTCTTTATAATTTTTAGGTTTAATGGATTCCGTTGTACTTTAATTATGTTACGACGGTTGGTGGGAGATATTAGCAGATGGTCGTACGGAGTACGTGAATGCCAAGAATACATCATTTTTAGTTCGGAAAGATTGTACGTTTGAGCAATTTCGCACGGTAGTATGAAGTTTTGCGAGATAAATCCTAATGAATATAGTATGGTGATGAAGACAAATTTGAGGTCTAGTAACACAATATATCGTGCATGTTCACTACCAATGGACATATTTAATGATGAAATGGTTAAGGTTGTCTGCACATCGCCTCTGACGTGGCCAATTATGGATGCATTCCTATATTTGTCACCACATCTCCTCGAGTTCCGGCCGAAAATTCTGAGCGGCTTGTGGAAAGTGAAACTTCGTTTAGAGCAAACGAGTCTGTCCCCGATATTGAGGAAGAGGTGTTACCACAGCAAATGTCGTTCCAGCAACGTTACTCTCCACTCAACGAAAACAATGACACTATTGATGAGAACGGCATGACGTTAGCGGATGTTGAAGAAGAAGTGTTACCATTAGGGACATCGTTAGGGCAACATTACTCTCCATTTCATAATAATGAGTTCATGATTATGATGATCCCGCTTATGACACCAACAACATGGGTGGATAATGCTTATTTGAACCCGTTCAATAGTGTGCAAGGCATGAACTCCAATATTGAAGGGGATAGGGGCATTGGTCATTCCGATATTCCTATCAATGATGAGGATGAGCATCAGTATGACATTCCTATTAATAACAGAGACAACCAACCTATTCCTCCGATGGCCCGTTCGAGGAGAAGGACAACAGTTAATCCCTTGGTGAGTCTTGCTCCAGTTTTGCCTTCAAATTTGGTTGCTCCAGACTTAGTTAGAAGCTGTAATTCTGCTGCCATTGGTGTTGGAAAGTTGTTCACTGAGCAGAGTGAGTTAATACTGGAACTGCGCAAAGTGGCCTTGCGAGAAAAGTTTGATTTCAAGATTGCACGGTCCACAACAACACGCTTTGAGGCCCACTGTTCTTCGGAATCATGTAATTGGCGTCTTCGCGCAACGAGAGGTTCGGATGAGCAGAATGTTCCTTGGGTAGTGAGAAGAGTTGACAATATTCATACGTGCTCTAATGAGGTATTGCCTAGTGGTCTCCGTCAAGTAAGGAGTCGGGTTGTTGGCCATTTTATCGCGGAAAAATTTATTCAGGACAAACGGATATACACGCCGAATGACATTAGAAAGGCATGCAAGAAGAATACGGTATCCAGTTAACATATCAACAAGCATATCAGGCTAAAGAAGTCAGTCTTGAAATAGTATGAGGGAGCCCATCCATATAGCTGTTCAAGTTGTTGCCGTATTGTAATGCTTGGACATCACAACTACCATTGTTCCATAATTGCTTTAGGAACACCTATTGCACGATGAGTAAGAAATTAATAATATTTCGAGATATTTAAAACATTGAAACTATAGTTAATGATTAATGAGTTTGTAAACATGCCCAAAAATATGTATCCGTATGCGTGACGCGCTGCGGTAGAGCATTTGGAAACTGCCGTTGCTTCTCGCTGATCAAGCGGTAAAACGTGTGAATATGCTGTAGAGGAATTAAACCAAGTAAAATTATAACAGATTTCATTGCAGCGGAAATATGAACATTATTGTAATGTTTTGACTATTAAGCACACTTACCTCGTCACCAAGCCACCCCATCTGGACATTTCCCACGAGTATTTCAAAGAAATTTCTGGACTCATTGGACGGGTCAATCCACGAAATTTTATCGGTAAACCACCGATCAAACTCCTCACTTTGACCTTGAATCTTCTAGTCCCCTTAGCGGATTTATATCTACACTCGATCTTTCATCAATCTCATAGTCCGTAATTTTGAGTGCGGGTAGAGGTCTGACATTCCTAACTCTCTTCAAAGGAGGAATGAAGTATGGACTGCCAAAGATATATGACGTCTATACGGACGTCCAAACTTACTAACGTCGGGCGGTGCCTCCGTGAGTATCTACACACTGTCACCACTTATGTCTCTATAGAGACTGTACAACGACATGGGGGTGTGCTCATCGTCATTACCCGCATTCGTATTCGTACCGTATCCAACATCACCAGTCGGACCATAGCCATCTGAGGCCTGGCGATTCGAGGAGATGAATATATTAAATTAATTTCAGGTTTCAAAGCATAATAACATACGTATAGGTGAAACTTGCTCACCGTGTGTGAGCTGCCAAACAGAGAATCACCGTACACGCCCTTCAAGAGCCGCGCTAAACGAAGCCATAAACCCCATGACCGCATCTCTATATCTTGCAGTGCGTCTCGCATTCTCGCCCGAAGTTCTCGACCTCGGTTTGTTAATGGGCGTGTTTCGCCTCGAAGTTCCGACCTCGGTCGCGAATGGAACACTCTATTCTCATCAAGTCGTTGAGAGAAATAATCATTGCGAAACTTAGTCCTTGTCTGTTATTATAAAATAAGAAAGTAGTGAGAAAGTGTTGAAGTTACGTATATGTACTTAAACAAAATGATCGGGACGATAAAAGTAACCTCGTGCTCATGTATGCGTCATCCAATCGCCGCGGATTCGATGATGGTCGGCGGCAAGAAAGTCATCCGAACAGATTCCGCTGCAGATTCATTTGGCACGTTGTGTCATGCTCCGCCTCTTTGGTCCTTGTAATGGATGCGCGTTGGATCAAGGTCGGTGTCGCACCAAGTAAAAAAAAAACAAAGTAAGTCCAAAAAAATTCAATTTTGTTTATATTTTAAATGATACTTGTAAAGGATACCTACATTACGGACCCAACTTGGCTTATATGGCACGTATTCCTCAACACTCTTCCAATAATTTGTGGTTCTCTCATTTGCATCCGGTTCGATAGTTTGTAAAATGTTGCCATTCGTCAGTAAAGAATATCAATTTTTCAATTAGTAGAATCATATTTTCATTAATAATTATATACAAACATCCATATAATTGACTTACAAGATGGTCGTTGAGGTATGAATTGACTTCGCCGAAGTTTATATTCGAAGAAGCCAAAGGCTTCCATCGCACGATCCGAGGACCCTTCCTCTTAATTTTTATAACCCACTGTGATGGTAGTCCTCCAATCGCTTCAAAAATCCATGCCTTCAACAAAGAAAATTATAAAGTCAAAAATTGTTTCATTAAATATTCATTCTAACAAATCTAAGTTATTAAAATAAATAAATTCTTCACTCACATGCACTGCAGCCGTAAAACCGTAAACATTGTATTTTTCAATTTTATGCAACGGATTTTGTGCGCATGCCCTCTTAAACTTACTGGTTTTGCCGTTCAATGCATTATCAATGCTTTCATATATTATTTTCCATGACAAACGACCCCACGGACGACTTCGAAAGTGATTTATGTCATCCACCTGATTAAGCAAACCGAAATTGATCTGACAATGATCTTTTCTTCCGTTTAGTACTTTATCAGCAAAGTAAAATAGGGCGATTTTTAGCGCATCCGTGTCATCCATCGTCTTGAAGTCTAAGTCCATAAATATTTGCTCGAACTGGCCAAGATTTATATCACGATATCTACCGCCAAAATACTTCTTAAGTAACCTATGCGGTATTTTATTCTCCGTCACAAACACATCTTTACCGAAACAAAGTCCCGTTACTAGGCACCACTCTCCAATTGATAGCCGTATCAAATGGTCGCCAACTTGAAACCATAACTCATTGTTTTCATTTCTAGTTGCGTGGGACACTTGCCGAAGTAATATATTATACACAATCACGCCACTGAACGGATAACCCGGCCTTTGGAGGAAATACCCAAATATATCATCTTTGAACAGTTTATTTGTTTCTTTGTTAATCTTTCCGGATGGCATTAACGAAGATATCTAATTCGCACATACTCGTGATACGCCCGGAAAGTGATCGCCATAAGGTATCTTCATCATTCCGGTTCTTTTCTCGATTCGGGCAATTTATGCAATGTTATTTTTGATTTGCCCATTTATCTGGTACAAGTTAAAAATAGTACATGTCAATAAATTATAAACAAAAGCAAAAAAAAAAAAATAACTCTGATGTTGTCGCACCAAGAGGTCTTTGCCTCTTGGTGCGACGGGTGCCTGTCGCACCAAGAGGTAGCGCCCATGGTGCAACAGCACCGAGAGGCGCACCAAGAGGTGCTTTGCCTCTTGGTGCGACGGGTGCTTGTCGCACCAAGAGGCAGCACCTCTTGGTGCGACAGGCACCTAGAGGCAGCAACAAGAGACGCTGCCTCATGGTGCAACGGGGTGCCTGTCGCACCAAGAGGCAGCACCTCTTGGTGCGACAAGCACCGAGAGGCAGCAACAAGAGACGCTGCCTCTTGGTGCGACATGCACCCTTCTCACCAAGAGACAACGTCTCTTGTTGCGATAGGAAGGAAGCACGCGCGCATATGCGCACCGGCCGGGCATGCATCTCGCGTGCGCAGTGCGCATGTCACAACAACAACAACAACACCACCACCGCCACCGCCATTAAACACCAACAACAACAACAACAACAACAACATCAACAAAAACACCAACAACAACAACAACAACAACAACAACAACTCACCTAGGGTTTCCGATTTTTTTCCTATATTTTGGAGATCTCCGAATATTTGCACACTTATTTAGCTTTTTCAGCCGCCGACAACTCTCTTTGCTGCCGATCTACGCCACCGAAACCTAAACGGAATTCTGGTGATGAGATTTTCGAGAGAGGGTGAGAAGTTTTGGTTGAGAGAATCGTGAGAATGATGAGGGTAGTTTCGTCCTCAAATTTAGGTTTTGGCTAATGTTGAGAGAACCAAATTTGGAGGGTTAAAATTGAAAAATAATTAAATTTTATGGTTAATTTTGTAAATTTCCCAAAGGATATCAACACTTCATATACTTTGTTAAGAGAAGAATTAAATCCTTGGTTATTCCTATGAACTAGAGCAAAACTAGTCTGGGGACCCTCTTAGATAATTTTGCGGGATCTGCTCTTGACTTAAATTAGAATTGATCTAATAACCCTTTCAGATAGTTGTATAAGATCTTCTCTTGACATGAAATAGAATTGGTTTAGGGACCCTCTCAGATAGTTGTGTGGGATCCTCTTTTGACCTGAAATAGAATAGGTCTCTGGGACCTGTCTCGAGATAGTTGTGTAGGATTTTTGTTCTCAGTAAATTTTATTGTACTCGCAAGTGCGTGAATCTATTGTAGTATATATTTATGGTGACGAGTGTTGATCCCACAAGGAGATAGATTTAATCATGTGTAGGGTTAATTTTTTAAGTGTGTATGTGAGTTGGTTGTAAGTGATTTTGAATTTTAAAAAATGGCGAGAATGAATTATAGACGAAAACTATGCAAATGAAATGTTTGAGTCTCTAGATTCACACTCAATAATTTTTAATGGGTTTAATATTCATTTTTTAGTTCCAATTAATTCATGAGGGGGGTATTTCTACTCCTCATAATCTTTACTTTAATAAATATGGTATCAAGCGCTTAGTGTTCCATAAGATAATAATCTTCCATTAAGTGTGGTGTCAAGAACACGTTGTACCAGACGATAATAATTCTTCTGTCGATAATGTGGTAAGATCGTCCATTGAATAGCTTGGATGCACTCTCTGTCGACACCGAGTCAAGACAACTCACAAAGTACTAGAGGGAATTTCTCTCTAATGAATATGGTGCTAAGTGCTCATTGCGCCAAACAATAACGATCCTTCCTAAGAAGTCGTTATACCATGCAAAATCTAGATAGGATACACTGTCTATTGACAGTGAGTCAAAACAACCACATAATCAGAGAGGAAAAAAAATAAACTTACCTAATTAAGCCCATGGATCATCTTGAAGCTTCACCTTCAACTCAAGCTTGAAATTAAACTATCAACTTATAATTGAACAAGGGGTAAAATGGTAATTTTACTATAATATATAGAAAATACAAGGTAGAAAATTACAGAAAATGGAGCTCAAAAATGGATTTAGGGTTCTCAAATTAGGAGGAGCCCTCTATTTATAAATATAATGTGTAAATCATGGTCATCGAATGAAAACTATTCAGACACATAGAATTGTGCCATGTAGCAAGTTTTGATTAGTTGGAGCACATCATCAATCAACACTACGTTAACTTTTGGCCCAATAAGATGCTGCCGCGTCATCGGTGAATGCCACATCAATATTTCGGTCTAATAGTATCTTGTCATATCATCGGTCAATGCCACATCATTAGTGCCATAGGATGCTATCATGTCATCGGTCAATGCCATGTCATCGTCTTGTATATGTGAACTATGTCGTACTTGTTAATAGTACCATATATGTGAACAATACCATATATGTGAACAGACTAAATACCCTTTTATACTCCGCTAAAGTTTTCGACTGCCGTTCAACTTTAAAAATGTCATCCATTTTGTTGTCGACTTTCGTTAGTTGTGAAATGGCCAACATATCCTAAAATACATAAAACATTTAAATTATAATAAAACATTTAATAAAAACTTAGAGGATTTGACCATGTAAAAGTCGAAATGTTAGTGAGAATTGGAGCTTAAAACAACAATTTTATCCTCGTATAAATATGCATTCTCGAGTACTCAATAATTTTGTTTTGACTTAAAGTAGAATGTGTCCTGGGACCCTTTCAGATAGTTGTATAGAATCTTTCCTTCATTAGTTATATGTAAGAATATATTCCTTCCAATATATTGCAAACAAAATAAAGAATAACCAAATGTATGTAAAAATAAAATTCATGCAATTATAAAACATAATAGAACTCAAGTTCTTTAATGGGCATGTGGAGTTGGCATTTCATTATCTAGACACCAGTCCTCACCTTATAAAGTTTAGAGGCCTTGACCTTAAGAGGTCCCAACGTGTTTAATTATAAACAAAGTCATATTTAATCAATCCAAGACAAATGGGTGGAGTTCTTACTAACTAGAAGATCTTGATCACGATCTCTAAGATCCTTTTAAAGATCTTCTTTATAGGATGCATATGTAATCAAATGTGTCTAAAATCAAGGGTTAAATGACCTAGACATTTAACTATGGTTTAAAAGAATTATGTGGCCGTATGAAAAAAAAAGTAACCCATGTGGTCCTCTTATGGGTCTTTACTATGCTATAAACACAGTCAATGGAGAAGATATAATAGGTTTTGCTCCTAATTGATAAAGCAAAACCTTAAATAAATATAAATAATGGCCAAATGAGATGATTTTATAAGGTCTCTTTAAAAGAAGGTCGATCTTATAGGGGGACCATTGAGGTCCCTTTAAGTATTAAGGGTGAACAACATGATTAAAATATATGAATTTTAGAAATAAAAAGTAGAATTCGAAAAGGATAATCAAGAATATTGAGATGATCTTTCCTGTTTGATAGACATTTAAGGAACTTAAGGTGAATTTCTCAACAAGGGGACCTTCTCTATATCTTAAAACTTGAGAAGTCTTGGGTGAAACCTTTTATGATGCAAGCCTTAAGCTATCTTGGATACTTGGGAGTCTGGAGCCTTCCTCATAAATGATGACCTTCTTATTATTTTAAGATTTTAAACGATCGACGTGTTTTCTATGTTTTCTAATTTAAGGATGATCTCCTTTCTTGAGCAATTCTTCTCGCTCGAGGGTGATTCCTTTGCTTGGGCTTTCATCTTTGGGTTTTTTTTAGGATTTTTTCGTACTCTAGAGCTCTTTTATCAATCCTTTTTACTTTGGGACAATCATGAGATAATCTCTTCTACTAAGGAGTTCTCTTTACTCCGGGACTTCATCTAGTAGTTCTTCTTATTATAGGTTGGTCACTCTGGGCATTCTTTTTATTCTGGGGCTTCTTTTCGGTGGTTGTTATCATTCTAGGATGGTCGCTTTGGAAATTCTTCTTCTAGGGCTTTCTTTGGGATGTCTACTTACTCGCTGAACGATCCTCGTGAGCCTTTTTTTCAATGGTCTCTTTTTGTTGATAAGTTGCTTTATCATGTTTATGATGTTTAAGAGGGCAAGGTAGTTCCTTTTTAAGATAGTTAGGCTCTTTTTATACGAAGAAGGTTCTTTATGGAGGAAGGCGAAGTCTTTACAAAAAGAAAAAGTGGTAGTTTTGTGGAAAATATTTATATCTTTATGGAGAAGTTAAGTCTTTATCATAGTTCTGTAGTTTTGAACCTTCCACCCCGAAATGATATTTTTTTAATTTGAATTGACGCTTTCATAATTTTGTTTGCTACAAAGTACATTGGTTTATGGGGTCCAATTGTTCAGTTATTTTGTTCTTGATACCTCGATTTTACAATTGGACTTGGAAATGGATAGTTCTTAGAATTCCTTGGAATTTAGATCATTTATCTTGATTGATTCTATTTGCATAGCAAAAAAATAGCTTCTCGCTTTTCTATAGTTTGGTTACTTTTCCTTTTAAAAATTTGGACTAGATGTAAGGTTTGCACTTGAGGTTGCTTTTTATCCTTTTACAATCTACTTGAAAATACAACACATATTTTTTTGAAATACTAGCTATACAACCCAAGAAGAGGGTGAATTGAGTTTCTAAAATCTTATGAAATAATTAAAACAAAATCAATGCAAATATCAAATAGACTCAAATAAATAATAATTAAATTAAATCAACAATCAAAATATAAAAAGAATCAAACATGAGATTTTTACATGGCTTGGCAAACTCCATCTACGTCTATGCCTCCAAGCTCATCGGGCTTGAGGATTTCACTATCCAAGCCTTACATCTTAAGTCTTCAAAATCTTCTCAATTGACTTCCAAGGTGTCATCTACCTTTACAATTTGAGGTTATCTGAAATCTCTTATCCCAAGTGTTTATTGCACTTGCAATCACTCCAAAATGAAGATTATAATGAGTTTCCCTCACAGAATGTATGTGTTTACAAATAAAAGCCCAAAGTGTGATTTAAAAAAAGAATAACAAGTTTTAAGCAAGAGAGATTGAATACACAATGACAAGCTCAATGATAATCGTTGAATATCCTTTTAATTTGAATTTGATTGAGCCTTTTATAGTTGGAGAAGAAAACTAGTTGTTGTTGACTTTCTAGAAATAATCGAATCACCATTAACTACTGTTGGACCACCATTATGCAGATTTTTGAATTGTTGGATCACCATTTGGAGTTGTAGGTTTACTGTTTAATTCTAGAGACCTGCAAAATATAATCGGCTAACCGTTTGTGCCAAAGGGTTCACTGATTGCAAACTAATTCCTTTCTGGAATTTATCAGTTAGCTGTTATTAGTAAACGATTTGTGTTTCCAAAGAATTTGCTATTTGGAATTTATTAGTTAACTGTTTTACAACAAATGGTTCACTATTATTTTTCAGTACTAGAAATATTATGTTTTCCTTATAGAATCAGTTTGCCATTTCAAGATTATCGGTTATCTTTGTTTGTCTAGATTCTTAAACTTGCCCAAAATCATCATACAACTTTAAGAGCTTAACCAATTTTAATATCTCCAACAGATTAACCTAGTTTGTTATCATTAAAATCAATGTTATGGAAATCTATATGTTAACCTTCTCTCCCTTTTTAATGATGAAAACCTTACACGTCTTAAGACATTTCCAAGAAATGCTCCCCTATATGTAAGGTCCCCTTATATGTAAACTTAAAACAAATTCCAATTTAACAAAATTTTATAGAAACAAAAATATGATTCCTTTCTTATTATATATTTCTCCCCCTTTTTTATGATGATAAACCTTACATGTCTTGAAAAGATTTCTCTCCCTTTTAATGATGAAAAGCCTTACACGTCTTAAAAAATTTCCAAGAAATGCTCTTCCTATATGTAAGGTCCCCTTATATGTAAGCTCCTTTATTTGTAAACTTAAAACAATTTCCAATTTAACAAAATTTGTAACAATAAAATCTGATTCTTTTCTTATTATATCTCCCCTTCATCATCAAAAAGAAAATGATGAAAGTAAAAAAATAATAAGAAACCAAATTATTACCCATATTGTCCAAGTATAAATTTTGACAGAATCTTCCTCTATCAACAAGCATCTTCTCAACAAATGTTAGCGAATTTTACACCCAAGTGAGCACAATATTCATGAAATTAATAAAAACACATAAAGCAACTATAATCATAACCATAAAACATCCATGCTAAACAACCATAATCATCCATATTAACATAAACGTCATTTAAAAATCATAACATGAGCTATCATCCCAAAATGTAGGCATGTGTGTGCAAAATCAAAAACAAAAACTAATAATAAACTATTGTGGAGGATGAGAGGAAACAAATGAAGGTGGAATGCCAAGTGCTGTAAAGACACGCTGCTGGCCATTCAAAATTGCTGCTACTGAATCTTAAAAGCAACGAATTGAGCTTGAAGCTCCGCCGCTACTTGAAAAGAGTCCAAATGTCACCAATCAACTGCCGTATAAGACCTTCGTGTACTAAGGGATCTTCGGCGCGGGCAGAGGCCGATTGGCATCCTTCCAATGTTCCTTCAAATTAGACTCCGCTTGGGTTGTGCAACTGTTGGTGATGCTAGAAATCTAGCTCCTAGTCAACAATTAAGTAGCTGATCAGGAAGTTAGATATCGTTAAGCTCTCAATCATCCTCTAGAGCTACAAGGGTGTCCCATTCTTAGATAAGGTTGTCTTAATACATTCCCGTTCTTCCTATAAAATCTTATGCCCGTTTTGGCTTCTTCACCTATCCCCTTAGTCTCCTCATAAACTGACTCTCGAATGGGTACATGAAAATGTCGTAGTATTTTACTAATAATACTACCATAAGGAAGCAAACGATTATTAACCCTAGGAGTGCTCAACATATGCCTCGAATAACATAGCCTAGGTTAATAGGTTGCTTCTCAAAAAGATCGACCAATAACCTAACATCCATCTGCGTTAGCTTGTTCGAATGACCCTCCCTAGAAGTGATAATAGGTTGTAATATGGTGTGAAAGATCCTAATATGTAGAGTTAGTAACTAAGAACTGGGAAGGAGAGAGCACATATCATTCGAAAGGTCTTGACACCTACATATGTTTCTAACACCACGAGAATGAACAAAATCGTAAACAAAAGGGCCTTTCTTAATGTATGATCTTGTGACTTGTATTCTTAGTCCTTAGGATTCAGTTTAAGTCCTCTACATCAAATCCGATAAGGACCCTCCTACATCGGTAATTATCCTATCTAGTTTATTTTTAAATATTCATATTCGAGTAAAATATGCTAACTAGATTAGGATAAACACGCTCCTCAATACTCAAGGCCACCTCTCAAGGCTCTAACATTGCCTTTACACTTCTACTACATATAACCAACTCCTGAAAATCATCCAAATCCATATAGTAAGAATCAACTACCTTACGGCTTATAAAGCGGGTTTGGAAGCGCCTGCCAAGGGACCAATGGGGAAATAGATCCTTTCGAACTCGGGAGTCTCCTAGAGAGGTATTAAGGTCCTCCTTGTAGTTTGTTTTTATTTTGCTCCGACCCTTGAAATTTCAACCATGGTTGTGGATGCAAAAATAGAGATTTGTGAAAAATGATTAAATTGAAGAATTTGAACCTGAATAAAAAGAGTATGCAGGGTATGGGAAGTGATTTAGGTGCTCGATTTGGCTAAAAAGTGATAAAAGTCCGACCAAAATTGAAGAAAATGGTTTGGTTCAACGTTAGGGTTTTAATTTGGAATTTTGAAATTTAGGGCTTGAAATTGTGTTTTCATCGGTTAGAAATGTTCTAAAGGTGATTAGGAATGATTTTATGGCTTTAATTTGATAAGAAAACACAAAAAATTGAGAATTTTAGAGAGAAAGAAGATAAGGGGTAATTCGAAAATGAAGAAGAAAACCTATGAACAGTGACTTATGAGACGAAAAACGGCGAGCCATTTTCCACAAAGACTTATCTCTTCCATAATGCTAATTTCCAACTCGGATTACCCAAGGCTTCCTCGATTGTCCTCGGAATAAATAGGTTAGACACATTAGAAGCAAATGCTCTATTAGACAATTTATCATAGGAATAACATAAACAGGATTAGGATTAAAAAGAATAGGATTAAGACTGGAATTAGTTAAATCGCTTGGACCTTTTTCATAGATTTTGATTAACTTTGTAGTAAAATGGTTGGCTGATCTTTATTCTTCTATGATTTCTATAGTGTTTCTCCTATACTTGTGAATCAACTATGTTTGGTAAAGTTTGGCTAGGATTTCTTTTGTTCTCCACATCTCTTGATCACTCGTTATTGTGTCTTTTTCAACATCTAGAGAAGGAGATAAGAGAATAGGTTTTGGTAGTGGATCCAAAGTTGTCTCCAAAAATTTTCTTCATTTTCTCTATCTCCCCTAAAGACAATTTTTGAAAAATAAGATTGATTTTCTAGAAAAGAGACATCCGGTTCACAAACTTATTTTGTGTTTGAGGATTATAAAACTTGTATCCCCTTTTGTATAGGGCATAACTAATAAAAACACACTTTTCAGCTCTTGGATCACGCTTGGATCGAAATATGCTAGGTATATGAACATAGACAGTGCAACCAAAAATTTTTAATGGCAAATTTGATTTTATTCTATGTTGATGCCGAAATCTGGTCGAGCTGATGATGGCGACTAGGTTGTTTCGTCAACACTTCAATTTGTTTGGATGGGAAATTGTCACTTGCTGCTCAAGTAGAATTTGAATTGATGATTTCACTTGCTGCTCTAGTAAAATTTCAGAAACAATATAAAGAAGATAAATTTCAATACGTTATTAATTTATGAGCACAAAGACTTAATTTATATAAGTATTTGAAAGATGAAAAAGGAAATGATACATCTAACATAATTTGAAAATAATAATCGATTAACAAAGATTTAGTCAATAAAAATTTATGTTGATTTGTAATCAATCTTTCTTAATCAATAATTTAGATGGAGACAATTGTTGTGTAAATTTTATTAAACTCGCAAGTGCACAAATCTATTGTAGAATAAATCAATGATGTCGAGTGTCGATCCTACAAGGAGGTGGATTTTAATTGTGTGTAGAGTTAATTTTCTAAGTGGGTGGTTGGATTTATGGTGAAAGTGATTTAAACTATCCTAAAATTTAAATTAAAATGGCGGGAATAAATTAAAGTGAAATCTATTAAAATAAAGCGCTTGGGTATCCGGATTTGCATCAACATGTACCATGGGCTTAATATTCTTTATTAGTGTCAATTAAATCATGAGAAGGGTCTCCACTCCTCATGAACCATACTCTAATCAATATGGTACTAAAGGCTTTTCGTACAAATAGTAATAACCTTGCATTAGGAGCCGCTTATACCAAAGTGCGATATTTAGACAAGATTATTACTATCTGTTGACGAAAAGTCAAGATATCCACAAAAATCAGAGGAGAAGAGAAAGTGAATTTACTAAATAAAGCCTATGGAACATATTAAGACTTAACTTTCAACCCAACTTTAAAAAAAAATTAGCTACTCATAATTGAACTAGGGGTAAAATGAGAATTTATTAAAATACGTAAAAAATACAAGATGGAGAATGGGTTATAGAAAATGGGGCTCAAAAATTGAATTTAGGGGTGTCAAATTACAGGGGTAAGCCTCTATTTATAGATACAACGAGTAAATCATGGTCATCGGATAAAAATAATTTGGACGCTCAGTGATTGCGCCACGTGGTAAGTTCCGATTGGTTAGAACACATCATCAAGGCTGTCATTCCGTGTATATGCATGTATCGTACGCACATTTTTGGTCCACTAATGTGTCGTACATGTGCACAATGTCGGTTACCCTTTTATGCTCCTCTTAAGATTTTCGATTTGTCCCGAGTCCAAAATTGCTGTCCGTTTTGCTCTCTCGATCTTTCGTTCATTCTGAAATGACCACGATGCCCCTCAAATACTTAAAAATATTTAATGAAAATAAAACACACATAATTAAATTACAAGAGACTTAAACACATAAAAGTAAAGATGTTAGTGAGACTTGAAGTGTTAATGACTATTTTCTTTTTTATAAATATACTCTTTCTACAACTCAACAACAATCAATCATGTGATTAATTGTTTTGTTTTCATCAATATTGTTTGATTCTTATCATCCCCAACTTACCTTTAAAAATGCAAATTGTTGATTTTTATTTTTAGTCTCATCCAATTGTCATGTAACAAATTAGGAAGCATTCGTTTGAAGCTTGTCTATAAAATTTTCAAATTTTTTTCATGTATTTTTTTTTTAAGATTGTGAAAAATCATAAATAATTTAATTTCTTTGATCAAGGAATTCTTTTAATATGAAAGCCAAAACTTTCATCTTTTTTAAGAAAATCTTCACTCGAGGATTTTATCATTGTTCCTTTGATCTTGTCATAGAATTCTTTCATTTAAAAAGCCATTCCATTGATCTTGTAGGAAAATATCAATTTTGAGTATTCTTTTTCATTCCCTTTTTCTTTTGACCTCATATCCTTTATGATGGTGCAAAGATTAGTTAATGGTGGGTCAAACAGCCTTTTTTTTCCTGAAAAAATTGAAGAGCAATTAAAAGGCAACTCACATCTCACACTATTAGACAACCATGCTCTTGAAACCTATCATTGGCATGGTGACTAAGCCTAAACTCACCAATTTAGGGACTCTCAAAACTTGCTCTGATACTATGAAATTTAGTACAAGAAAAATAACCTATTATGACAAGTAAAAAAGTTCATCTTAGGAGGTAGATGACGGTTATCCTTACCATCATTATAACTAACTTCAAGAAAAGATGACAGATAAAATCGCATCACGAGTTGTAATAGATTTTACCTATCATAATAATGTCATACTACTTAGAAGAGGAAAATTATTTTTTTATTTTATATTTTCATTTTTTTGAAATTTTTCTACTGTATTTTTTTATATCAATTGTGTGTATGTCTATTATTTTCTATCACAATTTTTTTGAAATTTTGATTATTTATTTTATTTGTTAATTTAAAATAAAAATTATGCAATTTAATTTCCTCAATTTAAAATTTAAATTATTAAAATTTTTTGAAAGAAAATAAATTACTAAATGCTATTAAATCCAAAACCAATGAACTAAATTAGTGAACTTTATTATCCATCAAAATATCCAAAGTACATTTCATTAGTTAATCAATATTCCAAAGTCAAGTCAATAGGCAACAAAGGCCAATCCAAAACGAAGCAAAGTACTCGGCATTCAGCAACATCTAGCATCAAACCTATGCAAAATGTAGTCTTCCAGCAACAAAATTGCAAAATCTAGTATTCCAGCAGCCCCAAAGCCAAGACATGAAAATTCATCCAGCATCAAACCTATGCAAAATGTAGTCTGGCTATTCAATCCACAAACTAATTAATTAATTAATCAAGCAAACCAACTTATGTAATTACACTTAAATGGAAGTGGCACACTAGATTAGTAGCAATGACAAGCGAGGCAACAGTTAAAGCTTAAACAACAAGAAAGCCACAAGCTACACCTTTAAGTTCTTTTGATCTTTTGTAGCTGCTAATAATAATAATAATAATTAAAAAAACCATCATATTAATTTAGACAAGTCCCAATATAAGTATATAACTAAACAGAGGGTTCAAGTATTCCATGTCTTAAAAGTTACAATCATAAAGACATTTCCATAATGGAAAAATGAAGATAAAGTTCATAAAAATTAAATATAACTAGTGACAGTGCCAATTGAACAGCCCATAAACCAATCATCGAGACATTTCCCTCGGCCCGCAAGTAATCAATCATAGCCTTCAGATTATCTTTCTGAAAAACAAGCCATCAACTTCAGATGGACCTTAATTATAAGAATAAAGTCCAACAAGATAGGTAATTGATCTCATAAGTGATTTTTTTACCCTTTAAAAGTTAAAATTAAAAAAAATTACTAGCTGTGTAATTTCTTCCCGCTAGTTAATCAGCCACTTACTTCATTTGATCCTAGAGTAACATGCTCTCCTACAGAGAGCCTAGATCCTGAAAAATCACGAGTGAAATAGTAATATTTGAAGGCAATAATATTATAGGATCTTCACTGGCATAAGCCCTGCAACTACTACCAAAGATCAAGATATACTGCTAATTAGTTTTCTGTAGCTGATGCTCAAGTGAATCATTTATAGATAAAAAGCAATAAGGCATGTTTAGTTCTTGAAATTATAATAAAGTTTACAATTCTTCTTCCAAGCACAAAGTTCCAAATTGTTACTAGGAAGAAATATGCGTAACGCCTTTAACATAATTTTAATCCATCCATTTCTTAAAATTACAAAAGTAAATTTCATTATTCATTTGTTATTCAATTGGAAAATAATTTCAATGAGCCAAATTCATATAAAATATAGATTTAGATTCTCACGATCCTTAAATCTCCTATAAGTTAACACAACACAGTCCTTCAAAAAGCAAAGAAACATTATCTCAACATAAATTGAACAATATATAATAGATGAACTGTACACCTAGACTAAGCATGAGCAAGATTAAATACAACACCTCATCAAGCTTTGCCATGAATTGTATCAGCTTTACTTTGCGAATGAATATAATAAGCCTCATATTCCTTCGCTCCTCATAGGTAAAAATGGCCTGCAACAAGTAAAGTGCCAAGATTCATTCACGCTTTTTATCAAACACTTGGAGGGAATACAAAAATAGTAACTATATCCCCAATTCAAAGATAGTGAGCATACGGCTACATGCAAGTATATATCAATATGTATATATCTTCTAGGAATTCTCTGCCATGGAGTTGAAACAATTTGTGGTGCTAGCAAGTTATGTTGTGGTATAAATTTTTGAATGGTACAAAAGGCCTGAGATTCAAACCATGCTCATATGAGTGCCGAGAGTGGAAATTGAGTAGAAACCACAATAATATTGATATTCTTAGAGGATCTTTCCATGTGACATTCGTTCAAAATTGTAACTAAGAGCAAAATGTTTAACGATTTTTAATGTATTGTACACATATATATCAATCAATATCTTGTAAGATCGAAAAATTGATAACATTCCCTCAAGACAAATGAAAAATGGAAATGAAATAGTCAATACAAAGATGGGTAATCAGATTACCCAAAAAGAGAAACAAGGGATGGAGAACTTTAATGTAATAATAAATTCTCGCTCAAAGTGCAAAAAACAGCCACTGAAACACACATTGGTTGATATTGACATTATTTCCAACACACACAACAGAAAAAATACCAATTGCCCACCAAGTGCATGACTCAATGCGCGCCGGACTTGACACCACTTCCGCACATGCGACTCGGCCCACAATCACCACTAATTTGAACGAATTAGTAAATTTAACCAATGAAATTTCAAAAAAAAAAAAAAAGACTTTGCATCACAGTGAAAGAATTTGAGAACTATCTATATATATAGTTCCATACATTCACAAAAAGTGAAAAAAATTAGGTATTAGAAAACCCCAATGATAAAGCAACCTAGAAAATATCCCAACACCCATCATGATTAAATTGGCAAGGATCTTTATAGCCTAAATCAAATTTAACAATAAAACTATAATAATTAAATTCCAAAAAAATCAAATAAATGTTTATAAAATTTCATAAATAAAGAAACATAAAAGACCAATCAAATAGATCCAAATTTAACAAGAGCACACCTAGGATTTTCAAAGTTTACATGTACAGGGTTCAAATTTGACAAGAAAACATCTAGGCTTTTCAAGATTTAGAGCACATCTAGGGTTTTTAAGTTTTACGTATGGAGGGTTCGAGTTTGACAAGAACATTAAAATTAAAATGGAACACAATACTAGAAATATTATTCACCTGTATTGATCGAACGATTATGACAGTGGGTGAGTGAGGGTTCTCAGTTAGAGTATTGAAATTCAATAGTAGCAGCACATGCGTTTGGTTGGTATTTCATATAGTTCTCGGTGAGAGCCAAAATCGATAGTAAAACATAAGAGAATGGCGGCAGTGGTTCAGTGCCCATGCAAGGATTTCAAGACAAAAAGGCTTTGTGAGTGTGAGATTGACGAGAGTGACTAAGCGAGAGACGAGAATGAGAGTGCCAACACTTGGGGAAAAAAAATTTAATGAAAACTGAAGAGGGTTTTGTTTTGAGTAATGATACAACCACAAACTCTTGTACTAATTTGTCTTGTACAAATTAATATAACATTAATTCATTGTTTAAATGAAATTATAAAATAATAAAAATAAATCATGTGGGCCAAGAGATATTTAATTCAACCAATTTTATCATGCCACATCAGTTTGTACAAGATAAGTTTGTACAAGAGTTTGTGGCTATATCATTACTCTTTTGTTTTTGAGTATTTAGTTTCAATCTATACAGTGTCGTTTCTTGTCTAAAGAGAAACTTTTAATCCAAATGGTACCATTTATTCTTTATTTATTTTTTTATTCATTTTAAAAATTTTAGTCAACCTTGTGAAATAAAGTCAAAATAAGAAAGCTACTTGATGATCAAAATTATATCACAAACTTGTCATGACTTCTTGAAAACTAAATAATTTATCATGAGTCTATCATAAGTGCTTGATAAATGAAATTTCAATCAGAAGTATGTTATAAATGAATGATAGAAAAAAAAAATTTATCATCCATCATCGTAGTAGCTCTGCAGACCAAAAATCACACAAAAGATCATGGTAGGTCATTTTTCTTGTAATGAAAACTTTTTAGCAACAATATAAAGAAGATAAGTTTCACTCTTATTAATTCATGAGCACAAAAACTAAATCTATACAAGTATTTGAAACATTAAAAAGAAATGATATAATTAACATAATTTTGGAATAATGATTGATTAAAATAATTTAGTTAATGAGTTCTGAGTAGTGTTATGCATCTGAAATTATTTATCCCCAAAAAAATATTCCAAATGATATTGCATTCATCAATTGATCAGTGAGAGTAATACAATTTATTTACTTGGATCTTGTAAAGAGATGCCAACCAATCAATGAATGTCATATCATTTTGGATGGAATTTGGAATAAAAAATTTAGGATGTCTATCATTACTCATTAGTATTTATGTTGATTTATTATTAATCTTTCTTAATTAGTTAAATTGCTGAGCGGAAGTTAAATTGCTGCAGTAGAGTATCAGAAAAGTCCTTGTTTTTGCTTTTCATGTAAACAACAAACTGATGCAAGTTGTCCTCAAGATGCATCAAGTTGTCCTCAAGATGCATCAAGTAGTTCTAGAATCTATTATTTTCTCTCCGTTGTGCCTCTACACATTGAATGATACTTTCACTCAACTCTTGCAACCTTCTTTCGACCCCAATGACCTTCCTTGCACCTTCTACAGCAGCAGGCGCTGGTGTGGCTATAGCAGATTCTCCAGCAATTCTTTCTATAGTTCGAGTAGTGAGAGCTCGTTCATTCTTAATTCGTTCATCTTCAGTAGTTATGCTTACTCCTAACACAAGACATATGCTGCTGATAAGGGAAGGGAATAGAAAGACAGCTGTTTTGTGCTTTTTCATAGCACATTCTTTAATCTACCTCTGGATAATTGCCCCAACATCAATTAACAACCCTTTAACAATGACATATAAAAGAATCAACCTTTCCTGGGACACGATGGCAATGTACGTTGTGGGCATCAATCGAGATTTCAAAAACTTTACCTAAACTCTGGCAATTGGTTTCAAATCGATCCTATTTATTACTCTACCTTCCTCATTTGTACATGAACTCCCATCTACAGTAACAGTTTTTAGCACACTATTCCATTTCTTAAGGGTCATGCTTTGAATAATTTTTTAGTACTCACAGTCAACATCAGAAGGTAAATTGTGAAAAGCATTGATTACTCTTGGGTCTAAGGGAAATTGAGTGTTCCTTACCCACACTATTCGTTGCTCTCGCCCCCAACATGTTGGCATAAAATTCCTTGACAATCGGCAGCACAGGATCCCTTGGATGTTTGGAAAATTCCAACCAACCCTTTCTTGCAGCAACAGCGTGGATAGTGTAGATTATTCCAGAAGGTTGTGGCAGGAATTAGAAACCCTTTTCTTCCAAAATCTTTTATGGTTTGATAAATTCTTTGAACTTTTCTTCATCTTTGTAGCCTTGGAAGTGTGATGGATTCTTTTGACGGTTTGCCATCTTCTTATATCTCGTTATTGCTGGAGCAGTTGGAACGGATTTTTTGGATAACAAAGGCTTAAACTGTAAAAGAAATCATAAATTCTGAAGACTCGGTTGGGAATCTAGGGATTATGTAATCCCTCTTATCTTTTTCTTGATTTACTAAGCCAGCTGTCAAAAATTTATTCCCACTTAGTAAAAGAAAATTGTCCATAATTATAACACTGTAACTGTAAGAAATGCTGCGGCAGCAAATAATCTTGTGTTGTAATACTATGTAGTAAAGTTTCCTATTAGATGAGAAGCATTGTCTTTTGTCATGTGAGGTGTAATGCTGCAACAACTTGTGTCAATTTCTTGACCAGAAAAAGTTAATAAAAAATATTTTTTTTAAGTGCAATGAAACATGAAAAGAAGGTAATTAATCAAAATGAGATAACCATAAAGAAAAAATGCAAAAATTAAAATTAAAGGAAATCAAACAACCTCCATAATTATTGGGTTGCCTCCCAAATAACGCTTGATTTTAGATCTTTTAGCCCAACCTTCCTAAATACTCAAACTAGATAAGTGAGGCTTACATCTTCCTCTAGTCAAACGAGACATCATTAATGTAATGTTTGACTCACCAAAATTGCAACTCTCCATCACCGGTTGGTCTATAGGCTTCAAAATCATGCCTTAGATCTACCCCACACCGAACATCACTCGACACCCTCATGGTGTTAGCGAGAATCGATCAGATCCCAACCATTATCCAGATCCCAAGACAAATTCCTCGACATGAGCTCATACTGACTTATGCCTCTTGAGTAGATCTCCAACTATGGCGGTTCCATAATAATACAGCTCCTATTCGGACATCCGAAAGCATGTTTGAAAGACGACAAGATGGAAGTTTGTATGACTTTCAAACCACCTCAAGTGCTCCACAAGAGCCTCTCGGCTCTCTTTCACTTATTCCTCAATGATCACACTGTTCAGGACATACTCAAGAAGATCTGCCAATCACGGGGTTGATTCGATGGTTACCCTGTATATCGGCCAAACACAACGGACATTTCTTATGGGATGTCCCCGGCTCGAGAATGTGCGACCCAAATTGTCCTGTTGGGATGATTGGGAAGAGGGCGATGATTACGACACCAAAAGGAAAAGAAAACCTAAAAAGAAAACCTTACTGTCCCATGTAAACACCGTGAACCCAAACCACCAAAAGACCCTCCACCTCCACCGGTCCACTACCCATTTACAAAAAGAACTCAAATGGATTGCAAGAAATTGCAAATCGAGGTTCCCTCATTTTCTCACAACTCCACACCAATCGTACAACCATTGGCTTGTATGATGTTTTCCTCCACCTCTTCAGACTATTCTTCATCTTTTCCTCCTCTTGACACCCATACTGATTCACAACGCAATGTTGTGTCTAAACCTTTCATTCCTTCAGCTATTACCTCAATCGGTCATCTTGAACCTCCTAAACCTTTTGAATCAGTTCTCAACTGGCAAACCCAAAATGCCAGAGCACAAAATGATACCTTGTTGAATATCCATTCCAAGGTTGAAAAAATCAGTTTACGAACTGAACAGATTGAGACGAAAGTTGACTCAATTACAGCTCAAATGGAGCAGATCCACCAAAATCTCAAATCCAAAATTGTTCAATTAGATTCAGAGCTCCGAACCATGCTTGCTCAACGATACAATGGCCCAGAGTTTGACCAAAAGGAAAGAGTGATCAGACGCTTACAAACTGAGCTTGCCCAGATTGAATCTGAAAAACAAAGGCCTACCTTGTTTACCACATCACCACCCATACCCACCATAAGTCCACCTTATCACCCATTTGCCTCTATGCTTTCTCCAATTTGATCTTATGATCCATCTAAATTGTTTGGCATGACCCATACTCTATTCAGAGACCATCCTACTCCATCAGCGCCTAAACCCAAATCAAAACCAAAACCCAAACCTCAGCCTCCTCCTCCAGTCAGAACCTACAAATCATCCTTAACTATTCCAGGGCACCACTCTCCAACTTATACACCCACATCACCATAGCCTCCGCCACCAACACAGTCTAAAGATAAAACACCTATGCATCAATACAGTGCTCAGATAGCCAATCCATCTCCAGAAATTGATGAATCCACTTCTGATTCAAACCTAGTTTGTTTGAAGCCCTCTACCGATACCACTTCACTATCCACAACCAGTGATTTGAAAAGTCTTATGCCGACAATCCACCCGAACAAGGTCAACCTCTCGACCACCGCACCATATTTTGACACTCCCTCGAGATATTGAGGATGAACCTCAGTGAATCTTACGCCACAACTCAACCCTCATGCGGTCACACCAAAGAAAAAAACCATCCAATGGTCCATGGTTTACATTTGATGATATTCCATCTCATAAATGGCGAGACAGACTTGATCAAATGTCTGCCTGGATTGATCTCCAAATGTTACGGTCAGGAGCAACTATTCATTCCGTTCTTGGG
This sequence comes from Atalantia buxifolia, assembly GCA_030444775.1. Classification (NCBI taxonomy): domain Eukaryota; kingdom Viridiplantae; phylum Streptophyta; class Magnoliopsida; order Sapindales; family Rutaceae; genus Atalantia; species Atalantia buxifolia. The sequence goes on along the minus strand of CM059838.1, from coordinate 1,718,430 downwards.
AATTTGCTACTTGTTTTACGGGTGCCCTAAGAGATTGGTTTGATTCATTAGGCGACAGCAAATCGCAATTTGTTCAATTGAAGTCTCAATCGCTTTGCGATTATTCATGATCGATTTCAGCGATCCATTGCAGTTTTTGAAGGCCGCACGAGACTATCTCAATATGAAATGCTGCTCTCTCAATGCTAAAGATCTTGAATTCCATTACAAAAGAATGTCTCTCTTGTTCTACAAGCTTAATGGATTCAATGAACCTACATTGAAGCATGTCTTTCTGGCTTCCCTACCAGATGAACTACAACCCGACATCCAACGGCAGCTCAAAACTCACAATCTCAGTCTTGACACTATATCTCTTGGCAAAATCTTTCAGATTGCTAAGACATGCCTTGATAAACTTTGTGAGCAAAAACAGTTTTTCAAAGAACTGTTAACCGACAAAGAGCCATTCCGTAGTGCTTGCAAAAAACCTTATCTCCAGATCAAGTGCAAAAAGAAAAAGGATTGTGATTGCAGTTCCAAAAAGAAAAGGCATTTCCGAAATTGAATCAGTGAATATTCTTCAAAGCCTCGCAAATCCGAGAAAGCCTTCTGATTCTTCAGGAAAAAATCAAGTTCATTCAGAGATCGAAACGGAGAAAATCAAAGATGTTTTATCTACAAGAAAAAGGTCACTATGCCAAAGATTGTCCCAACAAACGAGAAAAATCTATTCGGCTAGTTGAACACCTTGAGCTACCACCGATTATTCTCTGAAAAAAAAGAGCTTGAATCCTATTTTCTCGAACAAGAAGAACCCACTGATGAAACAAGATTTCGACCTTTGGAAGACTCATCTAGTGATTGAAATTGATGAGCCCCAAAGCATTTTCCATCAGCAGTTGTTGTCGACTCGACACTTGTTCCCATTCCTTCTATCAAACTCCAAATCTTGCCTTCAAAATTCCACAGGCCCATTCCAGCAATTGGTCTTTTAGATACTGGAGCCCAGAGAAGTATGTTAAATCCAGCCATTCTTCCCCTAAAGCTCGACCACTACGAAGAACATTTCCGGGTTGCAAGTGGAAAATTCTTCACTACCAAACTGATTACCAAAAAACCCATTGGTATTCAACTTTTTCCTAATTGTGTCATTTGGACCAAAGTTATCGGATCCATTTGCCTAATAAGGATATCTTGTTAGGTTTTGACATAATTCACAAGATCAAACACCTTTGAGATCATTCCCAATGGCATCCGAGTCAAATCCATGTTCAAACCTTTCACAAACATCTTAAAACTTTACAATTTGTCCGAAACACCCCATCTTACCAGGACATTTCAACCAAGCTTATACAATATTGTCCAGAATCTCATTTCGAGTTCACCCATCCAAACCCACTTTGGAAAAATCAGTCTTTCTTCATTAAGTTGCCCTTTAAACTAAATGAAGATATTAATCCCACAAAAGCCACTCATCCAGAATGAGTCCTTCTGACTTAGTCCTAACCCAAACAGAGTGTTCTCAATTGTTAGCCCAAGGTCTTATCGAACCTACCCATTCTCAATGGGCTTGCCAAGCCTTTTATGTTGAGAAACATTCTGAGATTGTCCGAGGAAAGAAACGCTTAGTCATTGACTACCAGCCATTAAACATGTTTTTACAAGACGATAAATTCCCATTGCCCAAAAGACAAAGCATGTTTACTTTTCTCAAAAATGCCCAGATCTTTTCAAAATTTGATTTAAAATCAGGTTTTTGGCAATTAGGCATTGAACCTTCTGAACGAACGGTACAAAGCGCTTTTGCATTCCAAATGCTCATTTCTAATGGACAGTTTTACCCTTCGGTCTCAAAACAGCCCCTTCCATTTTCCAAAAATCCATGGTCAAAATCTTTGAACCTATCTTGCATCATGCATTGATTTACATTGACGATATTTTACTGTTTTCAGGAACACATGATGAACATCGCCAGTTGTTAAATCACTTCTTTGACATTATCCAAACCCATGGTATCATGTTATCAGCAAAGAAAAGCACCATTGCAACGGATAATATTGAATTCCTTGGTATGATCATTAAAGACGGACACTACTAGCCGGAAAAAGCACATTGCCCAAGAATTGCTTCACTTTCGGATCGCAACTTTCCAAAAAGCAAGTCCAACAATTTCTTGGCATTGTCAACTACATCAGAGACTTTATCCCACATGTCGACCGTTACACTCATCACCTTTCGGCTTTATTGAAAAAGAAGCCTCCAGAGTGGAATTCAGACCACACAAGTGCTGTCACTACTCTAAATCAACTTGCGCAAGATTTGCCACCACTAAAGCTGATCACAGATGGCAAACGCATATTGCAAACAGATGCTAGTGATGAATCATGGGGTGCCATCCTTCTTGAAGAAATCAATGGAAAAGAACACTTTATCGCTCACGCTAGTGGACAATTTTTCGACACATAAGCACTTTACCATAAAGCGTCTTCAAAGAAATCTTAGCGGTAAAAAGTGGCATCAAAAAATTTGAGTTTCATCTAATTGGACATCACTTTCTTATCCGAATGGACAATTCAGTCTTTCCCAATATCCTCAATTTCAAAGGTAATACTGTTCCCGAAAAGATGTTACTCAGGTTAAAAGATTGGTTTTCCAAATATGATTTCTCTGTCCAGCATATAAAAGGATCTCAAAACCTCATACCCGATATGCTATCCCGACTCTCAAAACCATCAAATGACCTCTAGCCCTTATTTCCACCAAATATCACTTCCCAATTATTCTCATGGCTACTTCACTCCCTTCTGAAGCTATCACCAAAAAGACATTTCCCCTTGGCAAAACCTTCACCTCAGTCTTTGCCCTCCAAGAATTTGCAAAAAAGGCTATGTTTTGATTTCTTCATGAAAGCTTACCTTTTAGCAGATTCATTTCCTTTCTCAACCTTCCATCCAGAAAACATGTTTCTTACTGGTTTAACACTTGATCCACCCAATGAAATTACTGAAGATGAGTTATGGTACATCTGGTGCCTAACTGTCTTATATGCTACTAAGTTGGTTTTACCAGTTCATTCAACCTTGTCCCATCTCCTTAATCCGAGAAAAATCCACCTCTTATCCGGGACTTCTTCGAGTGGTTCTCCCCATTCCCTGGTGGAGAAAGAAATTACTGACAAGAATTAAGCGATCGCATGCCTGAATCTGAAGCCAAAATGTTCACATCTGTGTTCATTATTCACCGGCCATATTTCCAACATCCAGACACCAACCTTTTCTGGACTCAAGATCAGGTATATGAATATCTCACCACTCCTCATCCTGCCCTCATTGAAAATGAATTCCAGCCCAACCTCAACAATTACCTTTCCCAACTCAATCACCAGACTCCACCTCATAAGGATATCTTCCACACATCCCTTGGCCCTCAACATGACATGATTATGATTCCCACTCCATCAGCCATATCTAAACCAAAGTCCACCGGTATCATCATCAAGGAAGAAAAGCCAGACTACACTGACTTCCTTTACCAAGACTCTCAAGACCCATGGGAAGACTTCCTTCCACTCAGCCAACACCTTCAACAGTTCCCACAACCAACCATGTATGAACCAGGAACATCATCTCAACCTCCGCCTCAGAAAAAAGACAAAGCAACTCAGACATCACCACAACAATTACCACCAGGCTACAGGAGAGATTGTCCTTATCCACCTTGCCGTGGTCCCCGTTGCAAGCATCCAAAGCTTTCCAAGACATTTTTCCCAAAAGATAATGATCGTGATCCAGATGAAACAGATTGGTCATCTGAAGACGATTACATGAATCTTCGCTCTCCATAAAGTAGTTTGTCTTGTTGTAATAATTATGTCTTGCTTTTGCTTTATAACTTTGTCTTGTTGTAATCATTAAAGCTTGCTTTTACTTTAAGCTTTACTTTTGTAAAAGTCATGTCTAAGCCATGCTTTAAGTCTTTGTCGCTTGTAATAATTAAAGGTGTGTTATAAGTATGTGTAATAAGTATGTCTTTTACTTTCCAAAAAGATAGGGTCTGTCTATCTTTATCCTTTGGAATCCTTATATAAAGGATTTCTCGCTTCATTGTAAGATAAGAGCTATCAAGCATTATCAATCAAAAAACTCTCGTGTGTTTTCTATAAGCTATGACTTTCTAAACTCTTTTCTCTCTCTGCAAATGAAGTTCTAAAGAAAAGAAAAGAATAAAGATTTTATCTGTTCATTTTGAAATCTCAAGGAAGTATGCTCTGCACTTGCCTTTCAGCAAGGATCCTGTGCATCAGAAAACTTGATAACTTTTATCTGGTTTGGTACCCTGTTTTAGACTAAAAGGAAAGTCAGTTTTGGGTTGTAAAACCTACAAAATTGTTTTAAGTATTTTGATGCTCATAGAAGTATATCGGCTGGAAACCAGGACTTGCAGCTCATGGCTCAAAGTACAGTTCTAATCTGTTAGACACAGTGTAAACAACGCCACGTACTAAATGGTATCGAGAACACCATGATGACAAATGTTTAATAAGTCTAAAACGTTCGGACCATTTAGATTTTAATTTTCAGGAAAAGCTTTAATCTTGAGTTGTAGAGCAAAACTTGTTAGCCTGGAATTAAATTTCTTTGTTGAATATGCTTGTCATGCGATTGTTTTGTTTTCTCTTTGTAAATCCTTGCATTTTCATAGAAGAACAACCTTAACTTATCAAGTTCACAAAGTTGGAATTTTCGATGCTCTGTTGCAACATACATGTCCATGTTTAGTTGTTTTAATGCCCAATATGCTTTATACTCTAGCTCTAATAGCCACTGACAAGCTTTGCCATAGACAATTCTATATGGAGATATGGCAAGTGGTGTCTTGTAGGCTGTACGGCAGGCCCATAAAGAATCATGTAATCTAAGTGACCAATTTTTTTAGTAGGGTTCACTACTTTCTCTAAAATCCTTTTGATCTCTCGGTTTGACACTTTTACCCGACTATTGGATTGTGGGTAATATATTGTAGCAATCTTGTGCTTAATTTCACACTTAGCTTGATCTTTGTAGTAAAGATGTTGTTGCAAAAATGAGTACCTTCATCACTAATGATAGCTTTTAGAGTCCCAAACCTTGAGAAAATGTTCTTCTAAAAGAATTTCACCACGACTTTGGCAACATTTGTTGATAATGTTATAGCTTCCACCCATTTGAACACTTAGTCCATACCAACTAAAATGTTTAAATTCCCAAAAGAGGTTGGCAATGGACCCATGAAATCTATCCCCTAGACATCAAAGAGCTCAACTTATAAAATGTTTGTTAATGGCATTTCATGCTTTTGAGATATATTCCCTGTTCTTTGGCATCTGTTATAACATTTAACAAACTCATAAGTATCTTTAAAAATTGAAGGTCAGTCATAACCTGATGTAAAAACTTTGGCTACTGTTCTGTGGCCTTCAAAATGTCCTCCATATGCGGCAGCATGACATGATTGCAGTTTGTTTGAAATTTCTTCATCAGGTACACATCTTCTAATCATATAGTCTAAGCACATCTTGTACAAGTATGCCTCATCCTATTGATAGCTTCTGAAATCATGGAAAAATTTCTTCTTCTACTAATAATTCAAATCAGGTGGTAAGAGTCCACTCAGCAAGCAATTAGCAAAATCTGCATATCATAGGAGTCAGATTGCTCCAACATCTCGTGTGTTGTAGCATTAGCAGTTGTTCATCGAGAGAATGTCTGTGATGTCCTGTTTGGTCAAGGTACTTGCATCTGCCTCAAGCCTTGAGAGATGATCTACTACTTGATTCTCAGTCCCTTTTCTATCTTTGAACTCTAAGTCAAACTCTTGCAGCAAGAGGATCCACCTTATCAATCTTAGCTTGGCATCCTGTTTTACAATCAAATACCTTATTACTGCATGGTCTGTGCAAACTGTCATTTTGGTGCAAACCAAATATGCTCTGCATTTGTCAAATGCAAATACAACTGCTAACAACTCCTTTTTAGTGGTGGTATAATTTATTTGAGCATCAGCAAGGGTTTTGCTGGTATAGTAAATAGAATGAAAAATCTTGTTCTTCCTTTGCCCTAGCACTGCTCCAACAGAGTAACCAGCATCAGACATCAACTCAAAAGGTAAACTTCAATCTGGTGTTATAACAACAGGTATTGTAACAAGAGCTTTCTTCAGTTCACAAAAAGCCTTCAAGGGTTTGGCTATTAACAAAATTGAAAGGTCTGTCATGTTCTAGTATTATGCATAAGGGTTTGGCTATTTTGAAAAAGTCTTTAATGAACCTTTTGTAGAATCCAGCATGTCTTAGAAAGCTCCCAATACCCTTGATTGAAGTTGGGGGTGGAAGCTTATCTATCACCTTTATTTTTGTCTTGTTCACCTCTATCCCCTTTTTAGAGACTTCATGACCCAAGACTATACCTTCTTGTGCTATAAAGTGGCACATTTCTCAAGTAAGCACCAAGTTGGTTTCTCACACCTCTTATGCACATTTTTTAAGTTGTGCAAGCAATCATCGTATGTTTCCCCAAAAACCAAGAAGTCATCCATGAACATCTCTAATGTTTGGTCGACCATATCTGAAAAGATGGACATCATACACCTCTGGAAAGTTGTTGGAGCATTGCACAAACCGAATGGCATCCTTCGAAAGCAAAGGTTCCATGAGGACAAGAGAATGTTTTCTTCTCTTGATCCTTTAGTCTTATAGCAATCTGGTTGTAACTTTGAATACCTATCTAGGAAACAATAGTATGCCTTCCACGCAAGTCTATCCAAGTATCTTATCTATGAATGGAAATGGGAAGTGATCCTTCCTTGGGGCTTTATTTAGCTTCCGTAGTCCATACAAACTCTACATCCGATTCTACAATTCTTATGGGAATGAGTTCGCTTTTCTCATTTGCTACAATCTGTCACACCACCTTTCTTTAGAACACATTGTCTTGGACTTACCCAAGAGCATCGGATATTGGGTAAATGATCTCATTATCAATCCATTTGATGATATCTTTCTTCACAACTTTCTTTATGATGGGATTTAATCTCCTTTGTTGCTCTATTGAATTGTCAACAGCTTGATCTTAGCAAAATCTTCTGCATGCATGTGGATGGGTTGATTCCCTTTATATCTGCCATGGTCCATCCAATAGCCTTTTTGTATCTCCTCAGCACATCCACTAAGCTCTTTTCTTTATCTGCATTTAAGGAAAATGAAATGACTGCAAGAAGTGTATTATTTTTTTTCTAGATAAACATATTTTAGATGTGAGGGTAAAAGTTTCAATTCTAAAATAAGAGGTGATTCAATAAATGGAATATATGGTTTTACTTCCCTCTTTGCGAGGTCTAAAGATTCAAAAGATCTGCCACGTTTCACTGGTTGTTTTTCTCCTAACCATGCTATTTGGGTTGCTGCAGCATCTTCTTCTTCAAGTTCTTCAAAGGTAACAACCTTGATCTCTTCTTTGCTACAGCAACTGTTCAACCTCTCTCTCACAAATTCCACAACACATATGAAATTACAGTCTTCAACCTCATCGGGACTCTTCATAGCATCCAGCACATTGACTATGACTTGTTGGTCATTCACCGCATACTTAACTCTCTTTCTTGCCCATCAATTAAAGCCTTTCCCATGGCTAAAAAAGGTCTACGAAGAATAATTGGTACTTCTTTTTCTGCTTCAAAGTCCAATACAATAAAATCCACTAGAAAAATAAATTTATCCACCTTCACCAATATATTTTCAAATTTGCCCTCAGGGTATGCATGAGGTCTGTCAGTAAGTTGTAAAATCACTGTTGTTGGTCTGCATTCACCAACTCTCAATTGCTTAAATACATATAAAGGCATGAGATTGATGCTTGCTCTTAAGTCACAAAGTGCTCTACCATTGTACCTAGTTCCAATAGAACATGATATTGTGAAGCTTCCTAGATCTTTCAATTTTTGAGGAATCTTATTCTGAAGCCTATGACTACATTCTTGTGTTAGAGCAACAGTTTTAAATTCTCCAAGCCTTATCTTTCTTGCCAAAATATCCTTTCAGAATTTCGCATCATTAAGCATTTGTTCTAAGGCTTCGACAAAGGGAATGTTGATATGCAATTGTTTCAAAGACTTCTAAGAATTTGCTAAATTGCTTATCTTACTTTTACTTCTGAAAACTTTATGGGAAAGATAGTGGGTGCCTAAACTTCTTTGTGAACATCTTGTGTAGGTTACTTCTCTGTTGATCTACTTTGGTTTGTTACTATTGGTACTACAACTTCTTCTTTAACAGGCTTTGAATCATGTCTTTTTGTAGTTGTTGTAGCTTGACTACTATCACCAGTATGTTGGAAAATGGGTTATTGTGGCTCCTCTTCAATTTGAGTTTCCTCTTGGGTTGAAACAAGTTTCATTCTTCTTTTTGGCATACCAACAGGAATATCAACACCCTTTCCAGACCTTAAGTTAATCACCTTACAATGCTCTTTTACTTCTCTCCTTGGATCTTTCATGTTGCTGGGTAAATTGCCCTGAGGTCTATTACTCAATGCTGTAGTAAGCTGTCCAATTTGATTTTCTAAATTTCTCAATGACAAAGTCTGGCTTTGGACAACTGCTTCATTTTTCATAATGTATTTCTTAAGCAAAGCTTAAAGGGAACTGAGTTGATCATTGTTTATGTTTCTTTGCCCTTGATTTGGCTGATGAAATCCTGGTGGCTATACAGGTCTATTCTGTCCACTAGATGCTGCAGCAGGCTGATTCTGGTTGCTCCATGAAAAATTTGGGTGCTTTGTCCATCCAGGATTATTGGTGTTTGAATACAGATTGTTCTAATTTTTTCTATTGAAGTTGCCCATATAATTGAATGAAGTTGGATTTCTAGGACAATTATCAAATAAATGTTCCTCTCCACAATAAACACAGGAAACTTCGGAAACTTGGTTGACAGATGCTGGAGTAGTAGTCATTGCCTTTATTATATTTGTCAATGAAGTTACTTTACTATATTCCTCTAGTTATGGCTTTTCTAGTTGATGGCCACTAGTAGTTATTTTTGGTTATTCTCTCCAAATTTCATAAACCTCATTGTAAGACTTAGATAATAAAGCCCCATTTGCTAATGCTAGGGTTGAGACCATTATAAAAGGTTTCTAGTTGTATGAAGCAGGGAATACCGTGATGAGGACATCTTTTGAGTAACTCCTTAAATCTCTCTTATGCCTCATATACACTCTCATCTTTAAGTTGATGGAAAGATGTTATCTCATTCCTTAATTTTGCATTCTTGGTTGGCAGAAAGTATTTCATCAAAAATTTATCAGCCAAGTCATTCATGTTGTGATAGAGTTTGGTGGTAACAAGTTTAACCATGCATGTGCTCTATCTCTTAAAGAATATAGAAAAAGTCTGAGTCTTAATACATCATGTGATGCTCAATAATTATAAAAGCATCGCTCACCTCCAAGAACAATTTAAGGTGGATATGAGGATCTTACATTGTTTGCAACATCGAAACATCAATGGTTTGAGTTTGAAATTGGCATCTTGCACCTCGGGTTTAACTATTCCGGGATGTATAACTTGAGCAGTCAAACAAAGCATAGTCTTTAATAGCTCTTTCTATATCATCGCCATATAGATAATATTGTTGTTCGAGTTGTCCGTGATTATTCTCGCTCGTTTTGACCTTCTTGACCATTGGTGGTTGTATTTCTCCAAGAAGGTTCAAGTTCCCACATCCTGCAAATCATTTATTGCTCAAAGTGACTTTTGATTGCTTTGCTCTCTTCTTAATCTCTTTGCTATTTTTTCAATTTCTAGATCAAACTGAAACTCAACAAGGTTTAAATTTGTGGATGCAAGTGTTTCTATCAACAAAATAAAATAAAAAATTAGCACCGTTAAGATTAATTTCACAATTCATAATGAACAATTAATCCTCGAACGGCGCCAAAAACTTGTTGCAACCTTTTCTTGTATTATTGATGTCAATGTGCAAGTGTACACAATAAGTAATATAATGATAAGTATTCAAGATCGTCCCCACAGAGATTGATATTATCGAATTACTTTCTGACAATCTTGAGAACAGTGCGATTTGTGTTCTAAATTAAAACAAGATAATTAATGAGACTAAATAACTAATTAAAGTATAAAATTCAAGAAATAAAAATACAATAAATAAAATTCTTATGTCAAACACAAGAATAAAGCCAATGGGAATAGAGTAGTTGAGTAATTAAGCTCTCTTAATGGTTTTGACCATTTCTTTTAATTTTTTGGCTTGGTTGCTACAACATTTATTACAGCACTGGGTAAAATCCTATTGTATCCTTAGTTGTCGCATGTTGGATGTCTTATATCTTTATGCAACCTATGATGACCAATTGTTATGCCAACATAAGATATAGCATTACACATTTAGGTTCTATTTACCCAATAAGGTGAATCCTATATCAAGTTCATCACTAATTTTGGATTAGGCATGACCCTTTCGGAATCAAGTAAAACTCAACTCAAAAGCCCAACCTAAAACCAAGTATTGCTCTGATATATTACACTAAGATATGCCTTTTTGTGGCCCTTTTTAGCTTGTATCATTAAATGGTTGGTCAGCCAAAATAATGAATATAGATAAATATTATCGAACAAAATGCTATAGCAAACATACAGAACACATGTATACAATCAATAAACCATCAAGATTGTTTATCACGCAACCACAAATAAATTTAGTTCATAATCTGTAAAAAGAAACATGAACAACATAGTTTCGGTCATCAAATACAACCTCATGATTAAAGAATAAGTAAGAAAACAAAGAAGACTAAGAAAGATTGAGTTCTCGATTGATTTGCAAATTCTCTCTACGATGCGACCTTTAATTTTGCTCTTGAATTCTTTTTGCTCTTATTTCTTTTTCGGTTTTTTTCTTAGTTGTGACCTCACTTTTTTTCTCTTTCTTTGCACGTGTGCTCTTTTTATAGATGAAAATTAGGCAAATTTGAAAGTCTAGGCGTGCATCTTCCAGATTTGGAAACTCAGTTGTAATATATTAAGTGTTTCACACGAAATCTTCTGCACTATTCAGGACTTGTTTCAATTCTTCTGCAGCCATATTCTTTCATTTTTTTGCAAGCCCAATGCAACAGCATCCTTTCTTGAAATTCGAGCTTTCAATTACCTATACTTATGTATATGATTTAAGCACACAAGTATTCGAAATTAAACAAAATTTATTAAATTAAAGAAAAATGGCCATTAAAGCAAACTATCATTAAAATGCAATAAAAAAATCATTTACTCTC